>CM038676.1:597438026-597846052 GCA_021605205.1 Aegilops longissima | reverse complement strand
AACCATTTCATGGAATCTGGGCTCATCATCGCTTCCTCATAGTTAGTAGGTTTATCATGGTCTAGTAACATGACTTCGAATAGGATTACCGTACCACAGCGGCGCGGACCGTACTCTGGAATACCTCGAGTTCTGTAATAACTTGATTTGAAGTTTCATGATCATCATCATTAGCTTCCTCGCTAATCGGTGTAGCAATCACTAGAACTGATTTCTGTGATGAACAACTTTCCAATTTGGGAGAAGGTACAATTACCTCAGCAAGTTCTACTTTCCTACCACTCACTTCTTTCGAGAGAAACTCCTTCTCTAGATAGTATCCATTCTTAGCAACGAATGTTTTGCCTTCGGATCTGTAATAGAAGGTGTACCCAACAGTTTCCTTTGGGTATTATATGAAGGCACTTCTCGATTTGGGTTGAGCTTATCAAGTTGAAAACCTTTTTCATATAAGCATCGCAACTCAAACTTTAAGAAAGCGACTGCTAGGTTTACTGCTAAACCATAGTTCATATGGTGTCCTCTCAGCGGATTTAGATGGTGCCCTATTAAGCGTGAATGCAGCTGTCTCCAATGCATAACCCCAAAGCAGCGGTGGTAAATCGATAAGTGACATCATAGATCGCACCATATCTAGTAAAATCACGATTCTGACGTTCGGACACACCATTACATTGTGGTGTTCGGTGGCGTGAGTTGCGAAACTATTTCACATTGTTTCAAATGAAGACCAAACTCATAACTCAAATATTCGTCTCCACGATCAAATCGTAGAAACTTTATTTTTCTTGTTACGATGATTTTCCACTTCACTCTGAAATTGTTTGAACTTTTCAAATGTTTGGACTTATGTTTCATCAAGTAGATATACCCATATCTGCTCAAATCATCTGTGAAGGTCAGAAAATAATGATACACGCTTGTGACCTTAACACTCAGCGGATCGCATACATCGGTATGTATTATTTCCAATAAGTCGATAGCTCGTTCCATTGTTACGGAGAGCGGAGTTTTAGTCATCTTGCCCAAAAGGCGCGGTTCGCATAAGCATCGGATAATTCATAACCAAGTGATTCCATAAATCCATCTTTATGGAGTTTCTTCATGCGCTTTACACGATATGACACAAGCGGTAGTGCCACAAATAAGTTGCACTATCATTATTAACTTTGCATCTTTTGGCATCAGTATTATGAATATGCGTATCACTATGATCGAGATCCAACAAACAACTTTCATTGGGTGTATGACTATCGAAGGTTTTATTCATGTAAACAAAACAACAATTATTCTTTGACTTTAAATGAATAACCGTATACAATAAACATGATCAAATCATATTCATGTTCAGCATAAGCATGAAATAACGTTTATTTAGGTTTAACACTAATCCGAAAGTATAGGGAGTGTGCGATGATGATCATATCAATCTTGGAACCACTTCAATACACATCATCACTTCACCCTCAACTAGTCTCTATTTATTCAGTAACTCCTATTTGAGTCACTAATTTTTAGCAACCGAACAAGTATCAAATACTCGAGGGCTCTTGTCGGTGTCAAAACCGGCTGATCTCGGGTGGGGTCCCGAACTATCGTCTAGGCGGATGGTAACGAGAGACAAGGGTCACGATGTTTTTACCCAGGTTGGGCCCTCTCGATGGAGTAAACCCTACTCCTGCTTGATTAATATTGATGATATGGGTAGTACAATAGTAGATCTACTACGAGATCGGAGAGGCTAAACCCTAGAAGTTAGCCTATGGTATGATTGTTGTTCTTCCTCGGACTAAAACTCCCGGTTTATATAGACACATGAGAGGGCTAGGGTTACATAGAGTCGGTTACAATGGGAGGAGATCTACATATCCGTATCGCCAAGCTTGCCTTCCACGCCAAGGAAAGTCCCATCCGGACAGGGACAAATTCTTCAATCTTGTATCTTCATAGTCGAGAGTCGGCCAAGGCTATAGTCCGGCCATCCGGACACCCCTAATCGAGGACTCCTCGGTAGCCCTGAACCAGGCTTCAATGACGGCGAGTCCGGCGCCTGAGATTGACTTGGCATTGCAAAGGCGGGTTCCTCCTCGAATACTTCATAGAAAATTTTGAACACAAGGATAGTGTCCGCTCGCAAAACAAGTTCCACATACCACCGTAGAGAATAATATTTGCAAAAATCTAATCTGGCGGCGTATTTAGCAGCGTGACATCATCTGCAGCCAAGCCTTTATTGAATCGTTTCTTGTCCCACCTCGGTAGCGTTTGGCAAAGGCGGTTTCCTTGCACGTCTTGTCAAGCGAGATCGTGTCCCCTTATTCAGGATTCTCACCAATCTGGGCGTGGGTAACCCAATCGTGCCTGTTGGTATGTCTCCTCAATCGAAGGCGAGTCCCAAATGGTCATGGGGAGGGCTCTTGGTATTCAACCTCTTTATAAAGAGACCAAGGCTCGACTCCTTTCGTTCAATCTCAATCGAATCCGCCTCTCACCTTGAGTTCCAACACACAAAGCTCCAGATTCAGGCGCTTCGGACCTCCGATGATGTCCGGCTCCGACCTTCAAGGCCGGTGGATGCCTTCCTCCGTTACGGAAGAAGACGTGCTAAAGCTAAGAGATGCCAGTTATCTAACCGGCGAAATCTCGCATAGGCTGCCTGCTCAAGGGCAGGTTATTCCACTCCCAAGCCTCGTGAGAGCATGGTGTTCGCGTCTCACTTCTTTGGGGCTAGGCTTCCAGCGGACCCCTTCGTGAGGGGGCTCATGTTTTATTACGGGATGGAATTTCACGACTTAGCTCCGGAGTCCATCCTTCATATCTCATCGTTCATTGTCGTGAGCGAGGCCTTCCTCCGTATTACTCCTCATTTCGGATTGTGGCTTAAGACCTTCAAAGTAGAGCCGAAGATGATCGAGGGCAGCATGCAGTCTTGGAGGTGCTGTTATAAGCAAGAATCTTTGGCGCTCCATGGCCCGAGGGCTCTTTGCATGCGAGTGGTTTTATATCACAGCTCCGGGGGCACCAAGTGGGTGGCGCCACCTGCCTTTGCTCGGTCCCCACCACAGCTAGCGTCATGGGTTAATAAAGGGTTTAGCGGGGGCCGTCCAAGGACATGCCCTTGTTGCGGGGCGCATTGAGATCTCTTAGAAAGAGACATCAAACTGAGTCGTAGTGGCGCGGGTCATGTTGATTCGCGCATCCTGCCACAAGCGTCGCCCCCTCCGCCTCTGGGAGTTTAATCCACGAGCCCTCCAACATTTTGTTGGCGCGCGCCCATGGAGATGTATAAATTGTTCTTGGATCACAAGCAATGTGTCCGGACTCGTCCGAGGACGCAGGTCTGACTGCAATCACCCGGATACTCAAGTAAGTAGCCTGTGCGGACCGCTATCCGTATATTTATCATAGAATTGCCCTTAAAGAGTTGTCCCTTAAACAGGAGTGGATAGCAAAATCAAAGCTAATCAGGTGTCCGGCCCCCTCCACGAGACCACGCGAATTCCGTGTTAACCAGGATCTTTGGAGGTTGCGCCTTTGGAAGAAGCGAAGAGGGGAACAAAGGCTACCGCCTCCCGAAGGAGGTTGTCGGAAAGGAGGAATCGAGAGTTCCTCTAACGAGGAAGAAGAGGACCGCCTCGAGACCGGAGACCATAGTCTCAAAGCGGGGAAGAAATATTAAATCGGAGGGTCCGGCGCCGGGGTGCCTCGGTGCATTGCGCCCCAAGGGGATCAGCTCTCCACCGAGCGATAAGTAAAGAGGAGTTTTAAAATGAGAGACATCCTGTTCTATTTACGAGGAAGATAGCGAATTTTACCTTGTAGTTCGGATCTCAGCCCTTCTCGGCATAGCTCATCTTGAGGATCTTCGTCGGAGATGATGGAGGCGAGCGCCTCCCCTGCCCGTGTCGCCTTGCGGCGTGCGACCACGAGTGTAAATCACGGAGGTTTCTCAAATCCGGCAGGGCGGAAGAAGCGGTCGTATGGCCCCCAAGGCCCTCCGTGTCCGGCCTTGAAAAAGGCCATCGGACGAGTCGGTACCGTCCGGTGCAGTCGGAGGAGCTGAAGGATCTGCTCGGGCGGCGTCTATCTCGAGAAAGAACACCGTGCGTTGATGGATACGGTGATTGGAAGGATTTCATCCGCGGAGGCGGGTTGTACAAGGCCGTCGAGTTCTTGTGGGTTTTGAAATACGCAAAATGATGTACCTTTTGACGAGATCCGCATATATAAGATCGCCATGTATAGATAGTAGCCCACGAGACTCGTGCGTTGTCAAAAATGGCGGCGTCGAGATCATAATCCCAAGTATAATATATCGCCCTTCCTATGTAGGTGGTGAAGTGTCCGTTGGCTAGCGGACTGATGAATTCCGAGCTAAAGCGGCAACAGCGTGGCGAATGCCGACATCGCTTGTCAACAAGCGGCAGCGAGCACAAGGTATGTAATTTCTCGAAGACACCTGGTAAGAGATTCTTGATGCCGTACCTTACAACATGTGTGCTTGATGCGGATGGCGCGCTGCCATGGAGAACCTTTGGGTGGAACTTGCCCGAGCCAAGGAGCAGGCCAGGGGAAGCGATCGGCTGCCTTAAAAGCGGTGAAGAGCTTAAAGCCAAACAGGCTGCTCAGCGACAAAGCAAGAAGGAAATGGCGAGATGGCTGTAAAGTTGAAGAATGCTGCCGACCGCTGCGAGCTTCTTGAAAAAGAAGATCGGGCGACACAGAAGGACCTGGAGAAGGCTACTACCGAGGCCAAGGATACTCGCTCTGCGATGAGAGCTATGAAGGAGGAGCTCGTCGGGCCGAGAGATATCACGGTGGAAAGCCCTTTATGCTCTGCGGATGAACCGGGGATCCTAAATATGCTCCGTTGGACCGGCTGTGGAGTCTGGCGAACACTTATATGGACTTGGCGGCGAGTGTCGCGGACGCGGCCGAACAATTCCAAGATCAAAAGGACCACGAAGTGGAAAAGCTTTGTTGGTCGCAGTTCCACAATCTAGAGCGCCACTTCCATTAACCGATCGTTTGGCGCATGGGCGAGCTGAATAGGTTATTCGGACTCGCCATGAAGTATGTAAGTGAGTCTCTGTGGCGGAAGGCCCGAGCCAAGAGTTATTTTAGCTTGGTGCAGCGGTTCCTTGATGCGGTGCATATTAATGCAATGAAGAGGTCAGCGTGCATAGAGGTGCGCGGATGGCTCTTGCCGTGTCAAGACATCTTGGGCAGAGATGAAGGCCATCTGTTGCATCCCAAGATTGGACGAGGCAGTACTGCGAGCACTATTTTCGGAAGTTCTGCGGCGCTCGTTTAATAGAGGCAGCGATGCTCGAAGGATATTATGTTGAATAACATGTATTATTGTAGAACAATGTTTGATGGAATATAAAAGCTTTTTATACTTGTGCCTTCAAAATTAGAATACCTCTGCGTGGCGTTAATGTATATGTGTATATAACTGAAAGATGGCAGTCTTTGGCTTACCCCCACGCATATAATGCGGGGTGTTCATGAAAGGTGCATTTAACACTTGATCCAACGTCTTGGTCCTATTAAGGAGGTGATAGCGCGTGAACTAGGCAACCGACTATAATGCTTTATCACTTTCATTAGCCATAGGAGTTTGACGGTGGGGCTACTATATAGCCCTAGGGGCACCGCACTCACCCGGTTCGGGCGTGTGTGTGCTGGCCAGAAAATAGCCCTTCGTTAATCGGAGGAATCCTAAAGATTCGATGGGTCATCAGTGGTTGACCAGTCTCACGCTATATCATGACAGTCAGTTTTGGCTTTCTCTCTTGAGGTGCTCGCCCTAGCGAACGAGGCTGTCGCAGTAGTTCTCCGGTGCCGCCTTAGCCGATAGGCGGAGCGTAAGGCAGCAAAACACAGGCAGGCAAACCCAACATTTGACCAAAGACATGATTGAGCTGATGCATATAAGGCCAAACTCGCGACACGAACACTCCCTAAGGTATTCGGTCTTTATGAAAGCAGGCTGAACAACGCCCTTGGTAAAAGCCCACAGTGTCGGTATGCATAAAATTCAGCGTGGCCACATGCCAAGGCGCCAGCCTCCTCCTCGGTTATATCAAGAAACCGGGGATGTGTATTAACAAGAGACAGTGAAAAAGGTTTACATGAGGTCTTAATCTAAAATGAATCCTTGGAGCAGGTCCCTCTTGCGTCTGCGCTGTGTCTCCGATTACGCGCATCCTGCATGGGTGTATCACGGTGTTCATATGTAAAAGAGAGGAACTTAGTTGAAAAAGATCGTGCGAAAATCTATGATATATTAAATAAACAAATTAGAATTCAGCAAATGGGTAAAATTGAGCTTTATTGTCTCTTGTTGTACACGCACGGAGCCCCTTGTATGGGGGTATGCGGCTAGTAAGCCCTTGTATGTTTACGCCAGACTCGTCTAGCCATGTCAAAATCGAGCGACCTGTTTAGGTGCTTTGATTAGTGAAGTCGGTTTAGTGTATGGCTGTCAAGGCAGGCCTTACAGTCTTCAGCTCGAGGAACACTCGATATTTCCTTTAATGAGATGATGCCTCATGAGACCGGGCATTTTAGCATGAGGATGCATAATGCGGTATTGCGTTAAAGCGGTAAAGCTTCGCGTCCTAGTAGTGCTTGATAGCTACTTGTAAATGGGGCGATGTGGAAGGTTAGCTTTTCGCGGCGGAAGTTGTCGTGGGAGCCGAACATAACTTCTAGCAGGAGAGAACCCGTACAATGGGCATCTGGGCCTGGCGTTACCCCTTGAAAGGAACTGTTGCTATGGCGAATTTTTGTTGGGTTTATCCCCATTTTGTGGATTGTGTCCTGATATAGCAGGTTTAGACCACTGCCGTCGTCCATTAGGACTTGTGTAAAGTGGAGTCCGTCAATTATCGGATCTAATATCAAGGCAGTCCGGCCTGCATTCCAGATACTTCTAGAGTAATCCTGATGGTCGAAGGTGATTGGTTTTAACAAGCAGTATGGTGCGTATCTCTATGGGCGCCACTCTGTTTTTCCCTTTTTTCACGTGAAGTGAGTTTACTGTTTTGACTTCTTGTGTGAACTTATTTTGTTCTCTGGTGCTCTGCTTGTGGGGTTCATCGTCGTCCTCGCTTGGTATGTCGAGCCCCTTGTGTTTGATGCTGAGTTTGCCGGATTGCTTGAAGACCCAACAATCTCTATGGGTATGGTTTGCAGGCTTCACAGAATCTTGTGGATTTGGCATATCTTGTCCAAGATTTTGTTTAAGTTAGATAGCTCGTCCTGTTATCCTTGAGGCGGCTTTTCGATCTGAGAGCTTTTGAATCTGGCGTTGGTATCGTGCTCTTGGACTGTTTCCTTGGACCGGCACTGGTCCTTGCTGCGTCATGGTTTCCGTTCCGTCCCTAACCCGGATTTACTTGGGTGTTGGTACTGCTTCTTGCCAACCAGCTATCCTCTCCTAGCATAAGCGGGTCATGAGGCTTGTTAATGCGGCCATTGTTCTTGGCTTTTCTTGGCGAGGTGTCTGGCGAGCCATTAGTCTCGAGCGCTGTGTTTGAAAGATGCTAAGGCTTGGCGTCCGGACGATCGACTATGTGGTTCTTTTAGTAAGAAACCTGTTCGAGTTTCGGGCTGACTCTCCGGGTTGTTGAGTTATATGACTTAGGTAAATGCGCATCAGGAGGTCGGACATAGGTCCCTTGAAAATTTGCGAAAAGCATCCTCGAGCTCTTCCCAACTTCCAATGGTGTTTTGGGAAGGCTTTTAAGCCAATGCGGGCTGGCCCTTTGAGCTTGAGGGTAAGTATTTTATGGCGTGGAGGTCATCTCCTCTAGCCATGTGTATGTGGAGGATATAATCCTCAATCCAGACTCCATGGTGCATTGTTCCGTCGTATGCCTCTATGTTTACGGGCTTGAATCCGCTAGAAATTCATGGTCCGGCACCTCATCCCGCCGAAACATAGGGGTGTCGGCACCCCTATATTTGGTGTGCCGTGATGTTGGATACTTGTTGCGTTGCATTGCTTACTAGAGCTTGCTTTCTTGGCCCATAGATAGATCTGGTGGGCGTCTTTTTAATCTGAATCCTTGTGTGGATCACGTGCGGCTTGTGTGCGGCGCCATTTGCCGCTCTATGTTGGCCATGGGGTTGTTTATCCGACGGGTGGCTTCCTTATTTTTTGATTGCGGGGCTCTAAGGCCTCCTCATCAAATTCAGCCGATAATTTTGCTTGGATAGCTCTTTGTGTGGCGACTATCGCCGTATTTGTCTGCGGTGTTGAGTACTTTGCTCCATCTAATTCGAGTGCATCTTCCGCTGTTTTGAGCTTCATACCTTTTTCAGGCTACAGCGCGATGGCAGCGAGCCTTTGTGGAGGTTCTTCTGCTCCCGTAACTTGTCCAGTGTTAGGTCGTCCGGACTATTATCTTCGCCGGGGATGGGTTGTTCGGTTTGTTTATCCAAGTTGCCCTGTTCGGACGGTTGCTCGATGGCATGTTCGTCGTCCGCCGGTTTGCCCTGCTCTGTGGCTGAGTCTGTATGGCGGTTGTCTCTGTCGAGGTGGGGTTTGGCGCGGCTCCGCTGACGTCGGCGCTTTGGCTGCTTCTTGGAGGGGTCATCCTCCGTTGTTCCATCACCATTCCCTTCATTTGGGGTGTCCACCATGTATATGTCGTATGACGAGGTGGCCTTCCAGTGCCCTATAGGCGCTGGTTCTTGGTAAATCTCTGCGCCGGCATCCATCTTGTCGATGTCTTGGAGTAGAAGTCGAGCATGTCGGTTAAATCATCGACGGTTGCTCTGAAGTGGATGGTGGGTGGGCTTTGAATTTCCTCGTCGTCCGCATCCCAACCTTGCTGACCATAGTCCGGCGGGCTCTCTGATAAAGAGAGACTTTAGTGAATTCAGAATGTCGCCGAAGGCGAGTCTTGAAAAAGATGTCCCCGCGGTGAACTCCATGATCGGCGCCCAATCGGGTTCGATCGGCGGGCGCGCAAGGTTGGTCCGGAGAGGAGTCCGGCACCTTGGAGTCACGAGCCGCAAAGGACAAGGCTGGTGTTGGCTCGATCGTCGTAGAGATTGCAGCTGAGGAGTCCGGATTAGGGGTGTCGGATAGCGGACTATCACCGTTGGCGGACTCTAGACTATGAAGATACAAGATTGAAGACTTCGTCCCGTGTCCGGATGGGACTTTCCTTGGCGTGGAAGGCAAGCTTAGCGTCGGATATGTAGATATCCTACCACTGTAACCGACTCTGTGTAACCTAACCCTATCCGGTGTCTATATAAATCGGAGGGTTTTAGTCCGTGGGGCGAACAACAATCATACCATAGGTTAGTTTCTAGGGTTTAGCCTCTCGATCTCGTGGTAGATCTACTCTTGTACTACCCATATCATCAATATTAATCAAGCGGGGTAGGGTATTACCTCCATCAAGAGGGCCCGAACACAGGTAAAAATATCGTGTCCCTTGTCTCCTGTTACCATCCGCCTAGGCGCGCGATTCGGGACCCCTACCGAGATCCGCGGTTTGACACCGACATTGGTGCTTTCATTGAGAGTTCCTACGTAGCCGTCAACTATAGGCCCGATGGCTCCTTGATCATCAACAGCAGCGGTCGGGTGAGACTTTTCTCCCGGACAGATCTTAATATTCAGCGCGCCTCGCTGCTGCGGGCAATTCACTTGGCCATCTGGAGCAGATCGAAAGCTCGCCCCTGCCATCAGGTCAGATTTGGAAGCTTGATTATCGGCCGACATCCGCGGAGACTTGATCTTGATGGATTCGAGCCACAGCCAAGTCGCCGCCTTGTCTCGATGGGCATGATCAAACTCTGCCCGAGCGGTGTCTGGAGGCCGCACTAGTGTCCGCTCGAACATTGATTGGAGCCGATCTCGTCGATCGAGGATGGTTGGTTGGACACCACCTCGGGGCTGAAATCTCTCTGGCGATTGAGGTGAACACAATCCCTGTCGCTGCGAAGCCGTGACTCCAAGGTGCGGACTCCTCTCGGACTCCGAACCCTCCGTGCCCCCAATCGAATCCGATTGGGCGCGATCATGGAGTTCACGCCGCGGACATCTTTGGCACTTCGCCCTTTGGCGACATCCTGAATTCGCTAAAGTCACTCTCTTTATCCGGAGAGCCTGGCGGACTACGGTTAGGAAGGTTGGGATGCAGACGACGAAGAAATCAGCCCACCACCACCCACTTTGTAGCCACCGTCAGCTTACGGCGTGCTCGATTTCGACTCGAAGACATCAGCGGTATGGGCGGCGATGTAGGAGACAACCATGAACCAGCACCTATAGGATGCTTTGGACAACCACCTCATCACATGATGTATACATGGTGGATACACCTAAAGGAAGTGACGACGAGGAACAACGGGGCGCTCTGAAGGATAAATCCCTCGGCGATCAAAAGCGGCAGCGTAAGCGCCGCACCAAGTCCGCATCAACAAAGACCCAGCCATAGAGCAGAGGCGAACCGGTGGAACGACGAACATTCCATCGAGCAACCGTCCGAACAGGACAACTTGGGTAAACAACCCGTCCTGGCGAAGATAACGATCCAGACGATCTCCGCCCGGACAAATTGTTGGAGCAGAATAACCTCCACAAAAGGCTCGTCGCCGCTGCGCGTAGCCTGAAAAAGCGAAAGCTCAAAACAGCGGAAGATGCACTCAGAATCAGATGGAGCAAAGTATTCAACACCTTGAGACAAATCTGGCGACGATCGCGAACAAAAACTACCCAAAGAAAACTACTGCCCGAATTTGATGAGGAGGCCTTGACCCCACAATCAAAAGTAAGAAAACCACCGGTCGGATGGGCGACCCACGGCAAAAAGGCGGCAAATGGCGCGCACACAAGCCGATCTGCGATCCGCATAAGGATTCACATCAAAAGGATGGCCAGTTAGGTCCACATATGGGCCGAAAGCAAACTCTTCAAAGCAATGCAACACGCCCAATATCTGAACATCACGGCACACCCAAATACAGAGCGCCGCACATCCCTATGTTTCACCGATGAGGTCTTTGGATCATGAATTTCAGTGAGTTCAAACCCGTAAACATAGAGGCATCTGACGGAACAACATACCACAGATGCGGATTGAGGATTACATCCTCCACATACACATGGCTAGAGGAGATGATCTCCGCGCCATAAAATACTTACCCCTCAAACTCAAAGGGCTAGCTTGGCATTGGCTTAAAAGCCTCCCAGAAAATACCATTGGAAGCTGGGAAGAGCTCGAGGATGTGTTTCGGGCAAATTTTCAGGGGACCTATGTGTCACGCCTAATATGCGACCCTATCCAAAAGGAACTCGACGGTCCCACCAAGGATAGACCCGCATATTGGAACGCTTTTGCAAGGTGGATATCATTACATCAACATTACATAATAGATGGGGATACATACATAAGGCACGAATGCCACAAGAATACATCAACAACATCATATACAAGATCAACATCCGACTACGGATGAAACATAAACAAGCTCAAGCGACATCCACCACTGCTAGCCCAGGGCTGCCGACCTGGAACCTATCCCTGATCGAAGAAGAAGCAGAATAAGAACTCCAATACAAGAAAATATCGCTCTCGCGTCATGATCATCGCATAACCTGTACACTGCAACTGGTGGTGTAGTAATCAGTGAGCCACGAGGACTCAACAATCCCATTACCATGGGTATCAAGACTATAAAGCTTAAATGGGAAAGGAAGGGGTAAAGTGGTGAGGTTGCAGCAGCGACTAAGCATATATGGTGGCTAACATACATAAATGAGGCGAGGCGAGAAACAAAGGCAGTCGTCAATTAGTAATGATCAAGAAGTGATCCTGAACTCCTACTTCGTCGGACATAACCCGAACCGTGTTCTCCTCTCGATCAACCCGAAAAGAGACACTCCGCAGTTCGCTGCAGTTGGTGTATTTTAGAAGAGTTTGCTTCAAGTTTACTACAACGGATATTAACAAATTCCCATCTGCCACATAACGCGGGCACGACTCGAAAGTTTATACCTGCGGGGTGTCCCAACAGCCCATGATAAGCTCTACGCAATCAACGAAGGATATTCCTTCTCCCGGGAAGACCCGATCGGTCTCGGAATCCGGCTACAAGACATTCGACAGCAATAAAGCAAGACCAGCAAAGCCGCCCGGGATGTGCCGACAAATCCCGATAGGAGTCGCACGTACCTCTTTCTCAGGGCACACCGGATAAGTCAAGCTACGAGTAAAACCAACCCTCGAGTTGCCCCGTGGTGGCCCCACAGGTTGCTCGGTTCGGACCAACACTCGAAGGAGCACGGCCGGGGGCTAAAATAAAGATGACCCTCGGGCTCCGAAACCCAAGGGAAAAAGGGCATAGGTGAGGCAAATGGTAAAACCAATGTTGGGCCTTCTTTGGAGGAGTCTTATTCAAAGCGAACTGTCAAGGGGTCCCATAAATCACCCGACCAGCGTTAGGGGCGCAAAATCCGGGAACATAATACCGATATGGCGGAAACTAGAGGCGGCAAGAGTGGAACAAAACACCGGGCATAAGGCCGAGCCTTCCACCCTTTACCAAGTATATAGATGCATTAATAATATAAGATATATTCGATATCCCAACAAGTAAACATGTTCCAACAAGGAACAACATCTCCATGTTCAACAAGGAACAAACTTCATCTTCACCTGCAACTAACAACGCTATAAGAGGGCTGAGCAAAGCGGTAACATAGCCAAACAACGGTTTGCTAGGAAGGTGTCAAAGGTTAGAGGTTCATGGCAATATGGGATGGCTTGAGCAGCAAGTGGTAGGTAACGCAGCATAGCGATAGAACGAAGCAACTAGCATAGCAAAGATAGTAGTGAGATCCGGGTA
The DNA here is from genome assembly GCA_021605205.1 of Aegilops longissima. NCBI lineage: Eukaryota > Viridiplantae > Streptophyta > Magnoliopsida > Poales > Poaceae > Aegilops > Aegilops longissima. Next base: position 597,833,173 of record CM038676.1, on the reverse strand, counting down.
GCGGTCATCTTGCCTGAAATCCATAAGGAAGAAGAACGAGTCCATGAAGAAGATGAAGCCACGAAGGCAGACCAAGCATGAGCGAATGAACCCTCACGATGCATAGCAAAGCGGAAACTATCGAGAAGAAGCACACAACATAGTAAACACTCCACATGAACAAGGCATGATGCACAACAAGCATGATGCATGCCAAGACTACATGAAGCTACTCATGGCAAGAGATGATGCAAACAAGAGCAACACATCAAAGCAAGTTTAAATGAGGCCGGAAACAACATATAACAATTCCGGTTAGTCCTCATATGCAAATTTCGAAATTGGTCCAGATCTGAATAACTTTATGTTCAAGTTGTTAAACAGAAATTTAAAATGCACCAAGATGATCTACACGAAATTCTAGTCAAGTTACAAAGAAAGTTCATTAGATTCGGAGCTACGGCCTAGAAGATATGAGCAAAACAAGATGAACATGGCATTGATGCAAAATGCATACAAACATCAAGCAAACACCTCAAATCAAGGATGCAACATGATAATATGAAACTACATGCAATTCTAAGCAAGTTTCATATAGAGCACACTCAAAACGGAGCAACGGTGCAACACATACACTCTATACAAGTTTAAAGGACAAGCTGTCCAAAACAGCAACTAGGCATATTGCAAGCACCAAAACAACATGCTACAGGACCTCAACAAGAAAACAAAAGGCATGGGCATGATGTACAGGTAAAGCATGACAAAACATGAACACTGAGCTATCTCTAGAAATCACTAGAACATGCTCAAAATGACAGGGCAAGATTGCAAATAATAACAGTTTCAGACTTAAGCAGAAATAACATCAGGTTGCAATGTTTAGAGCTATCAAACATGTTACAGGAACTTATCATGACAAACAAAGGCATGGCATGAATCTACTAATTGCATAGATCACAAGTCCCTTACTGACCATAAGCCAAAAAGGATCAGAAAATATGATTGCACCCATGTAAACATAGCAAGTTATATTACAGATTCATACATGGCAGGAACAACAATAAGCAGGCATGTTGGTGAGCTTGAACCACTCATCACAGAGCAATACATGGCATGGCAAGGCAACTCACAGTAAGAAGACATGGCATAGAAGCTATACATGGCAATAACAACATCATAGAATTTTGCGGATCAACTACAACAACCTTGGCAAAATTGAATAACATGTAAACAACCTGCCAGGAAACATTTTATAGCAAAAGTAGAGCTCGATTGACTCAAGCTATGGCACTCCATAATTGCAAACAAGGGCATGGATGGATAGAGAATAACCATATGTTCAAAACATCCTTACTGAAGTATCTCAAAATAAGCATGGATCTCTCGGTAGCATCAAGTTAACATGGCATAAAAATATCAGCAAAACAGGGGCTGAAATTAGCAACATCATGAAGCCTAGTTTGCATGCTTGTGCTAGTCACCAGAGAGATCACAAAATACATGGCATACACCCCTGTAAAGATGGCATGGCATATTACAAAACACATGTAGGACTCAAGTTCATAGGGTGCACACATCAATCATGGCAAAAATGACAAAAGTGCATGTTCTGATAAGAATCTGAAACTAACATCACATAGCCCTCTTCTAACAGCATTTCTGGCCTCAAGATGAGCTCAAATGTAAATGATGCAATGAGATGAAATGATTTACTCGTCGAGACGAACAATTTGACATATTACACGTACGAAACGGAGCAATATGCAGAGAGTTATGGCATGATGAATATGGCATGAAAATGTCAAAATACTCGGGACTTGGTGAAATTTACCACTCCGATCTAGGGTTTGCGCGGATGACGAGGACGGTCGGGGTTCTCGCCCGGTTGAGAAACCGGCGGAGAGAGGCGGGCTGCGGATCCGGTCGTCGAGGCGGCGGCAGGCTGCGACAGCGAGGCCTTGGCGGGCGCGCGGAGGGCGCCGGCGTGGAAGCGGCAGCAGCCCTCAGTGGCGCGGCGGGCGGCGAGGCAAGGAGGCGGCGGGCCGGCCAAGCCGCCAGCGGAGGCGGAGGTCGGCGGGCGGCGGACCGAGGCGGGCGCGCGAGAGGCGCCTGGGGCCTGGCGAGAGGCGCTCGGCGCGCCGGGATCTGCCGGGCAGTGATCCCAGGCCAGAGAGAAGAGAGATGGCCGCGGCGAGTCGGAGGGCAGGCGGGCGGCGGAGCGAGGCCACCGGCGGCGGGCAGCGCGTCAGGCGGCGATCGTCGGGCAGGCGGGCAGCCTTCGGGCCAGCCGAGCCCAGCTGTGGCGGCCAGTGGGGCGTGACCGGGACACGTGTGACAGACAGGTTGGTCCGTGGGCCGGGCGGACACGTCCGCTGCCAAGATTTTTGTCCGCGGCCGGGTGGAGCCAGGGCTAGGGTTTGAGGGTTTGGACTGCGATTTTTGGAGGAGGCTAATTTATAGGTAGAGGAGCTAGGAGAGTCAAATGAGGTGCGGTTTTCGGCCACGCGATCATGATCAAACGACCAAGAGCATGGAGAGGAGTTTTCTGGGTTTTGGGCCACTTTGGAAGGGGTGTTGGGCTCCAAAGAGAAGGAGGATTTTGCGGTTACCCGGTTAACCGTTGGAGTACCAAACGACCTCGAAATGGCACGAAACTTGACAGGCGGTCTACCGGTGCTATACCAAGGCCGCTTGACAAACCTCGGGCCATTCCGAGACCGTTTAACACCCGCACATGAAAAGAGGTAAAAGGGGGCGCCGGAGACATAGGAGTGCGGATTGCAAAAGCGGACAGCGGGAAAATGCTCGGATGCATGAGGCGAACACGTATGGAAAATGAAATGCACATGATGACATGATATGAAATGCAGATGATGACATGGCAAAGTGCAACACGCAAGCAAATGACATGGCAATGACAGCGAATAACTGGCAGACACCTGGCGCATCGGATCCGGGGCGTTACATATGTCCGCCCTCCGGATGCAGACAATCTAAGTCACATAACTCAACAGCCCGGAGAGTCAGCCCAGAAATTCTGGAACAACTTCCTTACTAAAAAGAACCAAATATTCGACTGTCCGGACGCCGAAGCCTTAGCAGCCTTCAAACACAACGTCCGAGGCGAATGGCTCGCCGGACACCTCGGCCAAGAAAAGCCAAGAACAATGGCGCATTAACAAGCCTCATGACCGCTTTTGCGGGAGAGGATAGCTGGCTAGCAAGATGCAGCACCAGCGACCCAAGTACATCCGAAGTCAGGGGCGGAAATGGGAAACCATGGCGCAACAAGGACCAGCGCGGATTAAAGGAATGGTCAAAAGCGCGGCGATCAGCGCCGGATTCAAAAGCTCACGGCGAACAATAAAAACTGCCCCTTAAGGACAATAGCGATGAGCTATCCAACAAAACAAAATCTTGGGCGAGATATGTCAAATCCACAGTACTCACAGGAAGCACGCAAACCATACCCACGAAGATTGTTGGGTCTTCAAACAGTCCGGCAGACTCAAAGCCGAACACAAGGGCTCGACACACCAAGTGAGGATGATGGCGAACCCCACAAGCGAGCACCGGAAAACAAAAGAATTTCCGGCAAGAGGTTAAAACAGTAAACTCACTTCCGTGATAAAAGGAAAAAAAAGCAGCGGCGCCCATTAAGATCGCGCCTCACATACTACCCTAGCGGAGTGCCAACACTGGTTGTCAAAACCAATCACCTTCGACCATCGGGACTACTCCGAAAGTATCCGGAGCGCAGGATGGACTGCCTTGATATTGGATCCTATAATCGATGGATTCCAATTTACACAAGTCCTCTGGATGGCGGCGATGACATAAACCTGATATATCGGGACACAATCCATGAGGATGAGGATAGACCCAACCAAAATTAGCCATAGCAACACCTCCTTTAAATGGGTAATGCCAGGCCCATATGCCCATTATGCGGGCTCCCTACTGCTAGAAGTTGTGTTCGGTTCATCAGACAACTTCCGTCATGAAAAGTTAGTCTTCCATGTCGCCCCATTTAAAAGTAGCCATCAAGCACTATTGGGACCTTGAAGCTTTCGCCCGCTTTAACGCAATACCGCATTATGCATCTCTTACACTTAAAATGCCGGTCCAGCGGCATCATCTCATTAAAAGGGGTATTAAGTGTTAATCGAGCACGGAAGAATGCGAGGCTGCCTTGACAGCCCACACCAATCGGCTCCGCTAACCAAAGCACTGAATAGGTAATTGAACCCCGGACACGGCTAGGCGAGTCCGGCGCCTACTAGCGGCATACCCCGTACAAGGGCTGCGCATGTACAACAAGAGACAATAAAGCTCAATTTTATTCATCTCTTGAATCGTACTCTGTTTATTTAATATAAAGTACATTTTCATACGATCTTTTTCTTTTCAACTAAGTTCCTCTCTTTTACGGATGAACAACGTGCTACACCCATCGAGGATCGGCTGCGCGGAACCTGGTAGCGAGCGTGCGATGAGGGACCCGTTGCAAGGATTCTTTTCAGACTAAGACCCTGCGTAAACCTTTTTTACTGTCTCTTGTTGATATACATCCCCCGGTTTCGTACTATAATCGAGGAGGAGGCTGGCGTTTTGGCATTGGCCGCACCAGAATTTTTGCACGTACCTGGACCCCAGGGGCTTAGGGCATTATTCTGCCCGTTTTTATAAAGACCGGATACCTTAGGGAGTGTTCGACATCTCAAGTTAGGCCTTATATGCATCAGCTCCGAATCATGTCTTTGGTCAAATGTTGGGTTTGCCCGGCTCTTGTGTTTTCCTGCCTTATGTTCCGTTCTATCGGCTAACGCGGCACCAGGAGAACTACTGCGATTGTGCCCTGGTTTGGCGGGCGAGCACCTCGATGAAAGCGGCTTATGATGTCATGATATAGCGAGAGACTGGTCAACCACTCGATGACTCACGGAATGTTTAGAATTTCTCCGCATTAACGAAGGACCGTTTTTGGTCGAGGCACATCGCACCCCAAATTCGGAGAGTGCGGTGCCCCGAGGGGCTATATAGTAGCCCCACCCTCGAACTCCTATGGCTAAGTGAAAGTGATAAAGCATTATAGTCCGGTTGCCTAGTTTGCTATGCTACCACCTCCTTAATAGGACCAAGATGTTGGATTAAGTGTGAAAAAAGCGCCTTCTTTGCAAACACCCCCGCACTATGTGCGTGGAGGCTGAAGCCAAGGACTGCCATCTTTCAGGTTATATATACATATACATCAGCGGCCGCCTGGGGAGTAGTTTACTACTTGAGCACAAGTATAAAAAGCTCTTATATTATATTGAAACATTGTTTTCACAAATCATACATGTCATTTAAACATAATATCCTTGAGCACTGCGTCTCTATTAAGCAGCGCCTGCAGAACTTCCTCAAAATAGTGCTCGGCGGTACTCGGCTTTGTCCGAATCTTGGGATGCAACGTCGGTGGCCTTCATCTCCGCCCGGTATGTCTTGACACGGGCGAGCCATCTGCGCTCCCTCAATACCGCCGACCGCTTCATTGCGTCGTCGTGGTACCGCACCAAGGAACTGCTGCACTAAACCAAAATAACTCTTGGTGAGGTCCGCTTTGCCACAAATGAGTCATGACATGCTTCATGGCAAGTCCGGATAATCGATTCAGCTCGGCCCATTCGGCCAACCGATCGGTCAGCGGAAGAGGGCGCTTGGACTATGGAATTGCGACCAATATAGCTCTTCCCTACATGCCCCTTCGGCCTCGGAAGTGCTCAATCGCGTCCATGGCGCTTCGCCGCTAAGTCGGATAAGCATCCTCCGAACTCCACAACTTGTCCAGCGAGCATACTTGGATCCGTATATTTCCTCCATGCGAGAAAGCGGTTTCAAGTCGCAATAGCCTCGGCTGACTCAGCTCCTCCTTGGTAGCTCTCAAAGCGGAACAGGCATCCTTGGATTGGCGGTGGCCTTTTCAGAGCCCTCTTGCTCCGCAGCGTTCTTTTCAAGAACCTCGCAGCGGTCGGTAGTATTCTTCAACTTTATGGCCATATCGGCCATTTCCTCTTCTTGGCGGTGAGCAGCCCGTTCGGCTTTTAGCTCTTCGGCCGCCCTTAAAGCGGCCGCATTACTACTTCTGGCTTGCTCTTTAGCTCGGGCGAGTTCCGCCCGCAGCTCCTCCACAGTAGCGGCACCACCTGCGTTAAGCATACAAGTCGAAAGGCACGGGCGTCAAGCTCCCTTACCAGGTGTCTGCGGAGAAGTCGCATACCTTGTGACTCGTCAAACCGTTTATTGACCAGCGCGATGTCCGCATCCGCCTCGTCAAGCTGCCGCTTTAGTTCGGCAAAATCATTAGTCCGGCTGGCCACCGGACGCCCCGCCACCTATTTAGGAGCGGTGCAAATGTTATAACTGAGATTATGATCCTCGGCACGCTGTCAATTTTGACAACATACCGAGTCTCAGGGGCTACTATCTATACAGGGCGCATTCTATGTGCATAATTGTCAAAAGGTACATCATTTTTGCGTACCTCGAGCCCCGTCAGTAAGCTTCTGACGGCTTCATGCAATCCGCTCTCAGCGGATGCAATTCTTTCAATCACCGTACCCATTACCGCGCGGTGATCTTTTGAGATAGCCACTCGCCCGAGCAGATCCTTCAGCTCCTCCGACCGCACACCACTTGGCGCCGGACCTTCCGGCCCTGCCGGACTTGGGGAAACCCTCCGCGACGACACCTCAGGGTCGTCCGTCTCGCATGAGGGTGCGACAGGTGGAGGCGTTTCACTCTCCATCATCTCCGGAAGAAGATTCCCTGAAGATGAGCTCTGCTGAGAAGGGCTGAGATCCGAACTACAAGGTACAATTTTGGTTATCTTCAGAAATAAATACAGGGATGTTCCTTATTTGCAAGACCCCTTCTTTTTACTTACGGCTCGCTGGAGGGCTGATCCCCTTGGGGAAATAGCGCGGCTGGGATACTTCCCAGCGCCGGACTCTCTGACGAAGATTTCTTTCCCCTCTTTGAGGCCTTGACCTCCGGATCTTCCGAAGCGGTCCTCTTCTCTCCTTGGAGGGTGGGAAATGATCCCTCCTTCCTCAGAAGCCTCCTTCGTGGAGGCAGTTGCTTCCCTGCTCCCCCCTTCGCCTTCTTTAAAAGGCGCGGCCTTCAACATCTTGGTCAGCATGGGATCCGGCGTGGTCTCTGGGAGGGGAGCCGGACACCTTATCAACTTTGCCTTTGCTATCCATTCCTGTTCAAGAAACAACTCCTTTAAGGGCAAGTTTACGATAAATGAACGGACAGCTTGTCCGGGTACAGGACTACTTACTTGAGTATCTGGACGATTGCAGCTTAGTCCTGCGTCCTCAGTCAGGTCCGGACACTTCTCTTGTGATCCGAAGAACAGTTTATACATCTCCACGGGCATCGTACCCATAAAATGTTGGAGAGCTCATGGTCCCTCCGGATTAAATTCCCACAGAGCGGAGGCGGCGTTTGCAGAGGCGGGCGCCGAATCAACATAACCTGCGCCCACTGCGACCAGATTGATCTCTCTATCTTGGAGGTCTCGAATCGGCCCTGCAGCGAGGCGTCCTTGGGCGGCCCCAGTCGAGCCTTGTTTACCCATGGCGCCCAGCCGCTATGGTGGACTGGCGGAAGGCGTGATCGCCACCCATTTGGTGCCCCTGGGAGCGGTGATCTAAAACCACTCCCGTTGCCACAAACCAAGCTCCTCTTGAAAAGAGCCCTCGGGCCATGGAGCATCAGCACACTTGCTTATGACCACCCCTCTGCACTCTGCTTGTTGCCCCTCGATCATCTTTGGCTCCACCTTGAAAGTCTTGAGCCACAATCCAAAGTGAGGGGTAATATGGAGGAAGGCCACACATACGACAATGAATGACGAGATATGGAGGATGGACTCAGTTCAAGTCATGGAAATCAGCCCATAATAAAACATGAGCCCCCGCACAAAGGGATCCGTCGGGAAGCCTAAACCCGAAGGAAGTGAGACGCAAACACCACGCTCTCGCCGGGCTCGGGAGTGGGAATGACCTGCCCTGGAGCAGGCAGCCCATGCAAAATCTCGCCGGTTAGATACCTGGCGTCTCGCAGCTTTCACACATCTTCTTCTCCGACGGAAGAAGACATCCATCGGCCGAGCTGGTCGGAGCGGACATCGTCGAAGGTCCAGCGCCTAAATCCGAAGCTTTGGGTGTTAGAACTTGAAGCGAGGCGAACTTCGATGGAGGTGGAAAAAGAAGAGGGCCTTGGTCTCATTATAAAGAGTTGAATACCAAGAGCCCTCCCGTGGTCGATTAGGACTGCGCCGATGGAGGCGTGCCAGCGAACGCAGTTGGGTTACCATGTCCGTATTGATGAGAATCCCGGAATAAGGGGCACGATCTACGCTTTGATAAGGCGTGCCAAGAAACCGCCTCGCTGAATGCGCTAAGGGGAACATTAAAAGCGATTCATATAAAGGCCTGGCGTGGTGTGATGTCACGCCCGCGGAATCGTCGGCAGATTTGTGCAAATGTTATTCTCTCTCACGGTGGTATGTGGAACTTCGTTTTGCGAGCGGACACTCTCTGGTGTTCAAAATCTTCTATGAAGTATTGGGAGGAGGAACCCTCCTTGCAATGTCGAAGACAATATGCGCGATGGACTCGTCGTCATTGAAGCTTGGTTCGAGGGACTCTTGGGGAGTCGGGATTAGGGGTGTCCGGATAGCGGACTATCACCGTTGGCGGACTCTAGACTATGGAGATACAAGATTGAAGACATCGTCCGTGTCGGATGGGACTTTCCTTGGCGTGGAAGGCAAGCTTGGCGTCTGGATATGTAGATCTCCTACCATTGTAACCGACTCTGTGTAACCCTAACCCTATCCGGTGTCTATATAAGCGGAGGGTTTTAGTCCGTGGGGCGAACAATAATCATACCATAGGTTAGCTTCTAGGGTTTAGCCTCTCGATCTCGTGGTAGATCTACTCTTGTACTACCCATATCATCAATATTAATCAAGCGGGGTAGGGTATTACCTCCATCGAGAGGGCCCAAACCTGGGTAAAAACATCGTGTCCCTTGTCTCCTGTTACCATCTGCCTAGGCGCACGATTCGGGACCCCCTACCGAGATCCGCGGTTTGACACCGACACAGCCCACAGGCGGTGCCCAGCCACCGTCCTCGATTGGCGCGATCGGCTCCGAGCTAAGGGTGGGAGGCGGACACTAGGGCGACCTCACAGGCACTGTTAGTGGCGAGCTAGATCATGCCCATCGTGACGGTCTGGCGCCCGGCTGTGGCTCGAACCCGTCGAAAATCAAGTCTCGGCGGATGTCGGCCGTGTAGTTCAAACTTCAAATCGACTGATGGCGGGCGTAGCTGCGATCTGCTCGAGATGGCCATGCGAATTAACCCGATGCAAAGCCGCCGAATACAAAGATCTGTCCGGGGAGAAAAGTCTTACCCTGGACCGCATCGTTGTTGATGATTGGAGGAGCCATCGGGCCTAAAGATGATGACACAGAGGAACTCTCAATGAAAGCACCAATGTTGGTGTCAAAACCGGTGGATCTCGGGTAGGGGGTCCCGAACTGTGTGTCTAGGCGGATGGTAACAGGAGACAAGGGTCGCGATGTTTTTACCCAGGTTTGGGCCCTCTCGATGGAGGTAAAACCCTACTCCTGCTTGATTAATATTGATGATATGGGTAGTAAAAGAGTAGATCTACCACGAGATCAGAGAGGCTAAACCCTAGAAGCTAGCCTATGGTATGATTGTTCTTCTTCGTACGGACTAAAACTCCCCGGTTTATATAGACACGGAGAGGGCTAGGGTTACACAGAGTCGGTTACAATGGGAGGAGATCTACATATCCGTATCGCCAAGCTTGCCTTCCACGCCAAGGAAAGTCCCATCCGGACATGGGACGAAGTCTTCAATCTTGTATCTTCATAGTCCAGGAGTCCTGCCAAAGGCTATAGTCCGGCCATCCGGACACCCCCTAATCCAGGACTCCCTCCGCTACTATAAACACTAGTAAGGTACACATCAATAACCTGTATATCAAATATACCCTTGTTTACTCTGCCATCCTTCTTATCCACCAAATATTCAAGGTATTTCCGTTTCCAGTGACCATTTCCTTTGAAGTGTAAGCACTCAGTTTCAGGCTTTGGTTCAGCTTTGGGCTTCTTCGTGGGACTGACAACTTGCTTGTATTCTATTTGAAGTTCCCATTTCTTTCCCTTTGCCCTTTTCTTGAAACTAGTGATCTTGTCAGCCATCAACACTTGATGCTCTTTCTTGATTTCTACCTTCGTCGATTTCAACATCACGAAGAGCTCGGGAATCATTTTCGTCATCCCTTGCATACTATAGTTCATCACAAAGTTCTACTAACTTGAAGATGGTGACTAGAGAACTCTGTCAATCACTATATTTTCTGGAAGATTAACTACCACTTGATTCAAGCGATTGTAGTACTCAGACAATCTAAGCACTTGCTCACTAGTTGAGCAATTCTCCTCCATCTTTTAGGCGAAGTATTTGTCAGAGGTCTCATACCTCTTGACACGGGCATGAGTCTGAAATACCAATTTCATCTCATGGAACATCTCATATGTTCCATGACGTTTCAAAAAACGTTTTTGTAGTCCCGGTTCTAAGACATAAAGCATGGTGCACAAAACTATCAAGTAGTCATCATATTGAGCTAGCCAAACGTTCATAGCGTCTGTATCTGCTCCTGCAATAGGTTTGTCACCTAGCGGTGCATCAAGGACATAATTCTTCTGTGCAGCAATGAGGATAAACCTCAGATCATGGATCCAATCTGCATCATTGCTACTAACATCTTTCAACACAATTTTCTCTAGGAACATATCAAAATAAACATATGAAAGCAACAACGCAAGCTATTGATCTACAACATAATTTGCAAAATACTACGAGGACTAAGTTCATGATAAATTTAAGTTCAATTAATCATATTACTTAAGAACTCCCACTTAGGCAGACATCTCTCTAGTCATCTAAGTGATCACGTGATCCAAATCAACTAAACCATGTCCGATCATCACGTGAGATGGAGTAGTTTTAAATGGTGAACATCACTATGTTGATCATATCTACTATATGATTCATGCTCGACCTTTTGGTCTCCGTGTTCCGAGGCCATGTCTATATATGCTAGGCTTGTCAAGTTTAACCTGAGTATTCCGTATGTGCAACTGTTTTGCACCCGTTGTATTTGAGCGTAGAGCCTATCACACCGATCATCACGTGGTGTCTCGTACGAAGAACTTTCTGGCGGTGCATACTCGGGAGAACACTTCTTGATAATTAGTGAGAGATCATCTTAAAAATGCTACCGTCAATCAAAGCAAAATAAGATGCATAAAGGATAAACATCACATGCAATCAATATAAGTGATATGATATGGCCATCATCATCTTGTGCTTGTGATCTCCATCTCCATTAACACCGTCGTGATCACCATCGTCACCGGTAGCGACACCTTGATCTCCATCGTAGCATCATTGTCGTTTAGCCATCTATTGCTTCTCGACTATCGCTACAGCTTAGTGATAAAGTAAAGCAATTCTGAGCGCTTGCATTTCATACAATAAAGCGACAACCATATGGCTCCTGCTAGTTGCCGATAAGTCGGTTACAAAACATGATCATCTCATACAATAAAATATAGCATCATGTCTTGACCATATGACATCACATCATGCCCTGCAAAAACAAGTTAGACGTCCTCTAATTTGTTGTTGCAAATTGTACATGGCTGCTACGGGCTTAGCAAGAACCGTTCTTACCTACGCATCAAAACCACAGCGATAGTTTGTCAAGTTGGTGTTGTTTTAACCTTCGCAAGGACGGGCGTATACTTTTCAGTTCAACTAAAGTGAGAGAGACAGACACCCGCCGGTCACCTTTAAGCAATGAGTGCTCGTAGCAGTGAAACCAGTCTCGCGTAAGCGTACGCGTAATGTCGGTCCGGGCTGCTTCATCTCACAATGCCACTGAACCAAAGTATGACATGCTGATAAGTAGTATGACTTATATCGCCCACAACTCACTTGTGTTCTACTCGTGCATATGACATCTACGCATAAAACCAGGCTCTGATACCCTTGTTGGGGAGCGTAGTAATTTCAAAAAAGTCCTATGCACCGCAAAATCATGGTGATGCATAACAACGAGAGGAGTGTATCTTCATACCCTTGAAGATCGCTAAGCGAGCGTTTATCAACAGCGTTGATGTAGTCGTCGTCCTCACGATCCGACCGATCCAAATCTTGAGCATACGGCACCTCCGAGTTTCGCTGCGTTCAGCTCGATGATGTCCTCGCCTTCTCGATCCAGCAAGGCGGTAGTAGTAGATGAGTTCCGGCAGCATGGCGTGGTAGCAGTGTTGGTGAAGAACAATCTCCGTGGGGCTTCGCCTAAGCACTCTGAAAACTATGACTGAGGATAAACTAGAGGGGACGGGGTTGCGGCTGCGGCTTGGTGTTTCTTGATGTGTCTTTGGTGCTAGCCCTACCCCTCTATTTATATGTTGAGCCTTGGGGTGAAACTTGGAGTAAAGCCTCCACAAAGTCGGTTTCACCCGAAAGGTAAGAGTCCTTCTCGGACTCAGGCGAACGCCTTGAGGTTCCGGCGTCGAACCCGAATGCCGAGGGACCACGGCATCGGCCCTGAACTCCATAAAACTTCCTTTTGCATTCCAAAAACCTTGTGGGCTATCCTTTGGCCCAAATAACTTGTTCTCGTGCCCAAACATTTTGGGAAACATCAGGAACCCCTTCGGTGAATTCGAACCCTTAGGAGATCAAAACTATTATCCCATATATCAAACTTTATCTCTGGACCATTCCGGAGTTCCTCGTCATGTCCATGATCTCATCCGGGACTCTGAACAACATTCGGTTACCAACATACATAACTCATATAATACTATATCGTCAACAAAATGTTAAGCATGCGGACCCTACGGGTTTGAGAACTATGTATACATGACCAAGACACGTTTCCACTCAATAACCAATAGCGGGAGCTGGATGCCCATATTGGCTCTCACATATTCTACGAAGATCTTTATCGGTCAAACCGCATAACAACATATGTTGTTCTCTTTGTCATGGATATGTTACTTTCCCGAGATTCGATCGTCGGTATCTCAATACCTAGTTCATTCTCGTTACCGGCAAGTCTCTTTACTCGTTCTGTAATACATCATCCCGCAACTAACTTTCAGATGGTTGCAATGCTTACAAGCCTTAAGTGATGTGTATTACGAGAGAGCCCAAAGATACCTCTCCGACAATCGGAGTGACAAATCTAATCTCGAAATCGCCAACCCAACATGTACCTTCGGAGACACTTGTAGAGCTCCTTTATAATCACCCGATTCGTTGTGACGTTTGGTAGTACACAAAGTGTTCCTCCGATAGCGTGAGTTGCATAATCTCATAGTTGTAGGAACATGTATAAGTCATGAAGAAAGCAATAGCAACATACTAAGCGATCAAGTGCTAAGCTAACAGAATGGGTCAAGTCAATCACATCATTCTCCTAATGATGTGATCCCGTTAATCAAATGATAACTCATGTCTATGGTTAGGAAACTTAACCATCTTTGATTAACGAGCTAGTCAAGTAGAGGCATACTAGTGACACTATGTTTGTCTATGTATTCACACATGTATTATGTTTCCGGTTAATACAATTCTAGCGTGAATAATAAACATTTATCATGAAATAAGGAAATAAATAATAACTTTATTACTGCCTCTAGGGCATATTTCCTTCACGTGCAACGTTCTTTCGTATTGAATATCCACTACAGCAAAAACTTTTCAGCTCCCGAGTGACCTTTCGTATACCCATAGTGCGTGGCAAAAAATTAGACATCGGCTCGGCTCATTCCCGAAACCCGCGGCGCGGCACGGCGAGGCGGGCGGTGAAGGAGGAGCGCGCGTGGATGTCCCTCTTGTTCTCATGCTCATATAAGTGGGGAAAGAACCTTCCTTATAAGGAGGTCCAACTCCCACTAAACTAGCAATGTGGGACTAAACTTTGGTAGTATACCTTGCCTTGCACGAATGGGCTAAGTGGGCCTCTAGGATTTATTAGGAATTTCTGAAATAGCTATTGGGTTGTCCCAAAATAGATTAAATTCCAGCAATCCCCCACCAGATCCCAGAGGCACACAAGAATTGCCTTTGGTTCCAAAACACTGTTTTATATATCGGTACTGCAGTGGAGACTGTTCAGTTGAACTTTCACCTAGAACTCTATGCTACACTAGTAAGCAACTTGAACAGTGGACTGGGCCTTGAACTGCAAGTTTTCTGCGAATATACCTTCACACAAAGCCTGGACCAATACTGAGATACCGTGGGTCTTCCCCGCGGGTGGAGCTTATGTGTCATACTCCGAGACTTTTCATGAGTTTATTAGAAAGAACCCTACTCTAAAAAATTGTGACGTTTAACAATCAAACTCATATAGGTGTGTTCTTCAAAAGATGTTTTGCAGGACAACATCTCTGCTTAAAAGAGCCACTTAGAACACATTAAGATATACATCAACCTGCCATGCAGATTAGGAGAGTATTGCATCTTCATGGAGTGGTATTGTTAATAGTAAGGATACTCTCCTCTCACTTGATCAACACCTTGTCTTCCACATCTAATTCACGGGATCTCCGATCACAAAGAATAGGTTACCACTGTGAACAACTCATACTGTGGGTCTCATACCCATCTCTCTCAATGCATTATCTATCACATTACGTGATAGACCCTTAGTAAAAGGATCTGCCAGATTTTTAGACATTTGGATATAATCCAATGAAATAACTACGGAGTTTCTCATTTTTCTGACAGACTTTAACCTTCTCTGAACGTGTATTGATGACTTCATGTTATCCTTTGAGCTGCTCACTTTCGTGATCACAGTTTGATTGTCGCAGTTCATAAGGATACCCGGTACATGTTTCTCAACAACTGGCAAGTCATTCAAGAGCCGGCGAAGCCAATCTGCTTCGACCGTAGTTGTATCTAGTGATGTGAGTTTGGCTTCCATTGTTGACCTCGTTAAGATGGTCTGCTTGCAAGACTTCCAAGAAACAGCGCCACCTCCATAAGTAAATACATATCCGCTCGTGGCCTTTATCTCATCAGCATCTGAGATCCAATTTGAGTCATTATACCCTTCAAGCACCTTTGGGTGCCCAGTGTAGTGAATTCCACAATTCGCAGTGTCTTTCAAATAACGCAAAACTCTCTCTAGAGCTTTCCAATGCACATCTCCTGGTTTTGACACAAACCGACTCAGTTTGCTAACAGCAAAAGAGATGTCAGGTCTTGCAGCACTGGTTAAATACATAAGCGTGCCAATAATCTGAGAATATTTCAATTGGTCTCTAGCAATTCTTCAATTCTTTCGAAGCAACACACTAGCATCATATGGTGTTGGAGAGGGCTTGCAGTCACTGTTGCCAAAGCGACTCAAGATCTTTTTCACATAGTGAGATTGAAGCAATGTAATCCCACCATCATCGTCTCTCAACAACTTGATGTTCAGAATGACATCAGCCACTCCTAAATCCTTCATATCAAAGCAATGAGATAGGAAATCCTTGACCTCCTTAACCTTCAAATTTGTTCCAAAAATCAGTATGTCATCAACATACAAGCAAAGGATAACTCCCTCGCCCCCACCATGGCGATGGTATACACATTTATCAGCTTCATTTACAACAAAGCCTGCGGTTGTTAAAGTTCTTTCAAACTTATCATGCCACTGCTTGGGTGCTTGCTTAAGTCCATACAAAGACTTCAGCAACTTACACACTTTTCCTTCCTGACCATCTACTACAGACCCATCTGGTTGTTCCATATAAATTTCCTCTTCCAACTCTCCATTTAGGAAAGCAGTCTTAACATCCGTTTGATGAACGAGAAGACCATGTGAGGCAGCTAGTGAAAGTATTACTCGAATAGTGGTCGGTCGCGCCACAGGTGAGTAAGTATCAAAGAAGTCTTCACCTTCCTTTTGAGTATATCCCTTAGCCACGAGTCGTGCCTTGTACTTTTCGATAGTACCATCAGGCCTAAGCTTCTTCTTGAATACCCATTTGCACCCTATAGGTTTGCACCCATAAGGACGATCAGTTATCTCCCAAGTTTCATTTGCCAAGATGGAATCCATCTCACTACGGACCGCGTCCTTCCAGTAGTCGGAATCTTCATATGCATAGGCCTGTGAAATAGAACTGGGAGTGTCATCTATGAGATATACAAGAAAATCATCAACAAAGGACTTTGCAATCCTCTATCTCTTGCTCCTAGTAGGAACTTCATTGTTCTCCTCCACAGGACTTTCAAAGTGTTCCATCGAAATGGCAGGTTTAGTAATTGTAACTGGTTCCTGATTCGATGAACTAGGCATCTCCTGATTAGATGAGGTAGCCATATCCTTCATGGGAAAGATATCTTCAAAGAAAGTTGTTGGGGAACGTAGATGCATAGCAACGATAGGGAGAATGTATCTTCATACCCTTGAAGATCGCTAAGCGGAAGCATTTAATAACGCGGTTGATGTAGTCTGTTGGGGATATAACTATTTGTGTAAGCCGCCCAAAGTCGGCGGGGCAAGAGTTTCTCGGACTCGGGGCGAGAAGAAGACTCACCGACTCTGCAAAAGCCCAAGACCAAGCATGAAGATGGCGGTTCAATAAAGGGCTTAAAGCCCACAGGCGACTTAAGGTCCATTGTAGTAAACCGCCGTAATGGTATGACTAGTATCATAAGGTAGATTTAACTAGTCACCGACTTAAGGCGGACACAATGTTATAAGCGGCGGGACTCTATTTATAAGCCCGGGACTCTGTAAGCCACAGGGCGTCAACCCGTGTATATAAGGGGACGATCTGCTGGCGGCTTAGGGCAAGAAACAACTCATCGAGGACCGGGCATAGCGTATCTCGCTCCCTGGTCATTGAAACATGAATACCAACCCAACTAGACGTAGGCCTTACCTTCACCGTAAGGGGCAAAACTAGTATAAAACCTCTCGCGTCCTTTGTCCCGATTAACCCCTTCAAGCTTCCTAGTTGTGATGGCTCCACAACTAAGTCCTTTCACGCGGACATCTGACGTGACAATTCCACGATAGTTGGCGCCCACCGTGGGGCCAGCGCACGGTGGATTTGAGTTCTTGAAGGGCAACTTCGAAGGGCTCAAGGGATACGTAACGGGCCGGATGACCAAGAGTCGTCGCGATAAGATCTACATCAACGATGAAGGCTGGGGCCCCGACGTAGGCTCAATTGAGTACGGGTACCGGGTCCCCTTCGACCTAATCCACGTCTTCATCGGCCGGGTCGGAGAGCCGGGACCTGAGCCGGACAGCGGCACCGACCTCATCGAGACGACTCAGCGTGCGAGGAAGACCCGAGCTCAACCCGTCATGAAGCATGCTTTCGTGGGCTGCATCCACGGAGAGGAACTTTCTAAAGGATCTGAAGATGATGGTGAGACGGTCGTCCTCTCAGATGGTGATTCGTCCGCCGGTTCAACAGATTCGTTGTATCAGGTGCAAGACGGCGTGCTCGGGGGTTGTTCCGATGGCATCAATATTCCGGACCCCTATGAGCCGCCAAGATGGGCAGGAATCTTCATGGCTGGAACTCAGCCCAGCTCTAACTCTACAACTGCTGCAGCAATAACATCCAGAATAGGGACAGCCGAGGCAGCTGGCCCTGTGCGCCCGCCGGCTCAGGTGCTGATAGACCTCAAGGACAAGTTTACGGTCCTGTTAACCGCCACGGTCATCCCTGCGAACAAAGATGAGCATGACGCGGAGGTGGCACGGGTGCGTGAGGAGATAGCTCAGGCCAAGGAGGCCTTGGCAGCTGAGGATACTAGACTAGCTACACAGTGGGCGCTCTCGATGCCCGGGCACAACGGTTGCAGTCAGAAGCTTACCAGCTCACGATGAGCTTAAACGCGTCCAATGAGGTAATGAGGAGGAGACACCAGAAAACCCAATCACGTTTACCTCCGAATTACGACCCTCGGGTTCTTTTCGCTACACCCGGAGCCGGCCCAAGTAACCCGCCAGATACCAATCAGTTTATGACAGCCGGAGCAGGAGGACCGGCTCAGCCTCGAGAGATGCCACCTCCTCATGTGAGGATGGCACCACCGCGTTATGTGCCGATACCGGAGGGTCACTTTTCCAACTCCATGGAGAACTTAATCGCGGCTTTGGCGCGCTTGGCGGCTCTGCCCATGGACGGTGATGACCCGACAGCGGTGGAGACCCGGAGGGTCAGAGAGCTTCTCCAGACGGCCCTGGCTTAGCAAGAGACCTATTCTTACAGCAGAGACAGGATTCATTCAACTCCTCCGCCTTGGTTAGCACCGCCTCGTCAGAACCGGAGCCCGAGTTACAGCAGGCACATGGAGTCCGAAGCTTTGTCAAGCAACGCCCAACGCCGTAACCAACACGGTGGCTATAACCCGGTGCAAGACCGAATACGCCAGGAGAAAGAACAGGCGGCTCAGTTGGCGGCTCAACAAGCGGCTCATCAGGATATCCCAGAGTATCCAACGACTTCTGTGGAGGCGGGAGTAGCCACTAGAACCGGTGGTGTTCCTTGTTTGGTACCAGCTTTGCGCAACGTGCGCCTGCCCAAGGACTTCAAGGGACCTCGAAAGGTGCCGAATTACACGGCCGACTTACAACCCGGGGCATGGATCGAGAGTTATGAGATGGCCATGGAGCTGTTGGAAGTCAGTGACGCGACAATGGCTAAATATTTCACCATGATGCTAGATGGAACAGCCCAGTCTTGGTTAAAAGGTTTGCCACCCAATTCCATTGGTTCATGGGAAGAGTTGAAAGCCCGTTTCATCCAGAACTTCAAGGACACCTGTAAGAAATCTATTGTCGATCATGGACTTGACGAATTGTAAGCAGGGGGAGGGTGAATCTACCACCCATTGGGTATGCCGAGTCAAGGAGATAATTCATTCATCTGACAAGATGGATGCCGGCTCTGCAGTCCTCATGTTGGAAAGGAATTGCAGCTTTGAGCTGCTAAGGCAGAAACTGGGGCGCCTTAAATGTGACTGCAAGGATATGGGTACGCTGATGGCGGCTTTAGTCAAATATGCCTATTCTGATAGTACCAAGGATCCCGCGTCTGACGATGAGAAGACAGGGAAGGGAAAAAGGAACGGCAATGGAAAGGGTCAACAACATAACCCGGGGAATCTAAGCGGCAATAAGCGTAAGGCGGACAGTAACCCGAAGTTTGTGGCCAATGCGCAAGGTAACAATCAGAGACGTAAGGGTAAGCCGCCTGGATCCAGCGGGTCAGGCCCATCTCTTGAGCAGCTACTCAATGAGCCCTGCCTGAAACACGGCACCCGGGAGCTCCCCGCCACACACCTATGGAAGGATTGCGCGATCATGAAGGCATTTCAAAATTCCAACACCTTTGATGGCAGTCATGGATCTGGCGGCGGCTCAAGGGCTGGCGGTTTTCATGGCCTGGGCGGTGGTTCAAATTCTGGCTTTCAGGGGCATCCATGCGGTAATAGTCAGCAGCAGTCTGGTCAAGGAGGGCAACAGCAGCAGCAGTCGGGTTATCAAAGCCATCCGAAATAGTTGAGTGGTGGGCAGTATCACGTGTTTACCACTAGTTTATGCAAACGTGACCAGAAGGTTCATAAGAGGGCCGTGAATTCTATTGAGCCGGCAATTCCTCGTTATTTGAGATGGTCGAACAGCCCATTATATGGATCAGAGAGGATCACCCTCCACGGGTCGATAATCCGGTCAGTTAGCCTTGGTGGTAGCACCCCAAGTTGGTGGATATAAGTTCACTAAGGTACTCATGGACGGTGGTAGCAACATCAATATCCTCTACTACAAGACCTTTCAGCGCATGGGGTTGACTGAGAAGAATTTGAGAACATCCAACACTGTTTTCCATGGGGTGGTTCCGGGTAAGTCGGCTTACCCAGTTGCTAAGATTGAATTGGAGGTGGCCTTTGGAGATGAGTACGACTCCAGGGCTGAGAAATTGACGTTTGAAGTGGTTAAAATCAGGAGTCCATATCACGCTCTGTTTGGGCGACCGGCTTATGCTAAATTCATGGCACGGCCATGTTACGTTTACTTACAACTCAAGATGCCGGGTTACAAGGGCACCATCACTGTGCAAGGGAGTCGAAAGGTGGCTTTGGAATGTGCAGAAGGTGACGCGGCTTACGCTAAGTCTGCCTGTGCCGCGGAGGAGCTCAAATTTTATCAAGACAATCTTGACCCGGCGGATATGACCTCCCTCAAGAAACCCACTACTAAGCATGACCCGGCGTTGAAATTTAAATCGGCCACTGCGACAAAGCTTGTGGACTTTACCCTAGGAGATGCTTCTAAGCAGTTCAGTATCAGTGCCAATTTGGATCCTAAATAGGAAAGCGCGCTCATCGAGTTCATCCGTGAGAACATGGACATCTTTGCATGGAAACCTTCTGACATGCCGGGTGTACCGAGGGAACTCGCTCAGCACACTCTCAATATTGATCCAAAGTATAAGCCGGCCAGGCAGTTTCTTCGTCGGTTCAACGAGGAGAGACGAAAAGCTATTGGGGAAGAGGTTGCCCGGCTCTTAGCGGCCGGGTTTATTGTTGAAGTTTTTCACCCGGAGTGGTTGGCTAACCCGGTGTTAGAGCTCAAGAAGAACGGCACTTGGCGGATGTGTGTGGATTACACGGACTTAAACAAGGCTTGTCCGGCTGATCCCTTTGCTCTCCCCCGTATTGATCAAATCACTGATGCTACGGCGGGTTGTGAATGTTTGAGCTTTTTGGATGCTTACTCTGGTTATCATCATATCAAGATGACAGTTAAGGACCAGGAGAAGACGGCTTTCATCACTCCGTTTGGAGCCTTCTGTTATGTATCTATGCTGTTTGGACTCAAAAGTGCACAGGCGACTTATCAGCGGTGTGTGCAGAATTGTTTGCACAATCAAATTGGGCATAATGTTCATGCTTACATAGATGACATTGTGGTGAAGTCCAGAGAAAAGGAAACCTTGATATCTGACTTAAAAGAGACCTTTGATAATCTCCGGGTTTACAAGATGATGCTTAACCCGGCCAAGTGTGTGTTTGGTGTACCTGCGGGCAAGCTCTTAGGTTTTCTGGTGTCAAACAGAGGCATTGAAGCTAATCCGAAGAAGATTAAGGCGATTACCTCTCTGGCTAAGCCGGCGTGCATCAATGATGTTCAGCGACTGGCGGGTCGTGTTGCCGCTTTAAGCCGGTTCATAAGCCGGTTAGGTGAGAAGGCCCTCCCATTGTATCAGATGATGAAGAAAACTGGCACTTTTGTTTGGAGTGATGCTGCGGATGCTGCCTTTGAAGACTTGAAGAGGCAATTGTCTGAACCACCGGTTCTTGCGGCTCCCATCGACAGAGAGCCGTTGCTGTTATATGTGGCCGCTAATTCACGAGCGGTCAGTGTTGCCATCATGGTGGAATGTAAGGAAGCTGGCAAGGAGCATCTGGTTCAATGGTCGGTTTACTATATCAGTGAGGTGCTCATTGAGTCTAAACAAAGGTATCCGCATTGGCAGAAACTCGTTTACGGAGTGTTTATGGCCAACCGGAAGTTGAAGCAGTACTTTCAAAGTCATCCTATTACTGTGGTAAGTTCTGCCCCTTTGGGAGACATCATCCAGAATAGGGAGGCCACAGGACGAGTCACCAAGTGGGCTATCGAGCTTGGGCCTCATGGTTTGAAGTACATGCCACGTACTGCTATTAAGTCTCAGGACTTGGTGGACTTTATCAATGATTGGACAGAGTTGCAAGCACCTGAGGAGAAGCCAGATAACACATATTGGACTATTCACTTTGACGGGTCCAGACAGCTAGAAGGCTCGGGGGCTGGAATTGTTTTAACTTCCCCTCGAGGTGACAAATTTTGTTATGTACTCCGGCTTATGTTCCCATGTACTAACAATGCAGCTGAGTACGAGGCCTTACTCCATGGTCTCCGGATGGCCAAGGAGATGAACTTAAGCCGGGTAAGGTGTCTGGGCGACTCAGATCTAGTGGCTCAACAGGTGTCAGGCAAGTGGGATTCAAAGGATCCTCTCATGGCGGCTTATCGACGTGAAGTAGATGCTGTGGCTGGACATTTCAAGGGTTATCAAGTGGAGCACATTGATCGAAGGAAGAATGAGGCGGCTGATGCTATAAGCCGGCTGGGATCTCAACGTAAGCCGGTGCCACCTAACACCTTTCTTGATGTTTTGCATAACCCTTCTGTCAAGGTGCCTACCGAGGAAGAACTAGCGGTGCCAGACCCGGAGGCCCAGCTGGTGGCAGCTCTTCATGTTATCCCGGATTGGACAGTGCCATATTTGGCCTACATGACCCGGGGAGAGTTACCGGAGGATGAAACTTTGGCAAGACAAATTGTCAGACGATCCAAATCCATGACGATTGTTAATGGTGAGTTGCATCATTGCAGTGTAACAGGGGCGTTTCAACGCTGTGTGTCGCCTGCAGAGGGACAAGAGATACTTCGTGAGATTCATGAAGGAGATTGTGGTCATCATGCCGGCTCAAAATCTCTTGTGGCCAAGGCTTTCCGTCATGGTTTCTACTGGCTCACGACTCATGCTGATGCGGAGGATCTGGTCAGTAAATGTGATGGTTGTTAGAAGTTCTCACGACGTGCTCATGTGCCGGCTCAAGAGTTAAGGATGATCCCAATTACTTGGCTGTTCGCAGTCTGGGGGCTTGACATGGTTGGACCTTTCAAAAGGTCTAAGGATAAAAAGACACATCTCCGGTTGCAAGTGGATAAATTTACAAAGTGGGTTGAGGCGGAGCCAGTCAGTAAGTGTGATGCGGCCACAGCGGTTTAGTTCATGAAAAAGGTGATCTTTCGTTTTGGTTTCCCACACAGCATTATAACTGATAATGGCACAAATCTCTCCAAGGGAGCCATGGAAGAGTTCTGTCAACGAGAACATATCCGGCTTGATGTTTCGGCTGTTGCTCATCCTCAATCTAATGGTCAAGCGGAAAGAGCTAATCAAGAGATCTGAAGGGTATCAAGCCTCGGCTCTTTGTCCCCTTAAAACGGACTCCGGTTGTTGGGTGGAGGAGTTACCCTCTGTGCTATGGAGCATCAACACTACGCCTAACAGATCTACGGGATACACACCTTTCTTCATGGTCTATGGAGCAGAGGCAGTTCTGCCAAGTGACATCCGACACGACTCACCCCGCGTGGCGGCTTATGTTGAGGCGGATAACGAGAAGGCTCGTCAGGATGCACTTGACTTGTTGGATGAGGAGCAAGACTTGGCAATAGCCCGCTCGGAGATTTACCAGCAAGACCTGCGCCGCTATCCCAGCCGCCGGGTTAAGAGCAGAACCTTTCAGGAAGGCGACTTGGTACTCCGGCTCATCCAAGATCAATCTGACATGCACAAGCTATCTCCGCCTTGGGAAGGACCCTTTGTGGTCAGCAAGAATCTGAACAACGGGTCATATTACCTCATTGATGTTCGAGAGCACAAAGACTCACGTAAGTCGGAGGAAGAGACCCGCCGGCCGTGGAATATTGCCCATCTTCAGCCTTACTATACTTGAGCCACCGGCTCTTAAGATGTATATATTTTTTATGATGTACATATTATATAAAGCAATAAAGCAGGACCTCTGTCCTTTTTTCCCTCAAAGAATGTTTTTATGTCTTCTTTGTTAGGTGGCGGAAACTACCAACAGGGAGCGGATCATATCTGAATCCGGTTTTCCCTTTGGTCCGGCTTATGATCATATCTGAATCTAGCCATGATCACTTGGGGGCTTCTTGTTCAAACATAGGTCGTATTCGAACCAAAGAGAACATAGCTGTCGATACCCGCTTGATCGGCATACTGCCAAACCCACTTGGGGGCTTCTTGATCATATTTGAATCACAGCTTAACCCCTTTGGGTCTGACGCGGATCGTATTCGAATCAACGTCATTAAACAACTCTTATGGTCACTTGGGGGCTTCCTGTTCAAACATGGGTCATATTCAAACCAAAGAGAACATAGCTGTTGATACCCACTTGATCGGCATCGCCAAAGCCACTGGGGCTATATGATCGTATCTGAATCTTAGCTTAACCACTTTGGAACGGTTTACTGATCGTATTCGAATCAGAAGCCTCTGAACATTGTTTATTATATATCATAAGCATAATTGCTTGATTATCTTGAGACCTTTTTGAAAGCACTATGAGATGGCTTTGTTCTTCCGGCTTAATATTGATTATCCCAGGTTGTGAAGTAAACTTTATATGTTCAAACTTTCAGGAGTTAAATTCATCCGCATGGTGAAGATCATATAAGCAGGTGAGATTACCTAAGGGATTGCAGGGAATTTTTTGCTTGTTTTGTATGCAGGATAAGATAAGGAAATTTAACATCAAGGAAACAAGCAATCAACATGATCTGGAAAGATATAACAATGGCGACTTATGAAAGTATTAAGCGCCATAAACATGCGCGAAGGCATGACAAACATTGAGAGGTTTTTTCTATCCTATTACAAGACTCCCCGAGTCTGAATAAATGAAGCATCATTTTTGCAAAGTTATAAAACGCCCGGCGGTTCATTCCTTCGGCGGCTTGAAGACTCTGGGTTATCCTTCTCCACCTCTCCGTCGGTTGCTTTGTCCTGGAAGGTGGACGAGGCCCAGTCAATGCCACTCAAGGCTTCAAACTCGGCGTCATCATCTATTAAACCGGCCGAGTCCACTTCAGGGGCAAAGGTATGCTTACGCGTTGGAGGGATCAGGCTGACTTGGTCATATGGAATGTTTGGAATTCTCCGGTTCTCACTATCATAGCCCGGCGAATACTTAGTAAGATCAGTATCATTCCCAATAAGGGTGGCCAAGGGACGTACGACTTTGACACAAGCGGTGAAATCTTGATCATCAAATGCAGTGCCGTCCTCCTTAAGGCTCGGATATCCAAGAGAGAGATCAGCTAAGTCAAGCTCTGGCGTCCATGCCTTTGCCCAGCTCAATGCGGCTACGGCTCCGGCTCTTGCGGATGCCCGCCTTAAATCTTGAATTCGCTGAGGTAGCACAGCGAGATGCTTTAGCACGTCTTGTAAAAGGCGGGGAGGGGTGTTTGATAAGGCTACAACGGCCAAGGCACGTTGTGACCCGGAGTACAACTGTTCTACTAAGGTGTAAACTGCTTTAATCTTGATCAGTATGTTTTTCTTAAGGTTGGTACTCCTGGGGCCTGTGTGTGCAAAAGCATAACAGTCAGCCGGAGGTAACTATTACAATAGTCACAGGAAGATTACAATGTTTGAGGTTTTGCACAGTAACTTACCGAAGATCGCTGAGACCATTTAAGATATCTGCCGTTTTAAGTCGGACAGCTCGGTTGTTGCCTCTGCAAGAGATGCTTCTGCTATCTCAGCCCGAGTCACCAGTGAAGCCTTCTCATCAGCCCAAGCTTTCTTCTCTGACTCAAATTTTTTCTTCAACTTCTCATTTTCAGAGACACTGAATTCAAATTTGGAGTTGGCCTTCTGAGTTTCAAGTTCTTGAGTTTCCAGACGACTCTTCAGAACAGCAAGCTCCGACTCAAATTGACTTATGGTGGCCTGCATTGACACCAGGTTATGGTAAGGATCACGGTAAGGTAACATTCAAAGTCCCAAGCATTTTACAAGTAAAGATACTTGGCACTTGGGGGCTAATGTATGCTGAAGAATTTTAAACCTACCATACCGGGTCACACATATTAAGTCTCAAGCACTTTACAAGTAAAGATACTTGACCCTTGGGGGCTAATGTGTATCGCAAATTTAAAACTATCATGTTATAACCCGGTTAAATATATGCTCTTTGAACTGGACAAACAAACAGTAAGCAGATTTCTAAGTCTACAGCATATTATTTCATAAGCAATAGACTTGAGGGCTGGTACAGGAAGTAAGATTCAGGAAAATAGCATAAGTTATACCTCAGATTTGTGTTGTATTTGTTTCACCATGTCAATTTCTAGGTCACGACTATTATGCACTTGGTTCAGATAGCCCGAGACTATATCACCAATGCTAAAGTGAGTATAGTCAGTGATGTCCTGTTTGGCTTTTCGACGTTCGGCAAATTCTTCCTTGGCAGTACATTGGGCAAGAACAGTAGGCCGCCCCGGTTCAACAAATTGACTTTTCAGATATACAACTTTTGGGTCAGTCGTCTTGGCCGGGCTAGGAACTTCCGGGTTATCAGAGTTGTGGATAGCATCTTCTACAGGAGGGTTAGAGGTTGGCACTGGAATATCAGAAGCCGGTTCAGGCGGTGGCTGATGGGTGGAGCTAGTAGGAGCGGACGAGTCAAGCGTCGGTTTAATGACAACCGGTCTTGGGACAGCTTATTTTTCCTCGCTTTCTTGCTGGGCTTCACTTGCAGGCTGTCAATAAAGGAAGAAGGATGAGTATTAAAGCATAACGTACGGCAAAACTTAAAGTAAGAAAGGTTACATTACTCAGGAGCCATTTTGAAAGCCGGCATGTTTGATTGCATAGACTCGTTGGAAGAAGGAGAGGTATCCTGATAATTGGAGTCAGATGAATTGAGAGGTTGACGAATCAAACCCGCCAATGGTAAAACAGAACGTAAATCGGAGATAACCTCGGTCCGGCGCTTCTTAGTTACATCAGGTAAGCCGGAGGAGAGTTCTGCGTCTTGATTGGCCCGAGTCTGCCTCCGGTTCTCAAGTTGGTGTTGCTTCAAAAGAAATTGAGGATCTTGATAAGCTAGAGGGTGTGAAAATCTTACTTTCTGGGTGACCCTTCGGGTTTTGTGTTTTGGCAAAGGCTCTGAGTCGGAGGAGATTATAGTTACCTCTTCTTCAACTGCTTGACTGTTCCCTGTATCCTCCTAAAAGGACAGAATGTCAGTAAAATAGCGACAAGGGAGTTAAGAAAGTTAAAGGATTACCTCTTCATCATCTGAAGAAGTATCATCCAATTTGAATAACTCGGAGGCGCTGGGTTTCTTCTTTTTTGAGGTTCCCGTCTTGGCGGCTTTCCTTTCGGTTTTCTTGGCTGCCCTGGCTTGTTTGGCCCGTGGAAAAGGATAAAGAATTATGAGCTTAAATAAGGTATAACGAAGCAGAGAGTATTTATTAAGATTGATAAACTCACTGCAGGGGCCGGGTTCTTCTTGCAGAAGGGAAGTAAGCCAAAGGAATTACTGGTTACAGTGCCCTCCTTCAACAGTGACTGGGCTGTAGCATCTACCACATCATCTGGTAAGTCGTTAGGACTATGACGCATTGGATCGTCTTTTTCGCCTGTGTAAGTACACATTAAGCCGGGGTGGCGGCTTAATGGAAGTATTCGCCAAGTGACCCAGACTCGGGCCAGATCGATGCCATTCAAACCATTTCCCAAAAGATCTTTAATCTTCTTGATGGTGGGATTAAGAGGCAGACGTTCAATAGCGGTCAGTTTATCCGCCAGCTGATGGTTGGACTAAAGGTGCAGGGCGCGAAAGCCGGGCAGAGGCTTCTCATCAGCCGGAGAAGTGTCCTGATAGTAGAACCACGTCTGGTTCCAATCTTTTGGGTGACTCGGTAGCTCAGCATAAGGAAAAAGGCAATCTCTCGGTCGCTGGATCGAGATGCCGCCAAGCTCAAGACTAGGCCCGTTGGCATGTTCATTCTGCCGGTTCAAGTAAAAAAGTTCTCTGAACAAAAGCAGACTTGGCTCCTCTCCCAGATACACCTCACAGAAGACTTGAAAATTGCAAAGGTTTGACACGGAATTGGGTCCAATGTCTTGAGGTCTAAGATCAAATAAATTCAAATCTTCCCTGAAGAATTTTGAGCCGGGAGGGGCAAATCCCCGGTTCATGTGATCCGTGAAAACTACCACCTCCCCTTCTTTGGGTTGAGGCCTCTCTTCAGACGGGTCAGGGGCACGATAAGACATGACCTCCTTTTTTGGCAGGTGGCCAGACTTCACGAACTCAACAAGTTTACTCGTAGTAACTATGGATGGGACCCAATTGCAGGTTACAAGGGCCTTGGCCGCCTTAGGTGCCATGACAACAGTTGGCCTATTACAAAATAAGAAGTTCCGGTTCAAATTTTAAACCGGGAGAAATATCTACATTATTTAAGGTAGCGGCTACGAAGGGGCCTAATGATATAAGGATGACTGTGCAACAATATTTAAGCCGCTACAAGTATCAAGAGCAGTTCAAAATTCTTAACATCATGAGAAGCAAGCAAGGCTCACAGATCAGTGTCATTTATTTAAGCCGGACACCTGGACAGTTGTGTTTAAGGGCATTTACCAGAAGAAGTTTTCCGGGTGATAAAAACAGATTTCATAATCTTCTGCTAATATTTGAGATCAAAGGTCTGTTCTGATAAGAAAGTTTTCTAGACCTAAAAACTGACGCAGACGAGTTCATAGGCTCGAGTGAGGCTTTTATGCAGAGAAAGGGATCTGTTTTTTACCCAAAACAAGTGCGAAAACAGCTACCGCGGCCATTTTATATCATTCTCAGATCAGAAGAGGCGTCTAAGAGGAAAACTAACAAGGGTTTGGCTCTAATGGTGATGAACTCCGACGAACTCGAGGAAGCTCTAATGAAGATCTAAGCAAGGAAGGGAGGGGAACTTACAGATCTGGATGTGCTGCGGAGGTGCATCGAGTTTTCTCTGATGCAACCAGGTCAATGCAGCGGCCTGGGACGATGAAGACGGGAAGCTCAACAGCGGCGGCGGCGGAGCTCGAGAGGAGGCAGGAGGAAGAAGACGACTGAAAGAGGGAAGAATGGAAGACCTAAGTCACGCCTATTTATGAGGAGAGGATAACTGAGACGATGCGGGAAACGAGGAGATAAGAGTTATTATCCAGCGGCCCCGACGCCTCGATTTTCGGAACAGTCAATAAATCAGAGATCCGTTGAAGGATACGGTGGAATAGAAAAGGAATTTAAGTAAGGATGATGTCACGCCGGGTTAACACGGATCCAGAAGATGACGTCATGGCGGGTTAAAGAAAACCTTCTGCACAGTCAGAAGACTGAAGATTTATTCTTTAAAGGTATTTTAAGATTGACATGAACAGGTTCAAATCAATCAGGGGCCTAATGTTGGGGATATAACTATTTGTGTAAGCTGCCCAGGAGGGGCCAGGTTACGCAAAGAAGACTCACTAGAAAGAAGCCCAAGACCAAGCATGAAGATGACGGTTCAATAAAGGGCTTAAAGCCCACAGGCGACTTAAGGACCATTGTAGTAAACTCCGTTTGCCACGATGGTAGCTTATCGGCGCCGCTTATCGCTGCTCCCGCTGGCTGCACAGCCCGTCGACCGCGTGCTTGGGAAAGCCCCATGGCGACACGTTGGCGGGTGAGCTGGAGCGAGAGCGAAGAGAAGTTACTGCCGGCCGCGAGTACCTCGCCCAGCGGCAAGGTTCTGTCGGCTTCGGGAGCTTGTCTCTCACCAAGCCTTCCCGGCAAGCTCCTCTTGCCGAGGCCTTGTTTCCTCCGTGCCTTGAGTGGCCTTCGGCAAGCTCCTCTTGCCGGGGTCTTGACTCTTTGTTCTTGAATGGCTCCAAAGGAGCCACGGGAGATCTTAACGGTCACCGAGTCAGCCCTGCCCGCGAGCGCTGCAACGCTGCCGTGCGAGTTAGGGATACTAGGGTACCCCTACTCTAGTACACCGGCAGAGCCCCGAACTGGGCCATACTGGCGTCAAGCTTTGTTGGGCCAGGCCCAAAAGCAGTCTTGAACACAGCGGCCTGGATTCGCCATTACTACGCTTGGACCCACCGTCTCCCACGAATGCACGCACGGGACGTGGCGTCGTGGGGAGATCGTGGGGCTTTCTTTAATGGGAAAAATCAGAGCGCCGTCCTTCTCCCTTTATAGCGGGGGAGCAGGGCAGGGCGCCCACTTGCCATTCTTGTCACATCGAAACCTCCGCCGCTTCCCCTTTCTTCTCGAGCCCAAAGGCGGCGCTCCGCCCCTCCATTGCCACCGGTGCCTGCGCCGTCGACCTCCTCCACCACCTCTCCCTATGGCTCCGAAGGCCGACAAGGGAAAAGGCGTGAAATCGGCGGCGCAGCGGCTCGCGCGGCTGCTGCGGAAGGGCGGCCCTCTTGATCCCTGCTCAGCGAGGAAGGAGCTGCGGGAGCTGTACTATCTCTTCAGGTCGGCGGAGACCGGGCGCACCAGCGCCGAGGTCATCTCCGCCGCCACATCTGCTAAAGGTCTCCATCGGTACCCTTTTTCGCGATTTTCTTCCCTGCGGGCTCTGCCCTTTTTCTAATTTTACGTGATGTCATGAACACATATGGCCTCCGCCTCCTTGACTTCACCCCTAGCGCCATCCTCACCATGGCCGTTTCGCACATCTCTGCGAGAACTTTGTCGGGGTCCATCCCAATGTCGCACTCTTCCGCCACTACTTCTCACCCGGCGTGAGAGAGAGAGGCTTGCTGAAGGAATTGCATGGACTTCTAGGATCGGCAAGAAGGCGTATCTTGATGGAGAGTTGCGCAGCAAGTGGGAGGAGGAGGAGAGCTGGCTGGTGTTGGATCTTAGAGGAGGAACCACAGCCTTTTACTGCCTGCGCCAAAACCCCCCATAGTGCTGCGGCAATGGTGGAGCAACTTGGCGCGGAAGGGCGACAAGTTGAAGATTGCCGTGACTAGGATTTTGCATCTCCGACAGCGAGGGCTTACCGTAGGAGCAGTTGGCGCGGACTTCCTTCGCCGCCGCATTGCGCCCTTGCAAGAGAGAGGGGGGCCTGCTTGGGAATTCCAGAACGCGGCGGATATCATGAGGCTGCGCCCGGGTTTGAATTGGAATTTTACTACCTTGGAGCTTGACGGCATGCTGCGGGAGCTGTTCAAGCCTGAATTGGACAACCCCGGGTGGTGCATGTTGCCGAGGGGAGTCATGCCCTTGTGCAATAACTCATCGCTCGACAGCATCCGTGCAATAATGCCGTTGTGCGATTCGCATGGAATCGTTCCAACTTGGCAGGAGCCCACCGACGACGTCGTGCAGCAGTTCTTCGACAACTTGGTGGAGGTGCCGATCCGCGCCGACGAAGCAGTGAAAGCGGCTCACCCGCGACACCACCGATCAGAGATGGCGGCGCCATCGCCGAGAGTTGGAGGAGGCTGCGAGAGCTGCTGCCGCCAGGCGCGTTTGGGTTCACTGTCGAGGCGAGAGAGGGCGGCGGCAAGCCTTGCCCGACCGAGAAGAGTTCGTCGGTGAGGAGGAGCAGACCGAGCCCGACAACGAACCAGCGAGCCTGCGGCGCCTCTCCTCCGCCGTCAAGTAGCTTGCCGCGGAGGAGCCCGCTGCCCGCCAAGGAGCGCCTCCGCAAGGCTGGAAAGTGGCGGGCGACATACGGTCCAACAACCGCCTTGCCGCCCGGCGCTCCACCGCGGCAACCTTGTTGCCAGAGGCGCTCATTCCGCCACGGCTGACGGCGCGAGGTCTTCTGAGTCGCGCCCCTTCACCCGCCAAGCGTCAGAGGAATCTTCTCCCCAATTAAATGCGTGCGGGCGGAGTTTGATCTCTCCGCCCTCAGCTCCGAGGAAGAAGAGGAAGAGTAACATCTTGTCGCGGCTACTTGTAATCTTCCGATTTATTGCTTTTTCTTATATCTGACTGGCTTCACTCTGAACCTTCTCCTTCTTCAGGACGCTAGCTCAGAGCGCGTCCAAGAGGGCCAAGACTCCGGTGGTTGTCGTCTCAGATGACTCCCCTGTGGCAACAGGGGGCACATCCGGGGCTCCCTTGCCGGATCTGGCGACCCTTCAACAGAGCAGCCCCCAGCACAGCCCCCAGCGTAAGTGTTTGGTTCATTTCTCATGGTTAGGTGTGCTTGGGTGCTTCTCCGTCACTGACATCTGGTTTGTTGAATTGTGTAGGAAGCGAGCAGCCTCATCGGGGAAGCTCGGAGGTCACTCCAAGTTCTGCTTGCTTCAACCACACCGCCAAGGGAGTACTCTCCGCCAAGGGAGCGCTCTCCGGCAAGGGAGGCTTCTCCGACAAGGGGGTCTTCCCCGACAAGGACCAGCGCCAACGACCCTCCGGTTGTGGAGACCGCGGCAACAGATCCCATTGCAGGTGATTTTCTTGTCTGAAAACATCCCTTGGATTCTTTTTTCTTCTGTTCTTATCTTTCGAACATTTGCTTGACTTGTTCTTACTTCTTTTGACCATCAGATCCACCTGCCGGAGATCCGATGGAGACTGAGGCTGCCGGCGAGGAGGACGCTCGTGGCGAGAATGCCGACGCCGCCAACATGGAGAAGGAGGCTGGCGCTGACGGGCCCGCCGGGCGAGGAGGCCCGAGCTCTTGGCCTTGGCGCAGAGGCTGGGGAGAATCTGGCGATCGTCTTGGCCCCGAGGCCGCAGGAGCGCCAGCGCTGCACCGCCGATCCTCCGCCACCGACGCCGCGCTGACTCAAGAGCCCCAGCCAGGCGCCTATCGAAGGCCGGGCGAGGGTGTCTTTATCAAGCTTCCACGGGCATCAAGCTCGTGGCACCGCCGAGGGAGACCTTGACGGGCCCTGCTTGCCTCCGCCGGAATGTCGCTGGTCGATGCTCGAGCAGCAGCGATGGCGAACTGAGGAGGAACAGCTGCTAAGGAGGTTCTTTGTCGCTCTACCGGCGCCAAATAGCTGGAGTCGAGGAGGCGCTTGTCGCCATGTATGGAGCTGACTTGGAGAACGCAGCGGAAGAGCTCGGCGCGCCAACAAAGACTCTCGGGATATAGCGAGCGGGAGCAGCTTTGCTGAGGAGCGCACGCCTTCATCCCGGAGAAGGGCGGGTCGAGGAGCAGCAGAGGTTTGCCGGCGAAGCTCTCCGCGAGAAGGTGAGCTGGCGCGCGAAGATCAACCTCGACAGCTATGAGGAAGATCTCGCCGCAAAGCAAACGATTGGCGGGCCACTTCAGGAGGCAAAAGATGTTGCTGCGGCTGCCGAGGCCGCCAAGAGGGAATTGGAGACGAGGGTGGCTCAGGTGGAGTCCACCCTCCAGAAGAGTGTTGAGGAGGTCGCCGGGTTGAAGCGCGAGCGCGAGAAGGACGCCTACACCCTCGGCGAACTACAGGGTCGTTTTGCTGAGAAGATCAAGGAGCTCGATGCCGCCAAGGCTGCCAAGGCGGATCTGGAATTGAAACTGACCACCCTGATGGAGACATTAAATGGCGCCAAGGAGCGGGAAACGGGCCTGTTGGAAAAGATCAAGGCCACCGAGGAGTTGTTGTCGAATGTTGTAACTGCCCAGAATAATCTCAGAGACAACATAATGCACTGGACAGAAGGTCTTGTGGACACCGCCGCCGGCATCCATAATGAGCTGATGGAGCTGGGGATGACAGATCTTGGGTACTCCACCGACGAGAACCTCCAACCCAGCGTCAAGCTTAGCCTATTCTTCAAGGGCGTGTTGGCGGGTATCCAGCGGCTCCGGGAAGAGATTCCAAAGCAACTGGCGGAGGAATCGCGTCAAGTCTGCGCCGAAGCTCTCCAGAAAGTGTTGATGAAGGTGGCCTTCCGCAACCCAGGCGTCGACTTCACCAAAGCCCTCAAATCCCTGCCTCCATCCGCCGATGTTGAAGCGCTCAAGGCCCTTGTCGCACCCATTGTGGACAGGGTGAGCGGAGTTAAGAGGCTCGACGGCGACCGCGTGGACTAGGCCGCCAAGTTTATCTTTCTCTTGTCGCTGCAGATCATGTTTAGGTAAAAAGTCTATTAGATCCGCGACAAGTTATTATGTAATATACACTATCTTAGGCAATCGAATGCAATGTTATTTCCTTTATTCGATTTCTTCCCTTGTATGTTTATGCCCTACGCTTTTAGGGGAACTTGTCAGTGCGAACACCTTTGCCGCGAGCGCTGAGTGCGGAACTTCAGCAGCCTGCTGGCGATGTCGCCTCCGACAAGCAACCTTGTCGCAACTAGTTGCAGCACACTTAAGTTGTTGAGCAGGCTCGAAACAAAGTAAGGGCGCAAGCTAGTCGCGAGTCGGTTCCTCCGCGCACAGGTTTTCCATACAAAGTACTATCGTTCGAGGAAGATAACTTAAAAATTTAAAACTGGTCGTTTAAACTTAGCAACTTAGCTTCTCTGTTGTCCATTTCCGGCAAGGCGACAGTTCCTCGGCGGCGCTTGGCGGCCCACTATTATCTTCCCTTCCCCCGGTTAACTTGTGGGTGGATGAACCTTCTCCTTGTTTGAGAAGAAAGAAGAAAAATAAAGTTATGGAGCCTAGTGGTTCGCTATAAACATCGGGTGTGGATGCTGCACAAAATGTTAGTAAACACATGCATATAAGATTATGAAAGCATGTATTGACAAGTTGTGCGCAACACATAAACTTCTTGATGCACGGTCTCTGCGCCGGCTTTGTACAAAGGATTACATGCAACAGCGACAAGACTTGTACAAAGGGTGGTTGCGAGCGGGTTCCGCAACCGCGCCTCATGGGTAAAACTTGCGAAGATGTTCTATATTCCAGGAATTGCTCACGGAACGCCATCTTCGGTCTCAAAGCGGACAGCGCGGGCCTAGTTACTCGTTTCACCCGATAAGGGCCTTCCCTTGGCGTCAACTTGTTGGAATTCTTGGCGGATTGAGCGCGCCAAGAACAAGGTCGCCTTCCTCGAAGCTTCGGCATTGACTTTGCGGCTATGGTAGCGGCATAAAGCTTGCTGGTAACGAGCAGCTCGTACATCAGCTGAAGGCGATCTTCCTCGAGGAGCAGCGCGTCATCTTGTCGCAGATTGCTCTTGCTCAAGCTCATCATAGCGAGCACTCGTGGTGACCCGTATACGAGTTCCGTGGGGAGAACTGCCTCTGCTCCATAGACTAGAGCGAAAGGTGTTTGGCCAGTGGCTCGATTTGGCGTCGTTCTGATCGACCAAAGAACCACCGGTAGTTCCTCGATCCAGTTCCTTCCGCACTTGCGTAGCCTGTCGAAAGTTCTGGTCTTGAGTCCCCGCAGCACTTCAGCGTTTGCTCTCTCTGCTTGACCGTTGCTTCTTGGATGAGCAACGGAAGCAAAGCAGATCTTGGCGCCAAGATCTTGGGCGTCTGCATGAAGGTGCGGCTCGTGAACTGTGTGCGTTATCGGTGATGATTCTGTTAGGAATCCCAAAGCGGCAAACAATTGACTGAAGAACTTGATCTGCTGATTGTGCTGTCACCTTCCTCACTGGTTCCACTTCCGGCCACTTTGTGAACTTGTCGATTCGCGACGTACAAGTACTCAAAGCCCCGACAGCTTCGGGGAAGGGGCGAGGATGTCGAGCCCCGCACCGAAAAGGGCCAGGATAAAGGGATCGTCTGGAGAGCTTGAGCTGGTTGGTGTATCTGTTTGGAATGGAACTGGCACGCTTCACACTTGGTTACTTGTGCAGTTGCATCCTGGAGGGCTTCTGGCCAGAAGAAACCTTGCTGGAAAGCTTTGCCGGCAAGAGCTCTTGCGCCAACGTGGTGTCCACATATGCCTCCATGTATCTCTGCTAACAGCTTCTGTCCATCTTCCCGGCAAATGCACTTCAATTTCACACCATTGAGTCTTCTTCTGTACAGGATGTTGTCAACAAACTGGTACATACTTGACTGCCGGGCTACTTTTTCCGCTTCTTCTTGCTCTTCGGGAAGTTCTCCTGTCTGAAGGAAATGGACGATTTGATGCGCCCATGTCGGAGCTTGTGGCTCGACAACAAGGACTAAAGGCTCGTCTATCACTGCGGGTACATTAGCTTCCACGACAAGAACCTGTGGTTCTGCCGGAGCTTGATGATCCCCGACAAGCTTGCCGGAGCAAAGCTTGTCGGGAGCGTCTGCTTCAACGAAACAAACCACAGGGTTTGTCGGAGCAGACTGCTCCTCAGTGATATTTGTATTGATTTTAGGGACTTTCTTGGCAGCGGCTCCAGGGAGCTCTGCCGGAAAGTAGTCGCTGGAAACCAATTTTCTCTTCTTGCTCTGTCCTGTTGATGGTGTTACGGTTGGCTGAGTCAACTTGAGCACAAAAATTCCTGGTTCCACAGGTAACTTAAGTGCGGCACATTTGGAGAGGCCATCAGCTATATCATTCTGAGCTCTTGGAACATGTTCCATTTGCAAGCCTTCAAAGTGCTCTTCCAGCTTCCTCACTTCATCAACGTAGGCTTCCATCAACGGACTTTGATAATCTTTATTTACTTGACGGACGACAAGTTGCGAGTCCCCCCTGACAATGAGTTTCTTGATCCCAAGGTCTACCGCAACCCTTAGACCGGCAAGCAAACCTTCATACTCCGCAGTATTGTTTGTTGCTTGTTCCTTGGGAAAGTGCATCTAGACTATGTACTTGAGGTGCTCTCCGGTGGGTGCGATAAGCAGCACGCCGGCACCGGCGCCTTGCAGCGAGAAAGCTCCATCAAAGTACATCAGCCACTCTTTATTTGCCTCCTTGACGGGGATGCTGGTCTCTGGAATTTCTTCATCTTGCGTCGGCGTCCACTCTGCTATGAATTCTGCCAATGCTCTGCTTTGGATAGTTGAAGTGCTTTCAAACTTGAGACCAAAGCTTCACAGTTCCAGGCCCACTCGACAATCCTGCTGTTGCTTGGATTTTGCAAAATCCTCTTCATTGAAAGCGAGTGACAATTGTTATCTCATGTGCTTGGAAGTAATGGCGCAACTTTCTCGAGGCCATGAGGAGGCCGAAAGGCAACTTCTGCACACCAGAGTACCTTGACCTAGCCCCCTGCAGAACGGAACTGACAAAGTAGACTGGGCGCTGCACCATCCTTTTTTGTATCTTGTCGCAACTCTGCGCTGATCTGTTCTTGTCGGGACCAGAGCTTGACGGCAAAGCCCCCTGCTTGTCGCTGGATGTAACTGCCTCGGTTGCCGGCTCATCATCCGCCTCCCTCTCCGCTACTAACGCAGCACTAACCACTTGATTGGTCGCTGCTATATACAGCAGCAACTTCTCTTGTGGCCTAGGTGCGACAAGTATTGGAGCGGAGGACATGTATCTCTTTAAATCCTGCAGCGCAGCCTCCGCTTCGGGAGTCCATTTCATTGGACCTGCCTTTTTCAAAATCTTGAAAAATGGCAGGGCGCGCTCAGCAGACTTAGAGATAAACCTGCTGAGAGCAGCCACGCAACCGGCAAGTCTTCTGACATCTTTGACGCGCTTCGGTGTTTCAATCTGCTCAATGGCCTTAATCTTGTCGGGATTGGCTTCGATTCCCCGCTGAGACACAAAGAACCCGAGAAGCTTGCCGGAAGGGACTCCAAACACGCACTTCTCGGGGTTGAGCTTGAGGTTGATCTTGCGCAGATTTGCAAATGTCTCATCTAAATCATGAATCAGAGTTGCTTTGTCCTTGCTCTTGACCACTATATCATCCATGTAGGCTTCTACATTTCTGTGTATCTGTGGCTCAAAGGCATCATGGACTACTCTTGCAAAAGTTGAACCAGCATTCTTTAAACCGAAAGGCATCCGTATGAAACAGTACGTGCCACATGGTGTAATGAATGCGGTTTTCTCTTCATCCTCTTCTGCCATGAAGATCTGATGATACCCTGAATATGCATCAAGAAATGAAAGCAAATCACATCCAGCCGTGGAGTCAACAATCTGGTCAATCGTGGCAAGGGAATGGGTCCTTGGGACAAGCTTTATTAACATCCGTGAAGTCAATACAAAGTCTCCATTTCCCATTTGCCTTGCGCACAACTACGGATTGGCCAACCACGGGATGGAGTACTCCTCGACAAGGCCTCTGCTTCCAACTTCTTGATTTCTTCGCTATGAATTCTTGGCCCTCCGCTGCTTCCTAACTTTTTTGCTTGACGGGCGGCGTGAGGACAGACAGCTAGGTGGTGCTCAATTACTTTCACAGGAACGCCAGGATGTCGATGGTTGCCATGCAAACACATCGACATTCG
The DNA here is from genome assembly GCA_021605205.1 of Aegilops longissima. Lineage (NCBI taxonomy): Eukaryota > Viridiplantae > Streptophyta > Magnoliopsida > Poales > Poaceae > Aegilops > Aegilops longissima. The sequence goes on along the minus strand of CM038676.1, from coordinate 597,795,105 downwards.
CCCGCAGAAAGCAACGAGCTCGCCTTCCTATTTAGGGTCAAGCGTGGCACCGATGGTGAAAGTACCACCAGTGCCGTCCTCCTGGCGGGCACCTTCTTGGTCTTGGCGGAGCTGCCATCTTCTTCTTGCACTTGCGGTGGAGCTCGATGGTGCGTCCTCAGCGGTAGCGCAGCACTCAAGAGGTGCGCTTGCGGAGTGGGCATCGAGTTCTTGCCGGACAAAGTGGTCTTCTTCTTCCCCCCGGGAGCTTCAGGGGCAAGTGGTTTGGTATCTGTGGCGGCTGCTGCATCCCGGTAAATCTTGTCGGCACAGACAAGCGCATCCTTCTTGTCGCCATGGATAGAAATGACGCTTATCGGGCCGGGCATCTTGAGCAGGTTGTAGGCGTAATGAGAGGCTGCCATGAACTTGGCGAGCGCTGGACGGCCAAGTATTCCATTGTAGGGCAATGGGAAATCGGCAACGTCAAATGTGACCCTCTCAGTTCTAAAATTTAGTTCACGCCAAATGTCACCGGCAAGTGATCTTCCCTTTCGCTTGCTCCTTCCTGGGTTGATTCCTTGAAAGTACCGGTTTCTTGAGCTCATTGTCGGGATCTGAAGCTTCGGAGCACTGCGGAGGAGATCAGATTCAGGCCGGCCCCGCCGTCAACCAACATCTTTGTGACCTTGAGGTTGCGGATAGTTGGTGATACCAACATCGGCAAACACCCGACCGCAGTGATGCGATCAGGGTGATCCTCAATGTCAAAGATGATGGGCGTGCTGGACCACTTCAGAGGTTTGCGCGACTCTATGGATGGCTCTGCTGAATTAACCTCACGCATCCATTGCTTGAGTTGGCGGTGCGAGGTATGCAGAGAAGCACCACCGTCAACGCAAAGGACCTCTGTCGCCTTCTGATACTCCTGCTCATCAGCTTCATCATCTTCCTTGTCTTCATCATCTTCATCTTCGTCTTCTTCCTTGTCGCGGCCGCGGGGAGGTCTGTCTCCTAGCCGCTGCTTGGCCTTGCCGCGGCGCCCTCCCCGACCGGGTCTCTTCTTACTTGCTGCACCTGCACCTTCCTGGGCCTTCTCTTTGTCTCGCCGCTTGTATTCAGCTCTCTGTAGCTCAACAAGCTGCTCGACTTTCTTGCAGCTCTGGAGATCGTGGCCCTTGGTGCGGTGGATCTTACAGTACTGCTTGTTGGAGCTGTCAGGCTTGTTGGCGGTCGCCACAGCTTGGCGGTCGGGGTGTCAACGGCAACCTCCTTGCCGGAGCCACCAGCCTTGGCTTTGTTGGCGGCACCGTCCTTGACGGACTGCTCGACAACTAGTACTTCTTGGTTTTTCTTCCTTCTGTTGTTTCGCCGCCGGCTTTTCCTTGCCGGGGCGGTCTCCTCACTATCAGACTCTGCTCCCATGTTCTCTCCTAGGAGTCTTCTTCCCTCTTCAGCGCGTGCACACTTGTCGGCCAGGGCGTAGAGCACGCTCACGTCTTTTACTTTGCACATCGCCATCTCCTCCCTCATCCTGTGGTTTCGCACATTCTGATGGAATGCACTGATCACCGCGGCAGGGTGGACGTCTGGGATGTTGTAGTGCACTCGACTGAATCTCTGGATGAATTTGCGCAGGGACTCTCCTTCCTTCTGGGTGGAAGTAGAAACTGACCACTAGTGGGTGTCAATTAAAAAGTCACTCTGTGGCTAACGCTTCTACTGCTATCGGCAGGGCTTAGTCTCTCCTGTCCATGAGGCTTGTGGCCGCCTGTGAAGGCGCCAACAAACTGGTGGCACAAATCTGCCCAAGAAGAAATAGAGCCATCCGGCAAGTGCATGAGCCAAGATCTGACGTTTGGCTTGAGCACCAGGGGAAAGTAATTGGCGAGGATCTTGTCGTCTCGTCCCCCCGCAGCCTGCACCGCAATGGTGTAGATGCTGAGGAACTTCGATGGGTGTGTCCTGCCATCATACTTCTCCGGCACATCTGGCTTGAAGTTTTTCTTGTCGGGCCACCGGACTTGCCGCAGCTCACGGGTGAACGCAGGGCAACCTATCACAGACGGCAAGTCGCCCGTTCTTCGGCGCATGCATATCGACGATGGGCCCGGCGCGCTGGTCGGACGACGCGCGCTTCTCTTGGCGCTTCGATACGGGTTCGCGTCTTCTTCTTGCCGTTCTCAAGAACTTGGCGCTGGTCGCGACGAGCTCGCGGATCCGGCGATCTTTGTGGAGTCGCTGTCGAGGTGGATCTGGCGAGTCGGCGATCTTGGCCTTCGGGAAGGGGAGTGTACGGTGGCTGCACCCCCGCAAGTCTCGTCGCCATCAGCTCGCGCCTTGTCGCCTTGCCGCGGCTGCGAGGCACTCGATTGCCGCGGGGCGTTGCCGTTGGCGAAGCCAATGATACTCTGAATTGTGGCCCTCCATTCGTCGACCTTATCGGCCGTTGGAGGGTAATCTAGAAGTAACTGAGCTCTTGCCAAGGCTTCCGCTGGTGTGGTTGGCGGCAACGGCGTACGGAGCGAAGAACGGGATGTGCTCGGACTCCTAACCAAGTTAGAGGAGCAGCATCCCGCCATGGCGACCGTACTCCGCTGCGTACCGGCATGCCGATGTGCATGCGGGTCTCGAGGGCCTCGGGATCCTCCAGCTTGGCCTTGATCCAACGAGCGATGGTGCGCGAGCATCATGACGTTGTCGGTCCCGCTTCTGAGAAGGACGCGGTGCAGATTCGGACGCCGACGCCTGCGCTGCCTTGTCCTTGGACCTGGCGGCGTTGTGGGCTCTCTCGACGACGCCCGTTCCTCCGCCAGCGTTTCCCCCACCACCTGACGGCTCCGGTGGTGGTGGGTTCGACGCGGATGGCTCTGCTGCTGCTGAAGACTTCTTCTTCGGCGCCATGTTGACGAAGATGTTGATCATGAAACTGCTCGTGTGAACGCTGGATCGGGTTCACACAGCCTCGACGCCCCCTACCTGGCGCGCCAAAGATGTCGGGGAAGCCGATCGTGTCCCACGAACACCTATGGGACCTGGATCCCTTGTGGTTCGGAGGGAGGCGGAGGATGCATGAAGAGCGGATCGAAGCGATGCACACGAGCAAGTTTACCCAGCTTCGGAGCTCTCCGGAGAGATAATACTCCTACTGCTGCTTGGTGGATTGTATTGTGTTCTTGCTAGGGAGCAATCGGAGCAACAAAACCTAGCCTGAGTGTGGTCTAGTATGTGTAGAATGAACTAAGCCGGAGCCGAACCGAACCCTTTCTACGTTGCGCTTGGGCCTCCTTTTATAGGCACAAAGGGGTCACCACATGTGCCAAGTAGACAAGGGTAAGATAGTAAAAACATAGGTTGGTACACCGCTTTGTACAGTGTACAGTGACCTATACCTAACTCTGACGGCAAGGGACAAGAGTCATAAATGCCCGTCCTCGACCACACGAACGATGTAACAGGACCGTCAAGTGCGCCTCCGTTTGCCACGATGGTAGCTTGTCAGCGCCGCTTATCGCTGCTCCCCGCTGGCTGCACAGCCCGTCAACACGCGTGCTTGGGAAAGCCCCATGGCGACACGTTGGCGGGTGAGCTGGAGCGGAGACGAAGAGAAGTTGCCTCGCCGCGGCAAGGTTCTTGTCACGCTCGGGAGCTTGTCTCTCACCAAGCCTTCCCGGCAAGCTCCTCTTGCCGGGGCCTTGTTTCCTCCGTGCCTTGAGTAGCCTTCCCGACAAGCTCCTCTTGCCGGGGTCTTGACTACTTTGTTCTTGAATGGCTCCAAAGGAGCCACGGGAGATCTTGACGGTCACCAGGTCAGCCCTGCCGCAGGGCGCTGCAACTGCCCGTGCACGAGTTCGGGATACTAGGGTACCCCTACTCTAGTACACCGACATAAACCGCCACAGTAGTTTGACTTGTATCATAAGGTAGAATTAACTAGTCACCGAGATGGACACTGTTTATAAGCCGGCCGGGACTCTGTAAGCCGCAGGGCGTCAACCCGTGTATATAAGGGGACGACTGGCTTTGCTTAGGGCAAGAAACAACTCATCGAGAGCCGGGCATAGCGTATCTCGCTCCCTGGTCATCGAAACATCAATACCAACCCAACTAGACGTAGGCCTTACCTTCACCGTAAGGGGCCGAACTAGTATAAAACCTCTCGTGTCCTTCGTCCCCATTAACCCCTTCAAGCTTCCTAGTTGCGATGGCTCCACAACTAAGTCCTTTCACGAGGACATCTGACGTGACAATTCCACGACAGTCACCAACATACATAACTCTATAATACTATATCATCAATGAATGTTAAGCGTGCGGACCCTACGGGTTCGAGAACTATGTAGACATGACTGAGGCACCTCTCTCGTCAATAACCAATAGCGGAACCTGGATGCCCATATTGGCTCCTACATATTCTATGAAGATCTTTATCGGTCGAACCGCATAACAACATATGTTGTTCCCTTTGTCATCGGTATGTTACTTGCCCGAGATTCGATCACCGGTATCTCAATACCTAGCTCAATCTCGTTACCGGCAAGTCTCTTTACTCGTTACGTAATGCATCATCCTGCAACTAACTCACTACTCACATTGCTTGCAAGGCTTATAGTGATGTGCACTACCGAGAGGGCCCAGAGATACCTCTCCGACAATCGGAGTGACAAATCCTAATCTTGATATATGCAAACTCAACAAGTACCATCATATACACCTGTAGAGCACCTTTATAATCACCTAGTTATGTTGTGACGTTTGGTAGCACACAAAGTGTTCCTCCGGTATTCGGGAGTTGCATAATCTCATAGTCATAGGAACATGTATAAGTCATGAAGAAAGAAATAGCAACATACTAAATGATCAAGTGCTAAGCTAACGGAATGGGTCATGTCAATCACATAATTCTCTAATGATGTGATCCCGTTAATCAAATGACAACTCATGTCTATGGCTAGGAAACTTAACCATCTTTGTTTCAACGAGCTAGTCAAGTATAGGCATACTAGTGACACTTTGTTTGTCTATGTATTCACACATGTACTAAGTTTCCGGTTAATACAGTTCTAGCATGAATAATAAACATTTATCATGAAATAAGGAAATAAATAATAACTTTATTATTGCCTCTAGGGCATATTTCCTTCAGTCTCCCACTTGCACTAGAGTCAATAATCTAGATTACACAGTAATGATTCTAACACCCATGGAGTCTTGGTGCTGATCATGTTTTGCTCATGAGAGAGGCTTAGTCAACGGGTCTACAATATTCAGATCTGTATGTATCTTGCTAATCTCTATGTCTCCCACCTGGACATGGTCACGGATGGAATTGAAGCGTCTCTTGATGTGCTTGGTTCTCTTGTGAAATCTGGATTCCTTTGCCAAGGCAATTGCACCAGTATTGTCACAAAATATTTTCATTGGACCCGATGCACTAGGTATGACACCTAGAACGGATATGAACTCCTTCATCCAGACTCCTTCATTTGCTGCTTCCAAAGCAGCTATGTACTCCGCTTCACACATAGATCCCGCCACAACGCTTTGTTTAGAACTGCACCAACTGATAGCTCCACCGTTCAATATAAACACGTATCCGGTTTGCAATTTAGAATCGTCCGGATCAGTGTCAAAGCTTGCATCGACGTAACCATTAACGACGAGCTCTTTGTCACATCCATAAATGAGAAACATATCCTTAGTCCTTTTCAGGTACTTCAAGATGTTCTTGACCGCTGTCCAGTGATCCACTCCTGGATTACTTTGGTACCTCCATGCTAAACTAATAGCAAGGCACACATCAGGTCTGGTACACAGCATTGCATACATGATAGAGCTTATGGCTGAAGCATAGGGAACATTTTTCATTTTCTCTCTATCTTCTGCAGTGGTCGGGCATTGAGTCTGACTCAACTTCACACCTTGTAGCACAGGCAAGAACCCTTTCTTTGCTTGATCCATTTTCAACTTTTTCAAAACTTTGTCAAGGTATGTGCTTGAAAGTCCAATTAAACGTCTTGATCTATCTCTATAGATCTTGATGCCCAATATGTAAGCAGCTTCACCGAGGTCTTTCATTGAAAAACTCTTATTCAAGTTTCCTTTCATGCTATCCAGAAATTCTATATCATTTCCAATCAACAATATTTCATCCACATATAGTATTTAGAAATGCTATAGAGCTCCCACTCACTTTCTTGTAAATACAGGCTTCTCCAAAAGTCTATATAAAACCATATGCTTTGATCACACTATCAAAGCATTTATTCCAACTCCGAGAGGCTTGCACCAGTCCATAAATGTATCGCTGGAGCCTGCACACTTTGTTAGCACCTTTCGGATCAACAAAACCTTCTGGTTGCATCATATACAACTCTTCTTCCAGAAATCCATTCAGGAATGCAGTTTTGACATCCATTTGCCAAATTTCGTAATCATAAAATGCGGCAATTGCTAACGTGATTTGGACAGACTTAAGCATCGCTACGGGTGAGAAAGTCTCATCATAGTCAACCCCTTGAACTTGTCTAAAACCTTTTGCAACAAGTCGAGCTTTGTAGACAGTAACATTACCGTCAGCGTCAGTCTTCTTCTTGAAGATCCATTTATTCTCGATGGCTTGCCGATCATTGGGCAAGTCAACCAAAGTCCACACTTTGTTCTCATACATGGATCCCATCTCAGATTTCATGGCTTTAAGCCATTTTGCGGAATCTGGGCTCATCATCGCTTCCTCATAGTTCGTAGGCTCACCTTGTCAAGCAACATGACCTCCAGAATAGGATTACTGTACCATTCTGGTGCGGATCTTACTCTGGTTGACCTACGAGGTTTGGTAGTAACTTGATCTGAATTCATGATCAATATCATTAGCTTCCTCACTAATTGGTGTAGGCCTCACAGGAACCGGTTTCTGTGATGAACTACTTTCCGATAAGGGAGCAGGTACAGTTACCTCATCAAGTTCTACTTTCCTCCCACTCACTTCTTTCGAGAGAAACTCCTTCTCTAGAAAGGATCCAAATTTAGTAACAAATGTCTTGCCTTCGGATCTGTGATAGAAGGTGTACCCAACAGTCTCCTTTGGGTATCCTATGAAGACACATTTCTCCGATTTGGTTTCGAGGTTATCAGGTTGAAGCTTTTTCACATAAGCATCGCAGCCCCAAACTTTAAGAAACGACAACTTTGGTTTCTTGCCAAACCACATAGTTCATAAGGCGTCGTCTCAACGGATTTCGATGGTGCCCTATTTAACATGAATGCAGCCGTCTCTAAAGCATAACCCCAGAACAATAGCGGTAAATCAGTAAGAGACATCATAGATCGCACCATATCTAGTAAAGTACGATTACAACGTTCGTACACACCATTACGCTGTGGTGTTCCGGGTGGCGTGAGTTGCGAAACTATTCCGCATTGTTTCAAATGAAGACCAAACTCGTAACTCAAATATTCTCCACCACGATCAGATTGTAGAAACTTTATTTTCTTGTTACGATGATTTTCCACTTCACTCCGAAATTCTTTGAACTTTTCAAATGTTTCAGACTTATGTTTCATTAAGTAGATATACCCATATCTTCTCAAATCATCTGTGAAGGTGAGAAAATAACGATACCTGCCGTGAGCCTCAACATTCATCGGACCACATACATCAGTACATATGATCTCCAACAAATTTGTTGCTCGCTCCATTATTCTGGAGAATGGCGTTTTAGTCATCTTGCCCATGAGGCATGGTTCGCAAGTACCAAGTGATTCATAATCAAGTGATTCCAAAAGTCCATCAGTATGTAGTTTCTTCATGCGCTTTACATCAATATGACCTAAACGGCAGTGCCACAAATAAGTTGCACTATCATTATCAACTCTGCATCTTTTGGTTTCAATATTATGAATATGTGTATCACTACTATCGAGATTTAATATAAATAGACCACTCTTGAAGGGTACATGACCATAAAAGATATTACTCATATAAATAGAGCAACCATTATTCTCTGATTTAAATGAATAACCATCTCGCATCAAACAAGATCCAGATATAATGTTCATGCTCAACGTTGGCACCAAATAACAATTATTCAGGTCCAAAACTAATCCCGAAGGTAGATGTAGAGGTAGCGTGCCGACCGCGATCACATCGACTTTGGAACCATTTCCCACGCGCATCGTCACCTCGTCCTTAGCAAATCTTCGCTTAATCCGTAGTCCCTGTTTCGAGTTGCAAATATTAGCAACAGAACCAGTATCAAATACCCAGGTTCGATTGCGAGCATTAGTAATGTACACATCAATACACTAGTGCAGAACCGGGAAATAGCACCGGTTCGTAAGGCCCTTTAGTGTCGGTTCCACAACCGGCACTAAAGTGTGGTCACTAAAGCCCCCCCCCCTTTAGTACCAGTTCAGCACGAACCGGTGCTAAAGGCCAACCACGTGGCACGAGGCAGCTCCGGGGGCAGGGATCCCTTTAGTACCAGTTGGTTACACCAACCGGTACTATAAGGTTTGGGGGGGTTTTAGTTTTACGATTTCTTTTTCATTTAATTTTGCGTTTCCACTTTAATTCTTTTTCGTTTGCTGGTGTTTTATGATACTACACATTGTACACGTTATGCATATATATATATATATATATATATATATATATATATATATATATATATATATATATATATATATATATATATATATATATATATATATATATATATATAGAATTTCTAGTAGAACCAATCATGCGTATATATATCGATCAATGTCTCACAAACCACCATATTAATTAATTCACACAAACACACATGTATAGCTATATACAATTTCTCCTACATATGCATGTTGCCTTGAGCCAGTGGCATTAGCCTAATTGGTGCCTTGAACACGATGACAATTGGAAGTGGTTTTCATGGGGCGGTAGCGGGTAATAGTATTCTCCTTTGGATTTATGACCTGGTCGAGCAAAAATCCCGCTATTTCCTCTTGAAGTGCTTCTCGCGCTCCGTTTCTATGAGCTTGTCCCGCACCTCTCGTAAACTGTTAAGAAAGAGATCAATATGCATGTGTATTAGTTGTGTGCCTAGATATCGATAATGGTGTAAAATTGTGAATAGTGTTACGACAAGCGTACCCATTCTGTCTTTGAGATCTGCTCCTTTCAGGCGCCATCATGCGAATGTTCTCGCAAACGCAGAATGCACACAGATCAGTCCCTACGCTTTGCTTCAGGGCCTTTACGAGAATGGAATTTGATCAGATAATAATTAATCAAGCATGATAATTAAAGAGATGGCAGCTAGCTAGCTAGCTAGTACTATAATTACTTACCTTGGGTGAAACCATTTAAGCTTTTTTTTCATTAAGCCTTGACGCTGATGAACCTTGCCCAAGCCCTGCCCCGACAAAGAAAATGAATAAAGGGTTATTAAATAGTTCATATCATGAAATGACGAACTAAATAGGCCGAGATATATAGTTAATAATGATTGAAATTACCTGTTGACTATCCCAAACAAGATGTTACGGTCGATTTGCTTTGAGTAGTGAGTCCAGTATTTCAACTGTTCAAGTCAACTTTAATGATACACAAGATCGATGATATCTGCATGCACACGTTTGCATATCTTAATTAAGCGGGCATATGTAAGCAAAAACATGTAGCTAGCTAGTAGGCACAAACAGAGAATTTGTAGTACAAGGCAAGGTGACTCACTTTGGAAGTTGTAAGGAAGTAGTATATCTTCATTGTATTTGAGGCGCTTCAAGAACTCTAGCATGTTGTCCTCTACGGCCTTTTGATGATGTGCATTTATTTTCCATGTGTACTCATTAACGGTGTTTGGGTCAATGAACCCAATGCCAAAGAGTCCATTTTTTCTCATTTCATATATCTTCATCCTGCATAATACCACAGAAAAGAATATAGTGAGGATAATTACAGGTAATGATTGATCAAAAGGATCACTACAGCTAGCTTGAGATTTAAATTACAGAAAGAAATCACTTATAGACAATAGCAACTGACGATAGATTTGTCGAGTGCGTCTTGATTGTATAACTAAAGCAGTTCAGAATACTCAACGGACAGAGCTTTCTCAAGGAAGTAATGCTCCTCCTTGACATTCACCATGAGGGACAATCGATTGGAAATCTTGGTAATGTTCATGTACCATTGATGCAATTCATACATTCTCGTTCGGAGGTTCTTGACCTTGTCTGGCTTGACCAAAGGTTGGCCCCGGACATATTTCCATTTTATTTCATCCTCTATAAGCACAGGCATGGGCTCGATCTCGAGGAGTTGTCCAACAGTGATGTTGAGAACTTCAGCCTGCATTATATAGTCCTTGGTTATTACCACATTGCCCACCTCGGGAACGTAAACTGTTTGCCCACAATAATATTGGGCCACAGTCTTTATCACGTGTTGTTGGCACAACAAGCGAGGGATCGATTACGCCGCTGTTCTCCCAGTGGGAATGGTTTTCCCGCATTTTTCGACAGCTGCTTGTTTTTTGCTCGATCCCGAGCTCGCCTCCTTACGTAGACGTGCTCGATTTAACTTCCTGATGTGGCGCTCATAGTCTGTGTGAACGGGCTTGGGAGCTGGTGGTTGAGCCATACGAATGAAGTGGTCAATCGTTTCCTTAGGCACTTTCTCCCTTGGTGGCGGTTGCGGTTTCGGTGCAAAATGGGCTTCCACCCGGGCCTTCGATATGGCTGCGTTTTCCTCCTCGGACCTGTCATAAGGCCTCTGCGGAAGAGGCGTGAGGCTTGGACCATATTTATATCGCTCGCCTCCGCCTGTACTTCCTCTACTACCTCGACTCGTGCCGCTCGCACCAAAGCTGCGGGTGTCTCTTCTGCGATTGATGAGGCGGCGGAGACAGGTGACGGGCTTAGTTGGACGAGGAGGAGGGCTGGCTGTGCCGGACTTGGAGGAGGAGGGCCTGAGGTTGTGCCGGACTTGGAGGAGGAGGGCGTCGACGCTGTGGCGGACTTGGAGGAGGAGGAGGCGACACTTTGCCGGACTTGGTGGAGGAGTGGCCTGAGGTTGTGCGGACTTGGAGGAGGAGGACATCGGCTATGGCGGACTTGGAGGAGGAGGAGTGGCCTGACACTTTGCCGGACTTGGAGGAGGAGTGGCCTGACACTTTGCCGGACTTGGTGGACTTGCAGGAGAGGGAGTCCGCTGACTCGGTGGCGGACTTCGACGAGGAGTCGGCTGATGCGGTGTCGGTGGCCTTCGAAAGATGATGCAATCCTTTTTCCATAGGATGACACGATGTTTGGCCTCTCCGAGAAAGTGCTCGTCGTCACCTCCAGGAATGTCAATCTCTAGGTTCGAATATGGGTCCACCACCTCATCAACCAAGACACGAGCAAAGCCTGCTGGAATTTGGGTTGCAATGGAAGGTTGCCTTGGGGGGATTTGTAAAAGCAACGGCGTCCGCTACCTTCATGGATATGTTCTTCATTTTGACGTGTAGCTCGTAGTTAGTGTTATCCGTGATGTCATCCACAGGTATCTATCCAGCATTAAATCGTCGGGGAGGAACCCACGCTGCTTCGGCATGGATGGGGCGGTGCTATCCAATCTGGATCAGCCGCTAGCTGCTGCATTCTTTGAGACCCCTTTGCTGGCTAAGTGAGTCGATCTGCTCCTGCTGCCGCTGGAATTTGACCGCCAATTCCGCTTGACTTGCTTCTAGTCCTTGAAGGCGTTCATAGTCCCGCTTCCTCTGCTCCTCCTCCATCTTCCTCTTCTTCTCCTCCATAATCTTCTTTCTCGCACGGGTTCGTAGTCGTTGTTCGGTCAAAACCCCTCATACCACGGAATAGCGCCCATGCCTCGTGTTCTTCCCGGTGTTCAGGATTTCCCGTGGCACGCGTAAGCTCGTCGTTCTCTCTGTTGGGCTGGAACACCCCGATCATGCCTCTTCTATTGCAACAAGTATCGCATCGTCGGCTCCTTCAGACTTGCCTCGTCGAAACATTGCATGTCTTGGTCCAACTCCCCCCCATGCGCATAGAACCAAGTCCTGCACCTGGGGGGCCAGCTCTTAGTAACCGGAGTGACACCTGCATCCTCCATCTCTTTCTCAGAATTATCCCACTTAGGCATTGCCACCGCATAACCACCTGGCCCCAGCTTATGGAACTTATCCTTTTTTTCAGCATTCTTCTTGTTTATTCTCGACCGTTCCTTAGCTAATTCCGAATCCTTGAATTTCACGAAATCGTCCCAATGAGCACATTGGTTCTCTAGTGTTCCCTCGAATACTGGAGTCTTCCTTCCTCCCTTGACGTACTTGTCCCATTCACGATTCTTGTGGTTCTTGAAAGCAACCGCCATCTTCCTAAGAGCAGCGTCCTTGACTTTCTGCACATCTGTTTTTGTGAAATGATCCGGTAGGGTGAAATGTTCCATGAGAGTATCCCAAAGCAGATCTTTTTGTTTTTTGTTGACAAAAGTAACATCTGGACGTGGAGCAGCGTCCTCTTTGTCTTTTTGTCTTTTGTCTTTTGCTGGCTCTCTCCATTCTTGAAGGAGATCGGAGTTGGTCCTTCACAAGAACTCCGCCTTGACGAACGAACTTGTCCGCAATCTTCTTAGGCGCTAATGGTTCGCCATTAGGTCTGATTGCCTCGATATTGTACTTTACGCCCTCCTTCAACTTTTGTTCGGGCCTTGTTTCGTCCTTTTCTGCGAAGATTTGCTCGATCCGGATGGCTGAAAGAACAAAGATCGATTCGTTAATATAACTTCAAGTCATTTAAAACATGTGATGATCACCAGATGCCCGCTTATATAAATATATATACCTCGCTTTGTCTTTGTTGTTTCAAGATCAACATTTTCTTCGTCATCATCATAATCATAGTTCGTGACTTCATCAATTCGGTCGTCATGCGATCGAATATCATATCACCCTCTCCGGTGTTGTTTAGAAATTGAGCTGTCATAATCTTCTTCATTCTCGATCATCATCGGCCCGTGAGGATGGCGTATCATATCGAACATGGCCTGTTCTCCTCTCTGCGGTATTGTCCGCCATAGCTTTTATTTAACTAATCCAAAAGAAATATAAAACAATTTAGTATTCAAATTACATCGTCTCGAATAATAGATATAATCTCGAAAACATCGTCTCGAATAATAGATATAATCTCGAATACATCGTCTCGAATAATAGATATAATCTCGAATACAACGTCTCGAATAATAGATATAATATCGAATACATCACTGGCTAGGTAGCTAATAAAGATCGAATACTACGAAGAATCTAGGACACTCGCGGTTCTGCGGGCGCGCGGTGGACACCCAAAGAGAAGGAACCCTCACAGATCATAGCTGAAGTGAGATCCCTGAAGAAACTGCCAGGTATTGGAGAACCTGCCGCCCTCTAACGCAACCATGTAGCGATGGACGTGCTCGTCCTCCTCCCTGACACGCGACGTACCACCTCCGGCTGGGCCAGCTCCCTCCGTGCCGAAACTGGTCCACGCGAACGCCACCAAACGAGATCAGGGTCGACGACTGGACCCGGGGCCGGGTTCCTCATCAAGCGGCGCGCCCCTCCAGGAAGCACCTCCCAATGACAGCTTGGCGGAGCCCAGTCCCGGACATGGGTCAGCCGGACGTCGTCGCGGAAGGGTCGACGGTGAGGATGCGGGTCGGGCATCGTCGAGAACAAATACTAGCTATATGCCCGCAAAAAGTAACATTTTTTGAATGATTGGATTTTGATAACTAACATTTCTATATAACACTAATTATGCTACCATTGCATATGTCAAAATTCTATATGCTATTTCATACTAATTAAGCATCTAACACTAAAAACAGAAAAAACAACTTCTATACATCCATTAAAAAACAGAAAAACAACATTATATAAAAAAATTCCATATTAATTAAACACTAACTATATCCATCTAACATGCATTCATACATATATACTAGTGAAAAAACTATAATCTAAAAAATCTAAACTAATTAAACATACAAAATACGTATATACTAATATATACATGCATTCATACATATATACGTGTGTGTGTCTGTGTGTGTGTGTGTGTTCATCATGCTTGTGTGTGTGTGTATGGGCTCGGGAGGGGCGGCGCCCATGGTGGCCGCCGGGGGCGAGGGAGAGGGGTTAGAGGGGGAGAGCTCACAGCGGGCGACGACGACGGCGTAGGCGACGGCGGGGGCAGCGACGGGCGTGCGTGTGGGCGGCGGCGCAGGGGCGGCGCGACGGGACGGGCCAGGCGGCGACGGAGACGAGGGCGGGCGACGGGACGGGCGGCGGCGGCGACGGGGGCGACGGTAATGGGGCGGCGACGGCGACGGCGGCGACGACGACGGGTCGGTGACAGCGTCGATCGATCGGGCAAAGCGGTTCAATGGGGAAACAGAGGAAGAAACAGAGGAGAATGAAATTTTTGAAGTGTTGTATATATAGAAGGCACCTTTAGTACCGGTTGGAGCCACCAACCGTACTAAAACCAGTTTTGGCCAGCCAAAGCGGCGGAAGCGACCCCTTTAGTACCGGGTGGTGGCACAAACCGGTACTAAAACCCCTTTAGTACCGGTTTGTGCCACGACCGGTACTAAAGAAGTCTTATTAGCAGCAGTGCTTGATCTGACAAGTTGAGTCCCACCTTGCTAGCCGAGGGCAACCGCACTGGTTTATAAACCCCCGTGCGGTCGCTCTCTCGAGCTCCTCTCCAGAGCAGGCTTCCTGGGCCTACGTGTTCTTTGCTTCCCTGTGGGCCCACTTGGCCTTTGCGGGTCTGCATCCTGGCTCAACTACAGGTTGGGTTTCTAGTCGTATGCAGGCCGCTCTGGCCTAGTAGGCGGGCTTTTTTTATTTTTTTTGCTTTATTTATTTTTGTGTTGTTTTTTTGTGTATTTAGAGTTTCTTTGTGAATATTTTTGCTTTAGGTACAAAAATTACAAACTTTCTCGTTAGTGCCGTAGTTTTCAAATTTGAATAGTTTAAATTTGGAATTATTTGAAATTAGTGTGAATCACTAGTTTGTGAATAACTTAACTTTAAAAATCAGTAAAGGCATGAAAGAATTTGTTTGCACATAAAATTTCTTCGCGTTTCAAATGCCAAAACACATAACTACCCTAACTATTACAGAGATTCCCCTCGGATGTGAAACACGAAGAAAGTGATGATAGTGAAGCCGATCACATCCCAGATCTTTGGGTGTGAAACTTTTTCTTCGCGTGTGTCCCTTTGCGCCGTAACCATGGAAAATCTTCATCATTTAACGGGATGCACGGGTCAATATTCACTGTGAATGGAGCAATTTCATCAAAATTTTCATAATCTTCTGACTTGTCTGTCTTGTCATCCACTCCCACGATGTTTCTCTTCCCAGAAATGTAGCGACCCGACCTCAGACGGTCAATCCTCTGTGTTTCTGTGCCATCCCTGGATCAGTATGCTGGCACACACAGTACATCAATGTATATATCAAAGTGCAATCACATGTATAATTAACGTAAAACCGATATATACCTCATAAGTCACATTGGAAACAAATAGTCGGGTGTGGAGTCCCATCAACGCCATTGGCAGGTTGAGTGTAGACCGTAACCCTGTACCGTACTGTTACTCGTCGAGGAAATATCGGCAACATGATACGTTGCAGCCATGTAGGTCAGTACATTGAATGTACCAACAAGATCACAATAAGAGAAAACAGATGATAAACTATACTATATGCAGTATGGCTTTGTGGCTCTGTATCTGAGTTTTGTTTGCGTAAAAGCTGGTTTAATTTTCCCTACATCAAAGGAATAAATGAAGTCTGTACTATGGAGTTTTCTATCATGACATGGTTCCGCCACCGATGTCTCATAGCCCAAAATCTTCATAAGTTGCCCACAATTAAGTTATCAATCCGGTGTTGAGAGTTCCGAGATAGATCCAAGTCCAGATGCTCAAATAGTCCGTAACCGGGGACACGGCTAATCGATTAGGTTTTAACCCTCTGCAGAGGTTTGTACACTTTACCCGCAAGATTCGATCCCTCTTTTTACGTTCTCGCACTTCAGGGTGTTTGAGAACAAGATGACCAAACATGGTCTTCGAAGAGTTCCCCGACCACCGTCCGGTGCTCATCCAATCCTACCGTAGTTCTACACCGCTAGCACCGTCCCAGCCAGAGTCACAACTAAGGTCAACCAAGCCAGAGCCCATAGTGACTTGCGGTTGCACAGTAAGCTTCGGGCATGAAGTATTCTTCCGTCTCTTTGAGTCTGGGTGAAGCTTTCCGCAAGATGTCATGGCGCTTCTCCATGCATCCCGCCAACCACTGGTTTCTCCGGGTGCCCGTCAACCGTCCTTCACCCAAAGAGTGTGTATTGAATTCTTGTCTCGAGTCTTAAAGTCTTGAGGCCTTGAAGATGCAGTCCTTGCAAATTCCATCATGGAGTTGTCGTCATTGACGTAGATTCCTCCATTCTCACACCACTCCCGAGCACTCATACCAACCCCGTCTACTATAGCGTAGCATTAAAATAAATAACGTCCCGGGCTTGGTAACAGGGTGATGGGTTCCTACCTCATGCATACTACTCAACCACAAGGATTCAATATCACTACTGGTGGGATTGTTGCAAAGATGCCACCAAATGCAATAAAACATAGGTATGAAAGCATGGTCAAAGTGAACTTGCCTGGTATTACTTGATGAAGATAATGACGCTCTCAGAATAAAGACTTGGTAGAACTATTCGTCACTCCGTTGAAAATCTATATTAAACAAACAATCATATAAGCAATCATCCTAGCAATCAATTCTATCAATCATAACAATACTCAAAAAATAAAAGCAACAAAGAATACCAAGTCGAAAACCAAAGGAAAAACTAGTGGTGACCAACTCACACAAATCTTAACATAACATCACTAAATTACTCTAATATTTTTTCTACAGCAAAGAAAATATAAATCTAATAAAATAACAGAAAATAAATTACTAATTTAATAACTAACAAAAGAACTAATATAAAACTACTATAACCATCTAGTTAATACTAGAACAAATATAGCAACTAGCAAAACACTAAGACAACTATAACAGCAAATCATTTATTAAAACATTAATAAACTATACTAAATAAATATAACAACTAATGTGTTCACAAATAACAGAAACAAAAACAATATAACTTGAAGTGGAAAAGAATTACTTTTAAAACTAATAAAACTAATTTTATCCACTATCACTATGAACTAAACAAGCAATTACAAAACAGTAGCTAAACACTAATAAATAACTACAAAAATTTATTTACTGTAGCTAAACATAAACATAAAACAACAAGTGAAAATCTACAAAAGGAATGAACTAAAAATAATTAAAAACAATAATTACATAACTAAAACAACAATATAAGCAAAACAGTACTGTTTTTACTAAAAATCTAATTTAAAATACTCCAAAATTACCAAACTAAATCCTACAGCTAAAACAATATCACAAGTGACCAGGAGCAAAAAGAATTAATTAAAACCTATTTTTAAACTCAAGTTATGGCCAAAATACTAATCTGAACAAAAATTTTCAAATTCAAATATAAACTACTCAAATTTGAAATCCAGAGACACTAACAGAAACTTCAGCAAATTTGTGACACATAGCAATTGGAATCACTCAAAAATACTAAAAACTCTAAAAGATATGAATTTTCTAAGATTGCTATTTTCTGAAAAAAATGAATTACAGGATTTCGTGGATCTCACGGAGTAGTCGTCGGAGTTGGGGAAGAAGATCGGATCCGATGTTGCGGTTGCTCCTAGAGGAAAGGAGATCATGGGGCGGTGGAGAGGAGATCATATAAACCTCAGGAGAGGTCGAGGGCGCGTCGGCAGCACTTGGCGGCGGGTGGCAAGCGGCGGCGGTGGTGCTGCTGCTGCTGCTCAAGGAGAGGAGAGGAGAAGTGTTGGTTTGATGTGTTGGAGAGGGTGCTTGGGTATTTATATTGGGGAGGGAGGGTTTTCTTGGGGTAGGGACAAGAAATAGACTGGGATTAGGAAACAAAGAGGAAAAGATCTAGAAACAAATCGGAATAACGAACGGGATCAAATCCTACTAGGATTTGTAAAAGAATAAAACCTTGGCTCCTGGCTCCTAGGTGCTGCGCGTGCTAGCGATGGCCTTGGCCTCGGCCGTCGCTGGCTTGCCTTGGGCCGTGGCCTTGAACCCCGGCGAAGCATAGCGAAATTTTTTTTTAAAGACAGAGACAACAAAACAAAAATAATAAAACCAAATAAAAATATTATATAGGCATATAATATATCAAAATTTTCAGAAAAAGATTTTCTACAACATGAACACTATTTTAGCTTCAAATAAAATACACACAAATTTTAATAATTCACACAGTGCTACTGGTCCAATAAAATCCAATAAAATCATTTTAAAATACCAAAATGACTTCAAATTAATTTCTCTCCAATTTTCTGATGTAGGGAATCATGTTACCCTATTTTCCATATATTTTGTTTTGGAGAAAATAATTTGAATAAAACTCAAATAACTCCAAATTGGAAATAAATTCAAAAGAACTTTGAATTTAATTCTTTTAAAACTCCCAACTCATAATTCATTTAATTTGAAGAAGTCATTTTCTCTTCTCTCGTGAAAATCATTGAGTTGCATAAAGTTTCAGAATTGGAAATATTTTCCAAATGAAATTCAAATATTTTCAACACCCCTTGTCATTTAAATAAATGGAAGAAGTCATGTCATCTTCTCTCCAGGGTTTTGTGATGAAAAGAATTTGAATTCCCGAAGATCATAAAAGCAAAATTGAAAGTTTGGGAAAGTCCTTTTATTCCCTCTCATTTAACTTTCAAAAAGTTTCAAATTCACTCACTTTCAGTCAATCAATCAAACAATCAACCAAAACTATCTATGTGTTTATAACATTCCAAAATTTAGAATTTTGGGATGTTACAAGAAAGAACTATGTGCCGCTTTGGCTCATCGTACGATGCATTCGCTTCCTTATCTTTTCTTTTTCTTGGCTTGGTAGACATGTCCTTCACATAGAAAACCTGTGCCACATCATTGGCTAGGACGAATGGTTCGTCTGCATATGCAAGATTGTTGAGATCCACTGTTGTCATTCCGTATTGCGGGTCTTCCGTTACCCCGCCTCGTGTCATATTGACCCATTTGCACCGAAACAAAGGGACCTTTAAACCACGTCGATAGTCAAGTTCCCATATGTCCTGTATATAACCATAATATGTTTCCTTTCCCGTCTTGGTTTCTGCATCAAAGCGGACACCACTATTTTGGTTGGTGCTCTTCTTATCTTGGGCGATCGTGTAAAATGTATTACCATTTATCTCGTACCCTTTGAAAGTCATTATATTCAAGATGGTAACGGGACAGCAAGTACAGGTCATCTTCAATAGAGGTGTCATGCATGGTGCGTGTTCGCAACCAGCTGGTGAAACTCCTGGTTTGTTCACGTGTAATCCAGTCATCGAGACCGCTCCGGTGTTTGGGCGTAGCAAATTCTTGTGTTCGTCCATATACGGAGCCACCAAGGCGGAATTCTGTAGAAGCTGTAGTACGCTTCGGTGAGAGAATGTCCGTCCATACATATTGTTTGTTCCCCTCCTAGCATGCCTTTTCCATCCAGATCTGCCCTTATGCCGCGATTCGAAACACCAATCGGCTTAAGGTCAGGAATAAAGTCAATACAAAACTCAATGACCTCCTCATTTTGATGGCCCTTGGAGATGCTTCCTTCGGCCTAGCACGGTTATGAACATATTTCTTTAAGACTCCCATGAACCTCTCAAAGGGAACATATTGTGTAGAAATACAGGACCCAAAACGTTAATCTCTTCAAGATAGGTGAACTAGGGCGTGTGTCATGATGTTGAAGAAGGATGGTGGGAACACCAACTCGAAACTGACAAGACATTGCACCAAATCATTCCGTAACCTTGGTACGATTTCTGGATCGATTACCTTCTGAGAGATTGCATTGAGAAATGCACATAGCTTCACAATGGCTAATCGAACGTTTTTGTAACATCCCAAATTTTCAATTTGGCATGTTATACATAGGTCATCCATGCATATCATATTTTATTGCATATTCATTTGCTATGCTCGAAAAATCCTAAGCAACTCAAGGACCCTCGGAGACAGTTGGGGATATTTTTTTTTGATTTTCACATTTGAATTTTATCAATCAATAAAAGTCGAGGATCTTGGATTTTAATTATTTTTCTCTCCAGAAAAATATTTCAAGTTTAAAATAAATGAGAGGAGATAATATGACTTCTCCAAAATAATTGAAATAACGGAGGAAAAATGTTAAAATCATTTTTGGGATTTTATTTTTACTTATTTGGAATTTTATTGGTCCTAGAAAAAATTGCACGCTTAAAAAAAATTGCATTTTATGGGCCAAGAAAAGTTCATCCAATTCTAAATATTTTATTTAGACGGGGAAAACTTATTTTGGAATTTTTAGATTTTTATTTATTTTTCTAGGAATTTTTCTTTCGGCGGAATGATTTAAAAAAAACGAAATGGACCCGCCCGATGGGCCAAAGGCCCACCGAGCCAGCCGCCCACGCGCCGCCGCCTCCTCTCTCACACACACCCGCAGGCGCTGACGCCGAGGAGTCCGAGCGGACTCCACCCGGGCGCCCTTCCCAAGTCGCCGCCGCCCCGCCCCTTTATATCTGCCGCCCGCCCACCACCACCGCCACCACCACCCGAGCCCGAGCCGCCCGGCCTTCCAGCCGTCGCCGCCGCCCTTCCGCGTCGCCGCCGCCTTTCGCCGTCGCCGTCGTCCCTCGTCGACCCCGCCTCACCCCGGACCCGCCGGAGCCGCCCGCTCGCCGGACGCGCCTCGCCGGAGGTACCCGACCCCGCCGCCGTTTTTTTAAGAAAACCCTTCGGTTTTTTTTAAACCCTAGATCGTTTTTTTAGATCGGCTTATTTTCGTCGGTTTATTTATATAACGAACGTCCGTTCGTCCGTTCGTTTTAATGAACGCGTTCACTATTTAAGTTCTGTTAACGAACGTTCGTTCGTTTAGCAGTTCGTCGTTTTTCTTTTATTCGAACTATTCCGCGGTTATTCCGATCGTGATTTCAGATCCAATTTTTAAACCTGTTTATCTTTTCGCTCGTTTATCGGAATCAGGCGATTCAAGCGCCTGGAGTTTCGTATCGAAACCCTCTTTCCGAATAATCAACTCAAACTAGTTTTTGTCATTGTAAAATTTGACTCTAGTTCAGATTAGTTAACGGACCTAATTTCTTTCGCCGTTTGAATTTCGTTGTTTCGTTTGGTTTGATTCTTTTTGCAAACCGGAGTTCTTAAGTTGAACTCTCCGGTCAACCTCTTTTAGTTGAAGTTTTATTTGTGCATCTTTGTTGTATGCTTATGTATGTATTGTTTGCTTGCGATAGAATTCCCGGAGTGCGAAGCGTGTTACTACGAGTCTCTAGGATTCACGGATCGTCAGCAAGGCAAGTAACACTTGATCATATCTTTTCTTACCCAGTTTTTATGCATTAGTTTCAACCCTCAAACACTGCATGATTAGGATGACATTAATTTGTGGGTTGGGAAGTAGATGATGAGGTAGGAACCTATTGCCCTGTTACTTTCAAACCCTTGGGAGTTACTTCTACGTTATGCTTATATTGCCATGCTATGCTCGTAGACGTGGATTGGGTTTGAGAGATATTCACGACAGATGTGAGATTGTTAATTAATGGTTTACTTAAGGTGGCAACTTAAATACACATCTGGGTGGATTGAGGCACCTGGGGAACCCAGTGTTGTCTATTTTTTTTTTGGAAATCCCGGGGTACCCGTGTGATCTTCCTATGGACCGCCACCCAGGCTCAAAGGGAACTGAGATTATTCATGCTAGAAAACTTCCGTGTGCAGACACAAGCTATTATGGGCTCTAGCGTAGTTGAGTAAGTTACGTGAAGCTCTCGAAGAGGTAGGTCAGCAGGTAGTGGGTTTATAGGTTTGGTATGATCTATCCGGAGTAGAGAGTTAATATTTCTGAAAAACTGTGTCTTGGTCATCCGTCTCTCAAACACCATGAAGTGCGAGAAACCAACGGAGGCGATCGATTCTTGTGGGAAAAGTGCGCAAACCTCTGCAGAGTGTACAATCTAATCATGGTTAGCCGTGTCCCCGGTTATGGACAATTCTGAGTATCTAGTACTTGAGTATTCACATGTATCTCATCACTCTAAATTAATATTGCTGGGATGTTAATTACCTTAATTGGGATCATCTGAGTTGGGGGTACCTTCTCAATGATGTTTCAACCACCATGATAGTTAAAGTAAAATTTATTCCTTTGATGTAGGGAAAAATTGGCTTTTCGCAAAACTGTAACCGTAGAGCTTTCCACCAGCCATATATGCATGTAGTATAGCTCATTCTTTCATTACTCTCTATGTGTTACATTGCCAGCATATTCCATGTGCTGACCCGTTCTCGGGCTGCAACGTATTATGTTGCAGACTTTTTAGACGAGGAGTAAGGATTGTAGGTCGTTGTCGTGCAGCTCAGTTATGCCGTTGGAGTTGATGGACTCACTTTACCTTCCAAGCCTTCCGCTGTTATCGCATTAGATGGCCTTAAGCCATATTATTGTAATAAGATCTTTTGAGACATTCGATGTAATAAGTGTGTGATTGCTACTCTGTTTATAAATCCTTCGAGTGCTGTGTGTGTCAGCATTACCGATCCAGGGATGACAGAGAAGCACAGAGACTTGACCATCTGAGGTCGGGTCGCTACAGTTTTCCGGTAGAAGCCCCCTCAATGCAACCGTAAGCAGTTGCGTCATAATCACGTGGCAGTCATGAGACTTTAGGTTCGGAACTTTTCTCTGCCATGTTTATTATTCCCTTTATATTCGACGAAGCCGACGGTACCTTAATATCGAGCAGGCATTCAAAGAAGATTTCCTTCTCTTCTTTGGTAAGGCGTAGCTTGCATGACCCGATGTATGCCGTCTTCTCCGTGCATACATTGCTGGTCCTCCGTGCCTCGGTGTATCTTTTGTCTTCCCATACACGCCTAAGAAGCCAAGCAGGTCACGCAAAGATTCTTCGTCACGTGCATCACGTCGATTGCGGATCGGACCTCTAGGTCTTTCCAATATGGCAGGTCCCAAAATATAGATTTCTTCTTCCACATGGGTGCGCGTCCGTCGGCGTCCTTGAAACAGGTTGTCCGCCAGATAACCAAATATCACCTTCAAATCCTTGACCATATCATGTACATCAGCACCAATGCGGTGGCGAGGCTTCGTCCGGTGATCCGCCTCACCTTTGAAATGCTTGCCCTTCTTTCTTACGGGATGCCCGCCGAAGAAATCGACGATGTCCTGTACACATTCTTCTTACAACTATTCAAATATATATCGTCGGTATCATCCAAACAGTCGTGCATCCGTGGTATCCCTTGTTTGTCATCACGAAGGTTCTTGAGAGCAGGCCAATCATTGATGGTCATGAACAGCAACGCCTTTAGGTCAAATTCTTCCCCCCATGTGCTCATCCCACGCACGTACACCTGTTCCATTCCACAGTTGTAAGAGTTCTTCAACTAATGGCCTTAGGTACACATCAATGTCGTTGCCGGGTTGCTTAGGGCCTTGGATGAGCACTGGCATCATAATGAACTTCCGCTTCATGCACAACCAAGGAGGAAGGTTATATAAACATAGAGTCACAGGCCAGGTGCTATGGTTGCTGCTCTGCTCCCCAAAAGGATTAATGCCATCTGCGCTCAGACCAAACCATACGCTCCTTGCGTCATCTGCAAACTCCTTCCCGTACTTTCTTTCGATTTTTCTCCACTGCGACCCGTCGTGGGTACTCTCAACTTTCTGTCTTTCTTACGGTCTTCTTCGTGCCATCGCACGCCTTGGCATGCTCTTTGTTTTGGAACAACGTTTCAACCGTGGTATTATAGGAGAATACCACATCACCTTGGCAGGAATCTTCTTCCTGGGGCGCTCGCCCTCGACATCACCAGGGTCATCGCGGCTGATCTTATAGCGCAATGCACACCGGGCAAGCCTTCAAATCCTCGTACTCACCGCGGTAGAGGATGTAATCATTAGGGCATGCATGTATCTTCTGCACCTCTAACCCTAGAGGGCAGACAGCCTTCTTTGCTTCGTACGTACTCTCGGGCAATTCGTTGTCCTTTGGAAGCATATCCTTTATCATTACCAACAACTTTCCAAATCCCTTGTCAGATACACCATTCTCTGCCTTCCATTGCAGCAATTCGAGTGTGGTGCCCAGCTTTTCTTGTCACCTCACGCAATTGGGTACAACAATTTTTGTGATCCTCTAACATGCGCTGCAACTTCTTCTTCTCCAAATCACTTGCGCGAGTTTCTCTTTGCATCGGCAATGGCCCGACCTAGATCATCAACGGGCTCATCGATGCCTCTTCTTCAGCTTCTTCCCGCATTGCCGGCTCAGCTTCTTCCCACATTACCGGCTCAGCTTCTTCCCCCATTGTTGTATCATCGTATTCAGGGAACCCATGGCGGGATAGCTGTCGTTGTCCTCTTCTTCTTCATTGTCTTCCATCATAACCCTCTTTCTCCGTGCTTGGTCCAAACATTATAGTGGGGCATGAAACCGGTCTCAAACAGTGGGCGTGAATGGTTCTTGGCGTAGAGTAATTATGACCATTCTTACAGCCAGCACATGGACAAGGCATAAAACCATCTGCCCGCTTGTTTGCCTCGGCCATAAGCGAAAAGTATGCGCCCTCAACGAACTGGGAGAGCATCGGTCATCGTACATCCATTGCCGCTCATCTCCATTACACAACACGAATAGACCAAATTAATACAAGTTCATACATAAAGTTCATACAACACTTAAATGCAACAAACAAATAACTCTCTAGATAAAGCATTTAAATGCAACAACAAATGCGATCAAGATCGCAACTAAGGTAACAATTAATCCAACAGCATAATGATACCAAGCCTCACTATCGATGGCATATTTTCTAATCTTTCTAATCTTCAAGCGCATTTTCTCCATCTTGATCTTGTGATCATCGACGACATCGGCAACATCCAATTCCATCTTCTCCCCCTCAATTCTTTTCAATTTTTCTTTCAAGTACTCGTTTTCTCTTTCAACTACATTTAACCTCTCGACAATAGGGTCGGTTGGAATTTCCGGTTCACATACCTCCTAGATAAAAATATCTATGTCAACTTGATGGGCATAATTTGTCATAAACACGAAATGCAACAAATAGTTTTAAAAGAGAATATACCACATCCGAATCATAACAAGGGCGAGGGCCGACGGGACGGATATCAAAACCATGGCACTATGTATAACAAACAACGTACGGGTAAGAGAGTTATACGAGTAACTATATATCCAAATCACACAAACATCAATTTTTTATATAAAATTTCATGAACAAGAGGCTCACCACATGGTGGTGCCGGTGACGGGACGGTGCGGGCGATCGGCGGTGGTTCTGACGGAGATTTAGAAGGCACTAAGTAAAACACACCTAGATATGCAAACTAAGTGTTATTTTGACCTCAAATTGCATATAAATCAAATACTAGCACATATATATATTTCCTCCCAAATTACTAAACTCACAAATTAATCACTATATAAAGCATTGCAAGAGCTAATCTAGCAATGAGAGATGAAAGGACAAAGTTCCTAACCTTTGTGATCATTTGAATGGATGGGGCCTTCAAATCTTGACAAATTTTGGGCAAAATGTGTGATGAGCTCGAGAGGAAGAGGGAAGAACAGAGAGGAGAGGGAAAGGGGAAGAACAGAGCGAGCTCGGGTGGGCGAAGGGTTTATGTAGGAAGACCTTTAGTACGGTTCGTGCCAAGAACCGGTACTAAAGAACTGGAGGGGCCCTAGTCGACAACATCCTGCCACCACTCTCATTAGTACGGTTCGTGGCACGAACCGGTGCTAAATTAACCACGAACCGGTACTAATGAAAGCGGCTCGGCTAGCCGTTGGAACCGGCACTAATGTATACATTAGTGCCGGCTCAAATTCAAACCGGCGCTAATGTGCTTCACGTTTGACCCTTTTTCTACTAGTGATAACATGTATATCACATATACCTTTGTTCACCTTGACATCCTTCTTATCCGCCAAATACTTGGGGCAGTTCGCTTCCAGTGGCCAGTCCCTTTGCAGTAGAAGCACTCAGTCTCAGGCTTAGGTCCAGACTTGGGTTTCTTCTCCTGAGCGGCAACTTGCTTGCCGTTCTTCTTGAAGTTCCCCTTCTTCTTCCCTTTACCCTTTTTCTTGAAATTGGTGTCTTGTTGACCATCAACACTTGATGCTCCTTCTTGATTTCTACCTTCGCAGCCTTTAGCATTGCGAAGAGCTCGGGAATAGTCTTGTTTGTCCCTTGCATATTATAGTTCATCACGAAGCTCTTGTAGCTTGGTGGCAGTGATTAAAGAATTCTGTCAATGACACTATCATCAGGAAGATTAACTCCCAGTTGAATCAAGTGATTATTATACCCATACATTTTGAGCATATGTTCACTGACAGAACTATTCTCCTCCATCTTCCATCTATAGAACTTATTCGAGGCTTCACATCTCTCAATCCGGGCATTTTCTTGAAATATTAACTTCAACTCCTGGAACATCTCATATGCTCCATGACGTTCAAAACGTTGTTGAAGTCCCGGTTCTAAGCCGTAAAGCATGGGACACTGAACTATCTAGTAGTCATCAGCTTTGCTCTGCCAGACGTTCACAATGTTTGTAGTTGCATCTGCAGCAGCCCTGGCACCCAGCGGTGCTTCCAGGACATAATTCTTCTGTGCAGCAATGAGGATAATCCTCAAGTTACGGACCCAGTCCGTGTAATTGCTCTTGCGGTGTCAAACCGGCGGATCTCGGTAGGGGTCCCAAGCGGTCGTCTTAGGATCAATGGTAATAGGAGGCAAGAGGCACAATGTTTACCAGTTCGGGCCCTCTCGATGGAGGTAAAACCCTACTCCTGCTTGATTAATATTGATGATATGGGTAGTACAAGAGTAGATCTACCACGAGATCAAAGAGGCTAAACCCTAGAAGCTAGCCTATGGTATGATTGTTGTTGTATATTGTATATCGACTAGCCCGGCCTCGGTTTATATAATGCACGGAGGCCTAGGATAACAATAGTCCTAGCCGAATCGCCGGTGGGGAGGAGTCCTTGTCTTGATCACCAAGTCTTGTGGAATCTTCCTTGTATCGGCAACTGTCCGGACTGGCCCATGAGTATCTGACCATGGGGTCCTCGGCCCAATCAACTGATCGGGAGACGGCGTGGTGAGTACCCCTAGTCCAGACACCGTCGATAACCCCCGAACCGGTCTTCAAGTTAGGGACGCTCCTCGATTCTTCGAACTGTTCTTCATCTTGGTTGCGGTCTTGAAAACTGGTTCAACAAATCTTCTCATCTTGATCTTGAGGATCGCGAAATGCATTCGGCGAGTTTATCGTCGGGTATCCGAGGAGCCCTTTAAGTTTACAGCCTTCATCAATGCCTTGTTATTTTTATGCCACGCCTCGGGTTTGAAGTTATTCGGAGGCGGTGTCCTCTTCGTCCGAGCTCTAACGCCGGACTGCATTCGAGTATCTTTGCAGTGAGCACCAACGCCGACTGCTTCCCAGCTCTAACGCTGGATCGTGTATCCGAGCTCCAATGCGGACGGTATTCGAGCTCAACGCCGGACTATGTATCCGAGCTCCAACGCCGGACTGTATCCGAGGTGTCGTAAATCACCTTGGTTCAAAGAAGTTTGAAGGAGTTTAGCCGAGCTTAATACCGGAAATGCCCTCTGTGGAGCCAGCCACTAGTGCCCGAGCTTTATGTCGGACTGCTTCTGTGGTGGTGCAATTTATTCACTACCGAGATACATAGCCAGTAGCCCTCAAGGTGGGTATCGGTCTAAAACCCGAGATGCCCATGAAGCATGACATAAGACCGCTGATCCCCGTAGCTGTTGAGACTCGGGTTGATTTACAAAAATTGGTCTGAGGATCAAGTCCTAGCTCGGCAGAATACTTCGGGACACAAAAAGCGGCGTGCTCAGTCCTCGAGACTCGGGTTGGGTGCGGCCGACCAACCTGAGGATCAAAATCTCCTCGGAAACTGTATCGCACTTAAAATTTTATGCATAGAAGAAGCAATGCAGTAGCCCCCGAGACACTGGTCGGGTGGCAACACCAGATCAGGGGATTGATGTGCCCCTTTAATATTTGTAAATAGTAAGCCCGAAGCCCAGTAGCCCCCGAGCCTTAATGCGGGCACGGGTGGCCGAATTAAGGATCGATATCCATAGTAAAATCACAAATTATGTGTAATGACTCAATGTATCCAAGTACTTTATGTCATTAATGCTCGGATCCGCATTGTAGAAAAACTTTGTTAACCGACCATCGGCTTCAATCTCCTCGGCCAGTAGCCGAGGAGTGTTTGTCCTACTTCATAAAGCCTCTAGGAGGGCAAAGATTAATGACAAACAAGGCAATCTGGCCATACGGTTTTATAAACAAAGGTACGCAGAGAGGTATGTTATATTACTGTTTAACAGAAGAAATGTCTTCCAAAGAAAATAGTCCCGCTATCGGTTCCTTTCTTTGGGTTGTCATGCTAAGCATGATCATGAAACCTCAGCTCAATGTAAGAGCAAAATATTGAGGATTTAGTTTGGGAGGCGATTACTAGCCCCGCAGTGTTCGGCGACGATCGAGGTCAAGCCGAAACACTTCGCCAATGTTATGAATGGCCCGTAATTTAATATAGTCATCGGATCGCTGACCAGTTTACACCTATTGTGACAGTCAGTTTTGGCTTTCTCCATCGAGGTGCTTGACCATGCGAGCTGGAAGCACAATCGTAGTGGTTCTCCTTTGCACACCTAGCCGAACAAAGCGGGCGTAGGAGGCAAGCGCGGAGCCGCAACAACAACTATTGACCGAAGACACAATTCAAACTGATGCATATATAGCAATATCTGAGAATGTTTTTGCGAATCTCTAAAGTGTCCGCGTTGCCTCGCGATACTTGTGCTGAAAACACACAAATAGTTAAAAAGTGCCAAAAGCTTGGAAAACCAAAAAACGTCAGTAAAAACATGACGTCTGAACAAGATCAAGTGTTCGGTACCAATCCGAAAATTGGGCTTTAGAAAAAAATGCTTCTGCCGTGTTTTAACATGACACATCCTATCTCAAGACTTCAAGCGGGTCAGCCTACGGCTTCACTCTCCCATCCCGAAGGTGGAGTACTTCTCATTAGGCCAGTTTTAGAAAACTAAACTCTAGCGGTTTTGAGAGAGAAATTAGGCTCCCCGGCTAGTGACCGCACACTCGTGTCGAGAAAAGGAGTGATAAATAATAAAAACTTTGCAATGACTAAGAAGAAAAACACTTAGTATGAAACGGCTCAAATAAACATAAGAGCCCCAAGTGACTTGGGTAAAGTTGACTATATAATGTAAGGTGACATGTAGAATGCCTTCTAGCGGATTGTAGATTGTTTGTCGTAGCGGACCTTTTAAGCTTCAATCTCTGGACCCAATAGTCCGAGTGTGTCCGAATACCTCGCGGTTATAAAAACTGGGGCATGCGTGGAGACCAGGCGTAGGGGTCATTAGTGCTTTATCGGACAAGTGCCCAACTAGTTATGTTATATTACATGGTTAGTAAGAAACATCTTCCAGGAGAATAGTTCCGTTAGGGGTTCCTTTCCACAGGAGGCATGCCCAAAGTGCATGTCGGACTGCGAAAAGAGCAGAAAAACATCTGGGGGCAGGTAAATAAATAGGTAAGAAATCATCTTTTAGTTCACCGACCGAGTATTCCCTTAAAACGCTAGCTTTCGCTTCACCCAGTCTGAGGTACACATCCGGCTGACCCGCAGTAACAATCACAGAGGTGCTCCTTTACCACCTAGCCGAACAATCGGGAGCGTGGGGGTAAGCACAGAGCCGAACAACCCAGCTTGGCCAAAACTTAAGTCATATCGATGCATATAATGGTGAATAAAAGGTACATGCGGAAGTGTGACACATGTGTTGGGCATAAGGCCCGTATTAATAAGCTTCATTAAAGAAGCCCCAGTATAATGAGCGGGTAGCGCGTCAAGTGTCTTGAACAAAGTTTGGACAAGGAAAATTTTTACAAGCAACTTTTTTTTCCAAAAAAGTACAATGCTTGGTCGAACTGAACACAAGTTAGAAATTTAAAACTTTGAGCATGAAGGCAACTTAGTTGGTTAATGTGTTCGGTATTGACGACGCGGTCCGAGCTTGATGCGGGACAAGGTTCCATCCCCCAAGCCGGTCCCGAGGTGGCGGAGCAAAGAGCTCGGCACTCCGAAGTGGTGACATAGCACGGTCAATGCAGGACGGCAGAGTGATGCCGAAGTCCCCGGCATGGGGTAATGAAGTGTTGACGAAGCCCCCCGTCCAGCCGAGGTGACGTCAAAGGATATAGTCCGGCTGGATCATTTTCCTCTGCACAAAAAATAGTGCAAACCGGAGATAATAGTAATAAAAAAATCGTTGCATAATAAATAATTTATGCAAAGTGAGTAATAAAAGAAATATGGCCTGGCGCCGAAGTCAATGTCGATGCAGGGCGGCGGCATGATGCGGTAAAGGCATGGCAAGGCCTGAATTCACAGGTTGGTTCGAGTTCCGGATGCGGCGTTCGCCGGACTATGTACGGAAACTGATCGAACCACCATGCAACCGTCGTTAATGCAGCCACCATTTGATAGACCTGCGTGCATATGATAGACAAACCCGAGTAATAATTTGTTGGAAAAAATGAACCCAAACAAGCAAAAGGAAATACTAGGATTAATAGCACCTGGTTTATTTGTTGTAGCAATCCGAAGGAAGGTGATTCCCAAAATTGGGACTCGATCCGCGCACCCATTGCCTGGTCGGCTAGTGACGCCGAAGTGTCCGGAGTAGGTTGATGAAGAGATGGCGAAGCCCCCGATCCAGCCGAGATGTCGAAGTAGGTCGGCGTGATGGACACCAGCTTGAAGAAGCAATAGTGCGGCCCTGCCAATGCAGGTCGTGATGTAGTCGATGCCAGCTTGATGAGGCGACCGTGCGGCGATGCCAGTATGCCCGCTCTGTGCAATCCGTGGGGCGGCGATGTTGGTGATGATTTATCCTTCACGATGCCGGACTCTTGTTCGGCTTGCCGAGATGATGATCCGGAGAAGTTGAACTCGGCTCAACAAAGTGACGACGTGCCTAGCGTAGGTCGGCAGCCGTGGAGCAATATTGCCGGACTGGTTTGACACCAGCATGATATTGAAGATCATGTTCAAAAGATTTTAAAGTTAGTAGGATGTGTTCGGGAACAAAACACAACACCCCATACAAAACTTCCTTCAAAAAGGATGTCCGAAATCCCATTCATAAAAAAGACGAACTCGGGTCGGATTCATTTTCGCGGAGAAAACAGATCCGAAAAGTGATGCACTAATCGGAAGGTTCCCGGAGTTTGGACGGTCGGATCGAGCTGAAATTTTGAGGGGTGGTAGATATAGGAATTCCGCAGCCGATCAACGGTTGGATCTTCCAAAAGAAGTCCGAGCTAGAAGCTGGAATCCACGCCCTAAACTCGTCTGGATTCTCGTCCAGATTCAATGCGGCTCCGGTACATCGGAGATTGCCAGAGATTCCTCCATCGGAACTCGACGAAATTTTCCAGGGTTGTTGTAAACTTAATTCCGCACAATTCCACCGAAGCAATCGTTAAAACAACACTTGAGGAGGCGGTGGCGGCGGACACAAGTCCGCTATCCAGAAAAACAGTACGGTCGCCCGAGGGCAATGTTGACGTTGAGCCCCCGGGCTCCCTGGATGATTCCTCCATGATCTTGATAGAGATCGGAGTTGATGTTGATGAAGGCCCTCATCCGAACATGACGATCGGAGGTAGGGCGCAGTCCTCGGTCAAGCCAAGGTGACCAGTCGAGCTGGTGACGAAGAAGCCGACATCGCAGTTGACCTGCAGTCGAGCCATTGATCCTTTCGCCGACCACACAGCGGAACTCTCAATGAAAGCACCAATGTCGGTGTCAAAACCGGCGAATCTCGGGTAGGGGGTCCCAAGCAGTGCGTCTTAGGATCAATGGTAACAGGAGGCAAGAGGCACAATGTTTACCCAGGTTCGGGCCCTCTCGATGGAGGTAAAACACTACTCCTGCTTGATTAATATTGATGATATGGGTAGTACAAGAGTAGATCTACCACGAGATCAAAGAGGCTAAACCCTAGAAGCTAGCCTATGGTATGATTGTTGTTGTATATTGTATATCGACTAGCCTGACCTCGGTTTATATAATGCACCAGAGGCCTAGGATAACAAGAGTCCTAGCCGAATACGCCGGTGGGGAGGAGTCCTTGTCTTGATCGCCAAGTCTTGTGGAATCTTCCTTGTATGCGGCAACTGTCCGGACTGGCCCATGAGTATACGGCCATGGGGGTCATCGGCCCAATCCAACTGATCGGGAGACGACGTGGTGAGTACCCCCTAGTCCAGGACACCGTCAGCTACCATCATCTTTCAACTTAGCTTTCTCAAGGAACGCATTAAAATTCAACGGAACAACAACACGGGCCATCTATCTACAACAACATAGACAAGTAAAAATACTATCAGGTACTAAGTTCATGATAAATTAAAGTTCAATTAATCATATTATTAAGAACTCCCACTTAGATAGACATCCCTCTAATCACCTAAGTGATCACGTGATCCAAATCTACTAAACCATGTCCAATCATCACGTGAGATGGAGTAGTTTTCAATGGTGAACATCACTATGTTGATCATATCTACTATATGATTCACGCTTGACCTTTCGGTCTCAGTGTTCCGAGGCCATATCTGCATATGCTAGGCTCGTCAAGTTTAACCTGAGTATTCTGCGTGTGTAAAACTTTGTTAAACCCGTTGTATTTGAACGTAGGGCTTATCACACCCGATCATCACGTGGTGTCTCGGCACGAAGAACTTTCGCAACGGTGCATACTCAGGGAGAACACTTATACCTTGAAATTTAGTGAGAGATCATCTTATAATGCTACCGTCAATCAAAGTAGAATAAGATGCATAAAAGATAGAGATCACATGCAATCAATATAAGTGATATGATATGGCCATCATCAACTTGTGCCTTTGATCTCCATCTTGAAAGCACCGTCATGATCACCATCGTCACCGGCGCGACACCTTGATCTCCATTGTAGCATCGTAGTCGTCTCGACAACTATTGCTTCTACGACTATCGCTACCGCTTAGTGATAAAGTAAAGCAATTACAGGGCGATTGCATTGCATACAATAAAACGACAACCATATGGCTCCAGCCAGTTGCTGATAACTCTGTTACAAAACATGATCATCTCATGCAATAAAATTTAGCATCATGTCTTGACCATATCACAACACAACATGCCCTGCAAAAACAAGTTTGACGTCCTCTACATTGTTGTTGCATGTTTTACGTGGCTGCTACGGGCTGAGCAAGAACCGTTACTACCTACGCATCAAAACCACAACGATATTTTGTCAAGTTAGTGATGTTTTAACCTTCAACAAGGATCGGGCGTAGCCACACTCGTTTCAACTAAAGTTGGAGAAACTGACACCCGCCAGCCACCTATGTGCAAAGCACGTCGGTAGAACCAGTCTCGCGTAAGCGTACGCGTAATGTCGGTCCGGGACGCTTCATCCAACAATACCGCCAAACCAAAGTATGACATGCTGGTAAGCAGTATGACTTGTATCGCCCACAACTCACTTGTGTTCTACTCGTGCATATAACATCTACGCATAAACCTGTCTCGGATGCCACTGTTGGGGAACATAGTAATTTCAAAAAAAATCCTACGCACACGCAAGATCATGGTGATGCATAGCAACGAGAGGGAGAGTGTATCTTCATACCCTTGAAGATCGCTAAGCGGGAGCGTTTAATAACGCGGTTGATGTAGTCGTACACCTTCACAATCCGCCACGATCAAGTACCGAATGTACGGCACCTCCGCGTTCAGCACACGTTCAACTCGATGACGTCCTCGCCTTCTTGATCCAGCAAGACGGGCGAAGTAGTAGATGAGTTCTGGCAACACGACGGCATGTTGACGGTGTTGATGAAGAACAATCTCCGCAGGGCTTCGCCTAAGCACCACATAAATTATGATGGAGGATAAACTAGAGGGGACGGGGTTGCCGGCACACGGCTTGGTGTTTCTTGATGTGTCTCTGGTGCTAGCCCTGCCCCTCTATTTATATGTTGAGCCTTGGGGTCGAAACTTGGAGTAAAAGCCTCCATAAAGTCGGTTTCACCCGAAAGGCAAGAGTCCTTCTCGGACTCCAGGGCCAGACGCCAGGGTTCCCAGCGTCTGGACCCAGATGCCAGGGACCCTGGCGTCTGGCCCCTGGACTCTGAAAAATTTCCTTTTGCGCTTTCCAAAAACCTTGTGGGCTTTCCCCTTTGGCCCAAATAAAGCGTTCTCATACCCAAACATTTCGGGAAACATCTGAAACCCCTTC
The DNA here is from genome assembly GCA_021605205.1 of Aegilops longissima. Classification (NCBI taxonomy): domain Eukaryota; kingdom Viridiplantae; phylum Streptophyta; class Magnoliopsida; order Poales; family Poaceae; genus Aegilops; species Aegilops longissima. The sequence continues at coordinate 597,760,452 of CM038676.1, read as the reverse complement.
CAGTGAATTCTGGAACCCTTCTGGAGACCAAACACTATTATCCCATATATCAATCTTTATCTCCGGACCATTCCGGAGTTCCTCGTAATGTCCGTGATCATATCCGGGACTCCGAACAACATTCGATCACCAGCATACATAATGAACGTTAAGCGTGCGGACCCTACGGGTTCGAGAACTATGTAGACATGACCGAGACACCTCTCTGGTCAATAACCAATAGCGGAACCTGGATGCCCATATTGGCTCCTACATATTCTACGAAGATCTTTATCGGTCGAACCGCATAACAACATATGTTGTTCCCTTTGTCATCGGTACGTTATTTGCCCGAGATTCGATCATCGGTATCTCAATACCTAGCTCAATCTCGTTACCGGCAAGTCTCTTTACTCGTTACGTAATGCATCATCCCGCAACTAGCTCACTAGTCACATTGCTTGCAAGGCTTATAGTGATGTGCACTACCGAGAGGGCCCAGAGATACCTCTCCGACAATCGGAGTGACAAATCCTAATCTTGATATATGCCAACTCAACAAGTACCATCGAAGACACCTGTAGAGCACCTTTATAATCACCCAGTTACGTTGTGACGTTTGGTAGCACACAAAGTGTTTCTCCGGTATTCGGGAGTTGCATAATCTCATAGTCATAGGAACATGTATAAGTCATGAAGAAAGCAATAGCAACATACTAAACGATCATGTCCTAAGCTAACGGAATGGGTCATGTCAATCACATCATTCTCTAATGATGTGATCCCGTTAATCAAATGACAACTCATGTCTATGGCTAGGAAACTTAATCATCTCTGTTTCAACGAGCTAGTCAAGTAGAGGCATACTAGTGACACTTTGTTTGTCTATGTATTCACACATGTACTAAGTTTCCGGTTAATACAATTCTAGCATGAATAATAAATATTTATCATGAAATAAGGAAATAAATAATAACTTTATTATTGCCTCTAGGGCATATTTCCTTCAAAAGTCGCATCATTCGACTCCATGATCGTACCGACAAGCATGTCAGGTACCTCAGATTTTACAACCAAGAATCTATAACCAGTGCTATGAAAAGCATATCCCAGCAAAACACAATCCACTTTTTTGGTCCCAGCTTCCGCTTCTTTGGAATTGGCATATTAACTTTCGCCAAACAACCCCAGGTTCGTAGATAAGAGAGCTTTAACCTTTTATTTTCCCATTCCTCGAATGGAGTTATCTCTTTGTTCTTTGTGGGAACTCGGTTTAGGAAATGACATGCAGTCAATATCGCCTCCCCCCACCATGCCTTGGAGAGACCCGATGTGTCTAACATGGCGTTAACCAAATCAGTTAGAGTACGGTTCTTTCTTTCAGCCACCCCATTTGACTGAGGTGAATAGGGAGGCGTCCTCTCATGGATTATACCATCTTCCGCACAAAAGGAATCAAATTAATTTGAGAAATACTCTTTACCACGATCGGACCTAAGCCTCTTGATCTTTAGATCAAGTTGGTTTTCCGCTTCAACTTTATAGATCTTGAAATAGTTCAAAGCCTCATCCTTAGATTTCAGAAGATACACATGACAGTATCTAGCGGCATCATCAATTAACATCATAAAATACTTCTTTCCACCTTTTGTCAAAACACCATTCATTTCACATAGATCTGAATGTACGAGCTCCAGTGGTGCAAGATTTCTCGTTTTCGCAGTCACATGAGACTTATAAGGTAGCTTAGCTTGCACACACACCTGACACTTAGATCCCTTGACAGTGGTGAAACTAGGGATTAAGTTTAATTTCGCTAGTCGCGACATGCAACCAAAGTTAACATGACAGAGATGTGAATACCACATTTTTGATTCACTATTGTTGCAAACATGATTAACAACTTTATTGCAAATGTCTGATAAGGATAAATGAAACAGGACTCCTGACTCATAGCCTTTACCAACAAGGTTCCATACTTGGATATTACAAATTTATTCGACTCAAAGACAAGCTTGTAGCCATCTCTACACAGAAGATATCCGCTAAAAAGATTTTTATTGACGGAGGGGACATAATGCACGTTCTTCAGCCGCACAATCTTCCCCGACGTAAACTTTAGATCGACCGTGCCAACACCACTAACAGAATCACTTGAACTGTTGCCCATCAACACAGTGGAAGACCCTGCGGTCTGCTAAGACGAAAACATGGAAATATCACCGCATGCATGCACATTAGCACCCGTGTCAATTTACCAATCAGGAGAATGACATACTGAAAGAATAGTGGGAAATATACCATACCCAGCATCCTTCATGTTAGTGTCTCCAACAACAACATTAGCGATCTTGCTGCCTTTCCCAAGATGACGCTTGTCATAGCGATTAGGGCAACGAGGAGCCCAATGATCAGGATCTCCACACACATGACAAACACCTTTCTTCTTGTCATTCTTCTCCTTGAAGTTCGTGTGCTGTACAGCCTTGTTTTTCCCATCAAACTTTGCTTTACCATCAAACTTGCCCTTGTTCTTGAACTTGTGGGGCTGGAAGTTTTTCTTCTGTACCAGATTGGCACTAGAACCTCCCTCAACACCTCGAGCACAGTTGTCCTTTGCTTTCGCCTTTTCTTCCAAATCAAGAGTACCAATGAGATTCGGAACGGAAAACTCCTTCCTCTTATGCTTCAGTAAGGTAGCAAAGTTCCTCCACAAAGGAGGAAGCTTAGTTATGATACCTCCGGCAACAAACTTGTCCGGTAGTATACAATTGAAGTGCTAAAGTTCTCTAGCGAATGACTGTATCTCATGAACTTGCTCAACCACAGAGCACTCCTCAGTCATCTTGTAATCATAGAATTGCTCCATGATGTGCAGCTTGATGAACCACAAGTGTAGGGGATCTATCGTAGTCCTTTCGATAAGTAAGAGTGTCGAACCCAACGAGGAGCAGAAGGAAATGATAAGCGGTTTTCAGTAAGGTTTTCTCTGCAAGCACTGAAATTGTAGGTAAAAGATAGTTTTGTGAGAAGATAAATAGTAACGAGCAACAAGTAAATAAAGTGCAGCAAGGTGGCCCAATCCTTTATGTAGCAAAGGATAAGCCTGGGCAAATTCTAATAATGAAGAAAGAGCTCCCGAGGACACATTGGGAATTATCGTCAAGCTAGTTTTCATCACGTTCATAAGATTCGCGTTCGGTACTTTGATAATTTGATATGTGGGTGGACCCGCACTTGGGTACTGCCCTAACATGGACAAGCATCCCACTTATGATTAACCCCTATTGCAAGCATCCGCAACTACAAAAAGGAGTATTAAGGTAAACCTAACCACAGCATTAAACATATGGGTCCATATCAACCCATCATCTACTTATTACTTCCCTATGCCTTCCTCTAGGCCCAAATAATGGTGAAGTGTCATGTAGTCGACATTCACATAACACCACTAGAGGAGAGACAACATACATCTCATCAAAATATCGAACGAATACCAAATTCACATGACTACTAATAGCAAGACTTCACCCATGTCCTCAGAACAAATGTAACTACTCACAAAGCATATTCATGTTCATAATCAGAGGGGTAATAATATGCATGAAGGATCTGAACATATGATCTTCCACCAAGTAAACCAAATAGCATCAATTACAAGGAGTAATCAACACTACTAGCAACCCACAGCTACCAATTTGTGGTTTTGATACAAGATTGGATACAAGAGATGAACTAGGGTTTTGAGATGAGATGGTGTTGGTGAAGATGTTGATGGAGATTGACCCCCTCCCGATGATAGGATCGTTGGTGATGAAGTTGGTGATGATTTCCCCCTCCCGGGGGGAAGTGTCCCAGGCAGAACAGCTCCACCAGAGCCCTAGATTGATTCCGCCAAGGTTCCGCCTCGTGGCGGCGGAGTTTCGTCCCGTAAGCTTTCCCACGATTTTTTCCAGGGGAAAACCCTTCATATAGCAGAAGATGGACGCCGGAAGCCCACCAGGGGGCCCAGGAGATAGGGGCGCGCCTAGAGGCGCCCCTGCCTCTGGACAGTGTGGGCCCACCGCCTATTTCTTTGTCCAAAATTCTTATTCAATCTAAAAAGTTGTTTCGTGGAGTCTCGGGTCTTTTGGAGTTGTGCAGAATAGGTTTCCAACGTTTGCTCCTTTTCCAGCCAGAATTCCAGCTGTCGGCATCCCCCCTCTTCATGGTAAACCTTGTAAAATAAGAGAGAATAGCCTTAAGTATTGAGATATAATGTGTAATAACAGCCTATAATGCAGTAAATATTGATATAAAAGCATGATGCAAAATGGACGTATCAACTCCCCCAAGCTTAGACCTCGCTTGTCCTAAAGCGGAAGCCGAAATCGAAAAATATGCCCACATGTTTAGAGATAGAGGTGTCGATAAAAATAAAATACGGGCATGAGGGCATCATGATCATTCTAATAACAGCAACATATATGGATTTTGTCATATGATTTCCTATTTTCAAGTAATAAGCAATTCACAATGTCAAGTATGGTTCGAAAACTTCATTGGGAACTAACAAACTATAATCTCAGTCACTGAAGCAATTGCAATTTATCAATCAGAAAGAGTCAATAATAGAGCTTTTTAGCAAACTCACATACTCAACCATCTCGTAGTCCCCTATAATTGTTAACACTCACGCAATACTTGTGGTTATAAAGTTTCAGCCGGACATTGAGAAAGATAGGGGCTTATTGTGTTGCCTCCCAACATATTCACCTTTAGGTGATGTCAACAATAATAGCCTATGCCAACTTACATCCAATTAGATATATGTATCATGATCTTTCAAACACGAGGAGCTTGCCAAAGGATAAAAAAATAAAAAGGGAAAGGTGAGTATCACCTTGACTCAAGCAATAAAGTAAAACATAAAGTAAAAGATAGGCCCTTCGCAGAGGGAAGCAAAGGTTGTCATGTGCGTTTAGGGTTGATGCATGAAATCTTAATGCAAAATAACGTCACTTTATATTGCCCCTTGTACGTGGACCTTTATTATGCAGTCTGTCGCTTTTATTACTTCCACAACAAGTTCATACAAAGTTTATTTTCTCTGCACTAATAAGTCATACATATTTAGAGAGCAATTTTTATTGCTTGCACCGATGACAACTTACTTGAAGGATCTTACTCAATCCATAGGCAGGTATGGTGGACTCTCATGGCAAAACTGGGTTTAAGGATATTTGGAAGCACAAGTAGTATCCCTACTTGGTGCAAGGAATTTGGCTAGCATGAGGGGGAAAGGCAAGCTCAACATGTTTGGAAGGTCAATGACAATATACTTTAACTGTGATGTCGGAAAACATAAACCATTGCATTGTCTTCCTTGTCCAACGTCAACTCTTTTAGCATGTCATACTTAATGAGTGCTTCACAATCATAAAACATGTCCAAGATAATATATTTATATGTGAACCCCTCTTTCCTTATTACTTCATATTAATTGCAACGATGACCAAGGCTACGTTCATCAACTCTCAACAATTTTTATGCCTCATACTTTCTATGTGTGAAGTTATCACTATCCATAAGATCAATATGAACTCTTTTGTTCTTTCTATTTTCTCAAGATCATAGCAACATGGCAAATCCCTTGACTCAACACTAATCTTTATTATAGATAGCACACGGACTCGATTACATAAAGAGATCACAACGAAAAACTGAAAACTACTTGATATCAAAACTTCAAACTAATAGATCAAGATACTACTAAAAGAATCGAACTAAATAAAGCGGTAAAGATAGGAGTGTGATGGTGATACGATACCGGGGCACCTCCCCCAAGCTTGGCAGTTGCCAAGGGGAGTGCCCATACCCATGTGATTATTTCTTCGGAGGTGGTGAAGTAGGAGTTGTTGATGAAGTAGGCTTGTCGTCCGTCTTCCAAGTCATAGGCTCTCCATCATAAAAGGATGATCGAGTCTCCGGGATCCTTAAATCTGCAGCCAAACTCATTCGCTTGAATCTATATTCATACTCACAGTTCTGGTTTTGTAGGTCATAAATCTGGGCTTGGAGGTGCTCGATTTTCTCTTGAAGCTTGAAGATGGTCTCCACAATGACTTTGGCATCCAGCTTGTGGTTGTTGGTGAACTCCGTGATCATCATCTGGTTGGCGTTGAGCCCACGCTCCACCATCCCTTGACACTTGAAAACTTCTTGTTCCATGGCTTCGAGCTTTGTCTCCATGCTCCCGGTATGCCTTGGGCCTTCCACATCGCGGATGTGCAACACCCCCTCACGCATCTCAATGGTTTGAGGGTGATGCAGCACCTCCGCAAGATAGGGGTTGATAACCCTCTCGAAAAACTTGTCCTTGGTAGCGCTTGAAGACGACATGATGCTCTAGATCTGAAACAGAAACAGCTCGAAATGAAAACAGAGGATATTTGCGTGATACGGTGGTCAAAACCTTCAGGAGTATATATATAATGAATTTTTACCGACCAAAGTACATAACATACAAGAAAACGGAGTCCGGGAGGCACACGAGGTGCCCACGAGACAGGGGGCGCGCCCTACAGGGGGGCACGTCCTCCTCTCTCGTGGGAGCCTCATGTCCCTTTCGGACTACTTCTTTCTTCCTAAAATCCTTAAATAATCCAAAACAGATGAAAATTGCAATTAGAGTTGTTTTGGAGTCGGTTTACTTACCGTACCATGTACCTATGCCTTTTCGGAGTCTGGAACATTCTGGAAAGTGTCTCTTATGTATTTCTCAGGGGTTATGGTTTCAATAATATTAGTTTCAACATTGATAGGGATTACCTGAAATATAATGTTTAATTCTTTGACCGTTTACCACCCTAGGATTTATGCCTTTAAAGTTGTTGATTTTTATAGCACCAGAACGATAGACCTCCTCGATAACGTAGGGACCTTCCCATTTTGAGAGCAGTTTTCCTGCAAAAAATCTTAAACGAGAGTTGAACAATAACACATAATCTCCTACGTTAAACTCACGCTTTTGTATCCTCTTATCATGCCAGCGTTTGACTTTTTCTTTGAAAAGCTTAGCATTCTCATATGCTTCGGTTCTCCATTCATCAAGTGAGCTAATATCAAACAACCTCTTCTCACTGGCAATTTTGAAGTCATAATTGAGCTCCTTAATAGCCCAATATGCTTTATGTTCAAGTTCAAGAGGTAAATGACTTGCTTTTCCATAAACCATCTTATATGGAGACATACCCATAGGATTTTTGTTTGCAGTTCTATAGGCCCATAATGCATCATCAAGTTTTTTGGACCAATTCTTTCTAGATCTATTCACAGTCTTTTGCAAAATTAATTTGAGCTCTCTATTGCTTAACTCTACTTGACCACTAGATCATGGGTGATAAGGAGATGCAATTCTCGATTGACATCATACTTAGCAAGCATCTTCTGAAAGCACCATGAATAAAGTGTGAACCACCATCAGTCATAAGATATCTAGGGACTCCAAACCTCGGAAAAATAACTTCTTTAAGCATTTTAATAGAAGTGTTATGATCAACACTACTAGTTGGAATAGCTTCTACCCACTTAGTAACGTAATCAGCAACAACTAAAATATGTGTATAACCATTGGAGGCAGGAAAAGGTCCCATATAATCAAAGCCCCAAACATCAAACAGTTCAATACCAAGAGAATAATTCATAGGCATTTCTTGACGTCTACTGATGTTACCTATTCTTTGACATTCATCACAAGATACGACAAACTTACGAGCATCTTTGAAAAGAGTAGGCCAATAAAAACCAGATTGTAGTACCTTGTGTGCAGTTCTATCTCCAGCGTGGTGTCCTCCATAGGATTCAGAGTGACACTTGCGTAGGATTTGTTCCTGTTCATGCTCAGGCACACAATGTCTAATAATACCATCTACTCCTTCTTTATAAAGGTGTGGATCATCCTAGAAGTAATGTCTTAAATTATAAAAGAACTTTTTCTTTTGCTGGTATGTGAAACTAGGCGGTATATATTTAGCAACAATGTAATTAGCATAATCAGCATACCAAGGAGTAGTACGAGAAGCATTGACGACCGCTAATTGTTCATCAGGAAAGCTATCATTAATAGGCAGTGGGTCATCAAGAACATTTTCTAGCCTAGACAAGTTGTCTGCAATGGGGTTCTCAGCTCCTTTTCTATCAAAAATATGCAAGTCAAATTCTTGGAGCAAAAGAACCCATCTAATGAGTCTAGGCTTATAAGGTATTTAATAGCAGCATGATCAGTGTGAATAGTAACTTTGGAATCAACAATATAAGGTCTAAACTTATCACATGCAAACACAATCGCTAAGAATTCTTTTTCAGTGGTAGCATAATTTCTCTGGCAAGATATCAAGAGTCTTGCTAGCATAATGGATAACATTCAATTTCTTATCGACTCTTTGCCCTAAAACAGCCCCTACAGCATAATCACTAGCATCGCACATAATTTCAAAAGGTAAATTCCAATCGGTGGCTGAACAATAGGTGCGATGATCAAAGCTTTCTTAAGTGTTTCAAATGCTTCTACACAATCATCATCAAAGACAAAAGGAATATCTTTTTGCAATAAGTTAGTCGAGGCCTAGAGATTTTAGAAAAGTCCTTAATGAACCTCCTATAAAAACGGCATGACCAAGGAAACTTCTTATACCTTTTATGTCCTTGGGACATGGAATCTTTTCAATAGCATCAACTTTGGCTTTATCAACTTCAATACCTCTCTCGGAGATCTTGTGCCCCAAGACAATGCCTTCATTAACCATAAAGTGACACTTTTCCCAATTCAGGACGAGACTAGTGTCTTCGCATCTCTGCAAAACTCGATCAAGGTTGCTCAAACAATCATCAAAAGAGGATCCATAGACAGAGAAGTCATCCATGATTACCTCACAAATGTTTTCACAAAAATCAGAAAATATAGCCATCATGCATCTTTGAAAGGTAGCAGGTGCATTACATAAACCAAAAGGCATATGTCTATAAGCAAAAGTACCAAAAGGGCAAGTAAAAGTAGTTTTATATTGATCCCCCGCTGATACAGGTATCTGAGAGAAGCCAGAATAACCATCTAGAAAGCAAAAATGTGTGTGTTTGGATAGCCTTTCTAGCATTTGATCAATAAAAGGTAAAGGGTAATGATCTTTCTTAGTAGCTTTATTTATCTTACGGAAATCAATTACCATCTTATAGCCTGTAATAATTCTTTGTGGGATCAATTCATCTTTATCATTAGTAACAACGGTAATACCTCCCTTTTTAGGGACACAATGGACAGGGCTTACCCATTCACTATCAGCAACGGGATAAATAATACCTGCCTCAACGAGTTTTAGTATCTCCTTTCTTACCACTTCCTTCATTTTGGGATTTAATCGTCTTTGAGGATCTCTAACTGGTTTGGCATCTTTCTCCACTGAAATTTTGTGTTGACATAATGTGGGACTAATGCCCTTAAGATCATCCAGGGTATATCCAATAGCAGCTCGGTGCTTCTTCAGAGTTTTCAATAATCTTTCTTCTTCTTTCTCTGAAAGGTTAGCACTAATAATAACAGGATATATTTCTTTTTCATCAAGATAAGCATACTTAAGATTATCAGGTAATGGTTTGAGTTCAAACACGGGATCACCCTTGGGTGGAGGGCGATCCCCAAGAATTTCAACGGGAAGATTATGTTTCAGCATAGGTTCTTGTTTAAGGAACACTTCATCTATTTCTTCCCTTTCCTTCATAAACATATCGTTTTCATGGTCTAGCAAATATTGTTCTAACGGATCAGTTGGAGGAACAGCAATGGAAGCAAGACCAATAATTTCATCCTTACTAGATGGTTCATTTTCACGATGTTGTCTACTAAACTTAGCAAAATTAAACTCATGAGATGTACCGTCTATGCCAACAGTGACAACCTTCCTCTTACAATCAATCTTAGCACTAGCAGTATTCAAGAAGGGTCTACCAAAAATAATGGGACAAAAATCATCTTGTGGGGAACCAAGAACAAGAAAATCAGCTGGGTATTTAATCTTCCCACACAAGACTTCAACATATCTAACAATCCCAATAGGTTTAATGGTGTCCCTATTGGCAAGCTTAATAGTAACATCAATGTCTCTTCTAATTCAGCAGGTGCAACATCGTGCATAATTTCTTTATAAAGATCATAAGGTATCGCATTAGCAGTAGCACCCATATCACATAAACCATGATAACAATGATCTCCTATTCTAACAGAAATAACAGGCGTGCCTACAACAGGTCTACGTGTCTTAGTATCGGGTCTAGCAATATTAGCAGTTTCACCCAAGAAGGAGATAACATGCCCATCTAAATCCACATCCAAAAGATCTTTAATCATGGCAATACCAGGTTCAACATTAATTTGCTCAGGACGTGTATAAGTCCTAGTATTACTCTTACGAACAACAGTGGAAGCCTTAACATGATCTTTTATCCTAAAAGGAAAAGGAGGTTTTTCAACATAAGAAGTAGGAATAATAGGATCACTATATGTAATAGTCTTCTCTTCGACTGTAATAGGTGCAACTACTTTCACTTCAACAGGAGGATAATATTTAAACCACATCTCTTTAGGGAGATCAACGTGAGTAGCAAAAGTTTCACAAAAAGTAGCTACTATCTCAGAGTCAAGTCCATACTTAGAGCTAAATCCACGGAAAGCATTGGTATCCATAAAAGATTTAACACAATCAAACTTAGGTGTCATACCTGACTCCTTACCATCATCGGAACCCCAATCTTCAGAGTTGCGTTTAATTCTTTCCAATAAGTCCCATTTGAAATCAATAGTCTTCAGCATATAGGAACCAGCACAGGAAGTATCGAGCAAGTTGCGATTATCAAGAGAAAGCCGAGCATAAAAATTCTAAATAATCATTTCCCGAGAGAGCTCATGATTGGGGCATGAATACAACTTTGACTTAAGCCTCCCCCAAGCTTGAGCGATGCTTTCTCCTTCGCGAGGCCAGAAATTATATATGTAATTACGATCACGATGAACAAGATGCATAGGATAGAACTTCTGGTGAAATTCCAACTTCAATCGCTTATAATTCCAAGATCTCGTATCATCACATAGCCTATACCATGTCATTGCATCTCCCTTCAAAGATAAAGGGAAGACCTTACTTTTGACAACATCATCGGGAATACCTGCAAGCTTAAATAATCCACAAACTTCATCCACAAAGATAAGGTGTAAGTCGGGATGCAATGTTCCGTCTCCTGCAAAAGGATTAGCTAGCAGTTTTTGTTGGGGAACGTAGTAATTTCAAAAAAATTCCTACGCACACGCAAGACCATGGTGATGGCATAGCAATGAGAGGGAAGAGTGTATGTCCACATACCCTCGTAGACCGAAAGCGGAAGCGTTATAACAACGCGGTTGATGTAGTCGTACGTCTTCACGATCCGACCGATCCAAGTACCGAACGTACGGCACCTCCGAGTTCAGCACACGTTCAGCTCGATGGCGATCCCGGGCTCCGATCCAGCAAAGCGTCGGGGATGAGTTCCACAACCTGACGGCGTGGTGACGATGATGATGCTCCACCGACGCAGGGCTTCGCCTAAGCTCCGCGACGATATGACTTCACCGGCGCAGGCTTCGCCTAAGCTCCGCGACGATATGACCAAGTGGAATATGGTGGAGGGGCACCGCACACGGCTAAGGAACGATCCGTAGATCAACTTGTGTGTCATGGGGTGCCCCCTGCCCCGTATATAAAGGAGCAAGGGGAGTGCGGCCGGCCCTAGGGGCGGCGCTGGAGGAGTCCTACTCCCACCGAGTAGGACTCCCCCCTAGTTGGACTAGGACTAGGGGAAGGGAAGAGGAGGGGACGCCGCCTCTCCTTGTCCTATTCGGACTAGAGGGGGAGGCGGCGCGCCTGCCCTGGCCGGCCCTCCTCTTCTCCCTTATGGCCCATCAAGGCCCATTGATCCCCGGGGTTCCGTAACCCCTGTGTTCCGTAAAATCCGTTTTCATCCGAACCTTTCCAAGTCAAACATAGGCTTCCAATATATTAATCTTTATGTCTCGACCATTTGAGACTCCTCGTCATGTCCGTGATCACATCCGGGACTCCGAACAAACTTCGGTACATCATAACTTATAAACTCATAATAAACTGTCATCGAAACGTTAAGCGTGCGGACCCTACGGGTTCGAGAACTACGTAGACATGACCTAGAACTATTCTCGGTCAATAACCAATAGCGGAACCTGGATGCCCATATTGGTTCCTACATATTCTTCGGAGATCTTTATCGGTCAAACCGCATAACGACATCGTTGTTCCTTTGTCATCGGTATGTTACTTACCCGAGATTCGATCGTCGGTATCCAATACCTAGTTCAATCTCGTTACGCAAGTCTCTTTACTCGTTCCGTAATACATCATCTCACAACTAACTTATTAGTTGCAATGCTTGCAAGGCTTATGTGATGTGTATTACCGAGAAGGCCTAGAGATACCTCTCCGACAATCGGAGTGACAAAACCTAATCTCGAAATCGCCAACCCAACATGTACCTTTGGAGACACCTGTAGTACTCCTTTATAATCACCCGATTCACGTTGTGACGTTTGGTAGTACCAAAGTGTTCCTCCGTAAACGGAGTTGCATAATCTCATAGTTACGAGGAACATGTATAGGTCATGAAGAAAGCAATAGCAATATACTAAGCGATCAAGTGCTAAGCTAACAGAATGGGTCATGTCAATCACATCATTCTTCTAATGATGTGATCCCATTAATCAAATGACAACACATGTCTATGGTTAGAAACATAACCATCTTTGATTAATGAGCTAGTCAAGTAGAGGCATACTAGTGACTGTATGTTTGTCTATGTATTCACACATGTATTATGTTTCCGGTTAATACAATTCTAGCATGAATAATAAACATTTATCATGATATAAGGAAATAAATAATAACTTTATTATTGCCTCTAGGGCATATTTCCTTCAGTCTCCCACTTGCACTAGAGTCAATAATCTAGACTACACAGTAATGATCCTAACACCCATGGAGTCTTGGTGCTGATCATGTTTTGCTCGTGGAAGAGGCTTAGTCAACGGGTCTGCAACATTCAGATCCGTATGTATCTTGCAAATCTCTATGTCTCCCACTTGGACTTGGTCCCGAATGGAATTGAAGCGTCTCTTGATATGCTTGGTCCTCTTGTGAAATCTGGATTCCTTTGCCAAGGCAATTGCACTAGTATTGTCACAGAAGATCTTCATTGGTCCCGATGCACTAGGTATGACACCTAGATCGAAATGAACTCTTTCATCCAGACTCCTTCATTTGCTGCTTCCAAGCAGCTATGTACTCCGCTTCACATGTAGATCCCGCCACGACGCTTTGTTTAGAACTGCACCAACCGACAGCTCCACCATTTAATAAAAACACGATCCGGTTTGCGATTTAGAATCGTCCGGATCGGTGTCAAAGCTTGCATCGACGTAACCATTTACGACTAGTTCTTTGTCACTTCCATATCGAGAAACATATCCTTAGTCCTTTTCGTATTTCAGGATGTTCTTGACCGCTGTCGATGATCCACTCTGGATTACTTTGGTACCTTCCTGCCAAGCTTATTGCTAAGCATACGTCGGTCTGGTACACAACATTGCATACATGATAGAGCCTATGGCTGAAGCATAGGAACATCTTTCATTTTCTCTATCTTCTGCTGTGGTCGGGCATTGAGTCGACTCAATCTCACACCTTGTAAACACAGTAAAAACCTTTCTTTGCCTGATCCATTTTGAACTTTTTCAAAACTTTATCAAGGTATGTGCTTTGTGAAAGTCCAATTAAGCGTCTTGATCTATCTCTATAGATCTTGATGCCCAATATGTAAGCAGCTTCACCGAGGTCTTTCATTGCAAAACTTTTATTCAAGTATCCTTTTATGCTATCCAGAAATTCTATATCATTTCCAATCAATAATATGTCGTCCACATATAATATCGAAATGCTACTGAGCTCCCACTCACTTTCTTGTAAATACAAAGCTTCTCCAAAAGTCTCAGATAAAACCATATGCTTTGATCACACTATCAAAGCGTTTATTCCAACTCCGAGAGGCTTGCACTGACCATAAATTGATCGCTGGAGCTTGCACACTTTGTTAGCACCCTTTGGATCAACAAAACCTTCTGGTTGCATCGTATACAACTCTTCTTCTAGAAATCCATTCGAGAATGCAGTTTTACATCCATTTGCCAAATTTCATAATCATAAAATGCAGCAATTGCTAACATGATTCGAGACAGACTTAAGCATCGCTTCGGGTGAGAAAGTCTCATCGTAGTCAACCCCTTGAACTTGTCGAAAACCTTTTGCAACAAGTCGAGCTTTATAGACAGTTACATTACCATCAGCGTCGGTCTTCTTCTTAAAGATCAATTTATTCTCAATGGCTTGCCGATCATCGGCAAGTCAACCAAAGTCCATACTTTGTTCTCATACATGGATCCCATCTCAGATTTCATGGCTTCCAGCCATTTTGCGAATCTGGGCTCACCATTGCTTCTTCATAGTTTGTAGGTTCGCCATGGTCAAGTAACATGACTTCGAATAGGATTACCGTACCACTCACAGTGCGTATTTTACTCTGGTTGACCTCTGAAGTTCAAGAGAAACTTGATCTGAAGTTTCATGATCAATATCATTAGTTTCCTCACTAATTGGTGTAGTTATCACAGAACCGTTTCTTGTGATGAACTACTTTCCAATAAGGGAGCGAGATACAGATTATCTCATCAAGTTCTACTTTCCTCCCACTCACTTCTTTCGAGAGAAACTCCTTTTCTAGAAAGGATCCGAATTTAGCAACGAAAATCTTGCCTTGGATCTGTGATAGAAGGTGTACCCAACAGTCTCCTTTGGGTATCCTATGAAGACACATTTCTCCGATTTGGGTTCGAGCTTATCTGGTTGAAGTTTCTTCACATAAGCATCGCAACCCCAAACTTTAAGAAACGACAACTTTGGTGTCTTGCCAAACCACAGTTCATAAGGTGTCGTCTCAACGGACTTTGATGGTGCCCTATTTAACGTGAATGCGGCCGTCTCTAAAGCATATCCCCAATACGATAGTGGTAAATCAGTAAGAGACATCATAGATCGCACCATATCAAGTAAAGTACGATTACGACGTTCGGACACACCATTTCTCTGTGGTGTTCCGGGTGGCGTGAGTTGCGAAACTATTCCGCATTGTTTCAAATGTAAACCAAACTCGTAACTCAAATATTCTCCTCCACGATCAGATCGTAGAAATTTTATTTTCTTGTTACGATGATTTTCCACTTCACTCTGAAATTCTTTGAACTTTTCAAATGTTTCAGATTTGTGTTTCATTAAGTAGACATACCCATATCTGCTCAAATCATCTGTGAAGGTGAGAAAATAACGATACCATGGCGTGCCTCAACATTCATTGGACCACAAACATCGGTATGTATGATTTCCAACAAATCAGTTGCTCGCTCCATAGTTCCGAGAACGGCGTTTTAGTCATCTTGCCCATGAGGCACGGTTCGCAAGTACCAAGTGATTCATAATCAAGTGATTCCAAAAGTCCATCAATATGGAGTTTCTTCATGCGTTTACACCGATATGACCCAAACGGCAAGCCACAAATAAGTTGCATTATCATTATCAACTCTGTATCTTTTGGTTTCAACACTATGAATATGTGTATTACTACTATCGAGATTCAATAAAATAGACCACTCTTCAAGGGTGCATGACCATAAAAGATATTATTCATATAAATAGAACAACCATTATTCTCTGTCTTAAATGAATAACCGCCTCGCATCAAACAAGATCCAGATATAATGTTCATGCTTAACGCTGGCACCAAATAACAATTATTTAGGTCTAAAACTAATCCCGATGGTAGATGTAGAGGTAGCGTGCCGACCGCGATCACATCGACTTTGGAACCATTTCCCACGCGCGATCGTCACCGTCCTTAGCCAATCTTCGCTATCCGTAGTTCTGTTTCGAGTTGCAAATATTAGCAATGAACCAGATCAAATACCTGTGTACTATGCGAGTATTAGTAAGGTACACATCAATAACATGTATATCACATATACCTTTGATCACCTTGCCATCCTTCTTATCCGCCAAATACTTGGGGCAGTTCCGCTTCGATGTCCAGCTTTGCTTGCAGTAAAAACACTCTGCTTCGTGCTTAGGTCGAGACTTGGGTTTCTTCTCTTGAGCAGCAACTTTCTTGCTGTTCTTTTGAAGTTCCTTCTTCTTTCCTTTGCCCTTTTCTTGAAACTAGTGGTCTTGTTGACCATCAACACTTGATGCTCTTTCTTGATTTCTACCTCCATGCTTTTAGCATTGCGAAGAGCTCGGGAATTGTCTTGGTCATCCCTTGCATATTATAGTTCATCACGAAGCTCTTGTAGCTTGGTGGCGATGATTGGAGAATTCATCAATGACACTATCATCCGGAAGAGTAACTCCCAGTTGAATCAAGTGATTATTATACCCGGACATTTTGAGTATATGTTCACCGACGTAACTATTCTCCTCCATCTTGCAGCTATAGAACTTATTGGAGACTTCAAATCTCTCAATCCGGCATTTGCTTGAAATATTAACTTCAACTCCTGGAACATCTCATATGCTCCATGACGCTCAAAACGTCGTTGAAGACCAGTTCTAAGCCGTAAAGCATGTCACACTGAACTATAGAGTAGTCATCAGCTTTGCTTTGCCGAGACGTTCACAACTTCGGCGTTGCTCTGCAGCAGGCAGGGCACCCAGCGGTGCTTCCAGGCGTAATTCTTCATGCAGCAATGAGGATAATCCTCAAGTTACGGACCCAGTCCGTGTAATTGCTACCATCATCTTTCAACTTTGCTTTCTCAAGGAACGATTAAAATTCAACGGAACAACAGCACGAGCCATCTATCTACAGTAAACATAGACAAGCAAAAATACTATCAGGTACTAAGTTCATGATAAATTTAAGTTTAATTAATCATATTAAAAACTCCCACTTAGACAGACATCTCTCTAGTCATCTAAGTGATTACGTGATCCAAATCAACTAAACCATGTCCGATTATCACGTGAGATGGAGTAGTTTTAATGGTGAACATCACTATGTTGATCATATCTACTATATGATTCACGTTCGACCTTCGGTCTCCGTGTTCCGAGGCCATATCTGTTATATGCTAGGCTCGTCAAGTTTAACTCTGAGTATTCGCGTGTGCAACTGTTTTGCACCGTTGTATTTGAATGTAGAGCCTATCACACCCGATCATCACGTGGTGTCTCAAAGACGAAGAACTTTCATAACGGTGCATACTCGGGAGAACACTTCTTGATAATTTTAGTGAGAGATCATCTTATAATGCTACCGTCAATCAAAGCAAGATAAGATGCATAAAGGATAAACATCACATGCAATCAATATAAGTGATATCATATGGTCATCATCATCTTGTGCTTTGTGATCTCCATCTCCGAAGCACCGTCATGATCACCATCGTCACCGGCGCGACACCTTGATCTCCATCGTAGCATCGTTGTCGTTTCGCCAACTATTGCTTCTACGACTATCGCTACTGCTTAGTGATAAAGTAAAGCAATTACATGGCGTTTGCATTTCATACAATAAGCGACAACCATATGGCTCTCGCCATTGCCGATAACTCGGTTACAAAACATGATCATCTCACACAATAAAATATAGCATCACGTCTTGACCACATCACATCACAACATGCCCTGCAAAAACAAGTTAGACATCCTCTACTTTGTTGTTGCAAGTTTTACGTGGCTGCTACGGGCTGAGCAAGAACCGTTCTTACCTACGCATCAAAACCACAACGATAGTTTGTCAAGTTGGTGCTGTTTTAACCTTCGCAAGGACCGGGCGTAGCCACACTTGGTTCAACTAAAGTGAGAGAAACAGACACCCGACGGTCACCTTTAAGCAACGAGTGCTCGAGGCGGTGAAACCAGTCTCGCGTAAGCGTACGCGTAATGTCGGTCCGGGCCGCTTCATCTCACAATACCGCTGAACCAAAGTATGACATGCTGGTAAGCAGTATGACTTATATCGCCCACAACTCACTTGTGTTCTACTCGTGCATATGACATCAACGCATAAAACCAGGCTCGGATGCCACTGTCGGGGAACGTAGTAATTTCAAAAAATTTCCTACGCACACGCAAGACCATGGTGATGGCATAGCAACGAGAGGGAAGAGTGTATGTCCACGTACCCTCGTAGACCGAAAGCGGAAACGTTATAACAACGCGGTTGATGTAGTCGTACGTCTTCACGATCCGACCGATCCAAGTACCGAACGTACGGCACCTCCGAGTTCAGCACACGTTCAGCTCGATGACGATCCCCGGTGTAACATCCCAAATTTTGGAATGTTAATATAATTAATTGAATTGTTTGTTTGTTTGCTTGAGTGAATTAAACTTGAGTGAAATTTGAACCTTTTCAAAAACTTTTGAAAGAGAGGAATAAAATGACTTTCCCTTCTCCGTAAATTCAAATTCATCCTATTAAAATCAATGAGAGAAGATGACATGACTTCTTCAACTATAAAGAATTTGAATGGAGTTTTGCAATTTAATTCTTTCAAATATTTGCACTTGCTTCTCTATTTTTCTTCCCGAGAAATACCCGAAAAATAAATTCTTGCAAGCAAGAAAGAGCGGAGGAAAATGACCTCCAAAATCAGGGGCATTTTGAAAATATTTGAGCCAAGAAAAACCAAAGTTTTTATTTAAAATTATTTGCAAAAAGAAATAAAGCCTTTAGGATTTTCTGAAAACATTTTTTTAAGTTTTTATTTTGGCCGTGGAATAATGCTCATCATCTACATTTTATTTTTCTGATAATTTTAGTATATAAAACTCTTTATTCGAATTGATTTGATTTCCTTTTTATTGTTTTAGTTTCCTAATTTTAAAAATAGGAATGGAATCGTTTTATTAGGAAAACCTGCTGGCCCATTAAGCACTTTCCTATTCTAGCCCAACAAGAGATCATCTCCTTCCTCTGTTTCCTCTCACGTTCTGAAGCTTTCCATGTCCATGGAGACAGGAAATCTCCACCTTCCCGATCTCCCTCGTCTTTCCATCCCAGCCTCCCGAGACCGCCTATAAAACCCCTCCTCTCCTCGTTCCATTTTTCCCATCACCACGCCTCCCCTGCCCGTAGCCTTCTCGCCACCGTCCTCCTTTTCCTGCCTAAAACGCTCACCAGAGCTCTCCTGAACCTCCCATCGCCCAGCGCCACCTCCCAAGCGCCGACCCCTCCTCCGCCACCCCACCTCGCCGGCGACCTCGCCCCCTCATGAGCAGCCCTCCACATCGCCGTCTCCTTCCTGCCATCTCTGCCTCACGTCAGGTAACTCCGTTTTCGTTTTCAGATTTATTTCCGTAACAGATTTAGTTCCGTTCTTGTTTAGCTTATAACTTTTGATCTAGAAGTCCAATGATGCTGATTCTTTTTGCGTTAGATCACAATTTTCTTGTAGTTTCCAAAAATATATAATTTGTCTATGTTTGGATTTATAAAATTGAGTTAGATCAGATTTGAATTAAAGCTTATTTTGCTTATTCGGGAGTTTAAAAATAGATTTTTATTTGATTCTTTTTCTACTGATCACTAGTGATCATATTTACCAGTGGTAAAAACTTCAAATTGTTTGAGTATTTTAGCTTATTGTTTCATGTAAAACAAATTCTGTTTTAGTTCTATTCAATTATAGCTACTTCTTTTCTATAGTTGTTTTTAAATTATTTTATTTTATATTTCAGAAAGTTTATGTTTGGTTTCTATTATTTAAACAGTAGGTGT
Source organism: Aegilops longissima (assembly GCA_021605205.1). Classification (NCBI taxonomy): domain Eukaryota; kingdom Viridiplantae; phylum Streptophyta; class Magnoliopsida; order Poales; family Poaceae; genus Aegilops; species Aegilops longissima. The sequence continues at coordinate 597,740,553 of CM038676.1, read as the reverse complement.
TCAACAAGTTTTTATATTTATTTTATTTTGTTATCGTGAAATCAATTCAAGTTCGCTAATAACTTGCAATGGATTTCTCTACTGTTTTAACTCCCAATTGAAAATACTTTCAAAATAGCTTTATGAAAAAATACTTTATTTTTCTTTGTCTTAACTAAATTTATATTTTATTCTCTGTTATTTTAGTGTTTTATTTTCCGTTAGACAAAACTATTTTTGTGAATGTTGTGAAGAAGACTCCTAGTTTTATTTGAAGTTCCTTCGGATTCTTATTCGCTCTCTCTTTTGTTTTGATTGTTAGTGTGAGTGCTTATGTAAATGATATGTTTGTTATATAGATTTCATCGAGAGTGACGAGTAGTCTATCAAGTTATTTCTTGAGAACGATAATTCTTCTTCGTCAACATCACCAAGCAAGTTCACTTTGATCATTGCTTTCATACCTATGTTTTATTGCATTTAGTGGCATCCTTGCAACAACCCCTCGAGAGTGTTATTGAATCCTTGTAGTTGAGTAGTATGCATGAGGTAGGAACCCATCACCCTGTTACCAAGCCCGGGACGTTATTTATTTTAATGCTACGCTATAGTAGACGGGGTTTGGTATGAGTGCTCAGGAGTGGTGTGAGAATGAAGGATTTCGTCAATGACGACAACTCCATGATGGCACCTGCAAGGACTGCATCTTCAAGGCCTCAAGACTTCAAGACTCGAGACAAGAATTCAATACACACTCTTTGGGTGAAGGACGGTTGACGGGCACCTGGAGAAACCAGTGGTTGGCGGGATGCATGGAGAAGCGCCATGACATCTTGCGAAAGCTTCACCCAGACTCAAAGAGACGGAAGAATACTTCATGCCCGAAGCTTACATGCAACCGCAAGTCATTATGGGCTCGCTTGGTTGACCTTAGTTGTGACTCTGGCTGGGGCGGTGCTAGTAGATGTAGAACTACGGTAGGATTGGATGGGTACGGACGGTGGTCGAGGAACTCTTTGGAAGACCATGTTTGGTCATCTTGTTCTCAAACACCTGAAGTGCGAGAACGTAAAGAGAGGGATCGAATCTTGCGGGTAAAGTGTACAAACCTCTGCAGAGGGTTATAACCTAATCGATTAGCCGTGTCCCGATTCACGGACAATTTGAGCCTCTGGACTTGGATCTATTTCGAACTCTCAACACGGATTGATAACTTAATTGTGGGCAACTTATGATGATTTTGGGCTATGAGACATCGGTTGGCGGAACCATGTCATGACAGAAAAACTCCATAGTACAGGCTTCATTTATTCCTTTGATGTAGGTAAAATAAAACCAGCTTTTACGCAAACAAAATTCAGATCTGAGCCATAAAGCCATATTGCATATAGTATAGTTTTATCATCCGTTTTCTCATGTTGTGATCTTGCGGTACATTCAATGTAATGACCTACACGGCTGCAACGTATCATGTTGCGATATTTCCTCGATGAGTAAGAGTTACGATCTGAGGTTACGGTCTACACTCAACTCCGCCGATGGCGTTGATGGGACTCCACACCCGCTTGATTGTTTCCGCTGATTATTATGAGGTATATATCATTTTACGTTATTTATACATGTGATTGCACTTTGATATATACATTGATGTACTGTGTGTGCCGACATACTTGATCCGAGGATGGTACAATAACACGTAGGCTTGACCGTCTCGAGGTCGGGTCGCTCTGAATATGGTATCGAGCACATGTTGACTGTAGGACGTGACCCTAGAAATCGGAAAGCCCTTGGACAGGATATCTCAAAACTTTATTTACAAAAAGACTCTTACTTCTCATCTTTTCTGATTTTATCAAATAGACCCTCTCACCTCAAATAGTTAGAATATACCCTTATCCTTTGATCACCCGGAGGATCAATCAAGACGCCCAAGAAGGATTTGATATCGAGAACCGATGGCCCTTCAGAGTAAAGAGGATTTCACCATGTATTAGAAGCTAGAACAGTTGAAGACTCAAGACTTGAAAGGATCTGAAGAATTATTAGACCTTTAGAAGACCAAACCCTGTTATACACCTCGTTAGAAGCGATGATTTGTGAGCTGTCATTTGTTTGATGTTTTCCGACAGCCCCAAAATAAAACCTGTTTCTTCAAAAACTATTGTTTGTATTGTGTGTATATCCTCCCCACCTCTCTCTCATCTCACCCTAAAACCCTTGAACCCCATAGATGATGAATGAAGTTGGACTGATATTCTCTGGATCAAGACTCAGCCCGAGGCGAGCTATGGATGCGAACATGGAAACCCACATCGGGAGCAATTTGGTTTCAAGGAAGTATGAGGTCCAATACGCTCTTGAAGATTTTACGAAAGTGCTGCAACCTGGTGGAACATGCATCAAGCCATCTGGGATTTAATGGAGCAAGAACTTGGGAGGAATTCAAGAAGACCTGTTGAAATCACGTCTTATCCGGAAACACAATGATGCACCAAGAAGTAAACCTTGTGCTGCAAGATTTATGGAGAAATAGGACACACCAGGAGGAACACAAAGATGGATGCCCTCATTGTGAGGAGAAACACCCACCGAGGAATGCCCAACTAGCTGTGTGACTTGCTTCCTGTGAAGGAACCACCCACTACCCGGTGCAAAGGTCACATTTACTCCACGGTGCAACAAACTATTCGAACCAGAAGATGGAATGAAAGAAGCCCTCAAGGAAGATCTAGAAGAACCAAGAATGATGAAAGTGTTGAAGACCGGATGGAGAAGGTCTCAACAGATTTTACTCAATGCACGCTATTCATGTGGAGAAGAAGGACATTTTCACAAGATTGCACCAAGGAAAGAAAGGAGTATCCAGGATATTTCCGACAGCAGAAGTGAAGTTTGACCCTCGGAGATAGAAACTCGATCATTACAGAGAAATCCAGGAAGAGAAAAGGAAGGCAACCCGAGAGCAACACAATTTTTGCAGAGAAGGACTTGAGTCATATCACCTGTTACAGGTGCAAGGATTTAGGTCATTACGCTAGTAAATGCCCGAAAAAGAAGCCAAGAATCCAAGGAGCCCACATAATCACAAAGAAGCCCGAGACATGTCGGAAGTCATTTGTTTTCGCTGCAAGGAGGCAGGACATTATGCTATTAAATGTCCCGACAAGATGAAAGCTGGAGTTGAGTAGTTGGAATTTTGATATGGATAATAAGAGTAGTAGAAAGCAATTTCCTTTTCATGAGCTCAATGAGTTGAGTTATGTAATAGATTTCTCAGAGTTTGTAATAGTTCATGACTCAATAAAGTTGTAATGTCACATGCTGAAAAGCTTTAAGGAGTTGCCATGTTTTATCTTGGAAATTAATATTTTTGATGAACATGGAAGAAAGTGAGTTGTGATGCATAAACAGGAAATTGGAAATTGAGTTTGAAGTTCTGTTTGGATGATATGAATGTATGCCCCAGGAGATAAGTACCTTAATTCTGAGCATCATTTCTGTTCCACAACTGCAGAGTTTGCCCAAAAATGATGGGGCAGTACTTTTTCATTTCACGTGTGCCACAAGCAACTTTCTTCGATGCTGTTCGTGAAGCAGCCATGGAAGCCATACGTCAGATCGGAGAAATACTAGAAGCAAGACTCCGTTATACTCAGGAATACCTAAGCGAAGTGCATACTGAGATGATGGAGGTGAAGCTCAAGGCCACCACAATGAAACAGAAGATCGAAGAATTCAAGGCACATGTCGCCCAATTCCAGTGGGACTGAAGGATCCTCAAGGAGGAAAATGAATAAAGTTGGAAGTAATGTCCACCATACCGAACCATGTGGGTGGCAGCATTTGTAATAAACTTTTGGAATTTGGATTCACGAAAATGATTAAGGATGTAATGAAAGATTGATATGAGAATAATGAGATGTTATGGATAAACTTATGCATTTATTTTGGTCATAGTACTCTGTAAAACCACAGGATCAATGAAGAAAGAAATGTGTTATCCATGACGGTCCATAGAAGGAAGCTGGACAAAATAAGTTGAAATTTTGCTTTTGATATGATGGTATGAAGAAACAGAGTACTACTGGATTTAAAGGAGGTGTAACAAGAGAGTTACTCCAAGGATGAGTTAAAGCTGCACTAGTGTTGAAGTGGGCCATAACCCACAGGCCCAGGATTTTGAAAGGAAATTGATATAACCTTAATAAAGGAATAAATTGGAGAAATCAGCAGTCCAATCAGCATACGTTTCATAGGAGATTACGTAAAACCTAAGAGTGATGAAGTAACGATAGATGTTTTGTTTGGCTTGCGAAACCATGGATTTACTCGAAAACCAGTCCGAGAAAAAGAAAATTCTGCAATGCTTGTGAGTATGCCCAAGTGTTAGAACACGTGATTCGATATTTACATATATGGTAATGATTCAAGTGCAGGATGGATTGGCCCCATACCGAGACTTCTATCATGAACTATCATATGTTGATGGAAAATCGAGAGCCTTGAAAAACTTAGAAGAGAGTCGACGCGATAAGCCATAAAACCATAAAATGGTAGGACGATGGAACCCCATTACAGGCAACCGTTGCCAAACGAGGTTATACGGTGAGGTTCAACCTGACCCGCTTTCTGCAGGAGAAAACCATAAATTGTAGACCACCATGAGTGTTTCGATAGTTGTTTAGAATGGACACAGACCCATCACTAAGAAGATCCGGTCTCGGACGAACTTCAACTTTGACGAACCGACCCAAGCTTTTGAGGAAAACTCTATGCTTCGATGTAAGAGCTTTAAAGAAGGAGCTATTGTAAGATATGTGAAGAGACATACATTGTCAGCCCTCCGGAGGAAATATCTGAGTTTATTGGAACCATGACCTTGTTTTTAAGTGTGGTAGAACCCCGACCTTTCTCGACTGTAACATTTGCTAGAAGACCCCAACCCCTAACCTTTTCTTGTTAGTTTCTTGAATCTCGAGGACGAGATTCATTTTAAGTGTAGTAGGTTTGTAACATCCCAAATTTTGGAATGTTAATATAATTAATTGAATTGTTTGTTTGTTTGCTTGAGTGAATTAAACTTGAGTGAAATTTGAACCTTTTCAAAAACTTTTGAAAGAGAGGGAATAAAATGACTTTCCCTTCTCCGTAAATTCAAATTCATCCTATTAAAATCAATGAGAGAAGATGACATGACTTCTTCAACTATAAAGAATTTGAACAGAGTTTTGCAATTTAATTCTTTCAAATATTTGCACTTGCTTCTCTATTTTTCTTCCCGAGAAATACCTCGAAAATAAATTCTTGCAAGCAAGAAAGAGCAGAGGAAAATGACCCTCCAAAATCAGGGGCATTTTGAAAATATTTGAGCCAAGAAAAACCAAAGTTTTATTTAAAATTATTTGCAAAAAGAAATAAAGCCTTTAGGATTTTCTGAAAACATTTTTTAAGTTTTTATTTTGGCCGTGGAATAATGCTCATCATCTACATTTTATTTTTCTGATAATTTTAGTATATAAAACTCTTTATTCGAATTGATTTGATTTCCTTTTTATTGTTTTAGTTTCCTAATTTTAAAAATAGGAATGGAATCGTTTTATTAGGAAAACCTGCTGGCCCATTAAGCACTTTCCTATTCTAGCCCAACAAGAGATCATCTCCTTCCTCTGTTTCCTCTCACGTTACAGAAGCTTTCCATGTCCATGGAGACAGGAAATCTCCACCTTCCCGATCTCCCTCGTCTTTCCATCCCAGCGCCTCCCGAGACCGCCTATAGAACCCCTCCTCTCCTCGCTCCATTTTTCCCATCACCACGCCTCCCTGCCCGTAGCCTTCTCGCCACCGTCCTCCTTTTCCTGCCTAGAACGCCACCAGAGCTCTCCTGAACCTCCCATCGCCCAGCGCCACCTCCCCAGCGCCGACCCCTCCTCCGCCACCCCCCCCCTCTTGGCGACCTCGCCCCTCGCCGAGCAGCCTCCACATCGCTGCCTCCTTCCTGCCATCTCTGCCTCACGTACAGGTAACTCCGTTTTCGTTTTCAGATTTATTTTCGTAACAGATTTAGTTCCGTTCTTGTTTAGCTTATAACTTTTGATCTAGAAGTCCAATGATGCTGATTCTTTTTGCGTTAGATCACAATTTTCTTGTAGTTTCCAAAATATATAATTTGTCTATGTTTGGATTTATAAAATTGAGTTAGATCAGATTTGAATTAAAGCTTATTTTGCTTATTCCGGAGTTTAAAATAGATTTTATTTGATTCTTTTTCTACTGATCACTAGTGATCATATTTACCAGTGGTAAAAACTTCAAATTGTTTGAGTATTTTAGCTTATTGTTTCATGTAAAACAAATTCTGTTTTAGTTCTATTCAATTATAGCTACTTCTTTTCTATAGTTGTTTTTAAATTATTTTATTTTATATTTCAGAAAGTTTATGTTTGGTTTCTATTATTTAAACAGTAGGTGTTCAACAAGTTTTTATATTTATTTTTATTTTGTTATCGTGAAATCAATTCAAGTTCGCTAATAACTTGCAATGGATTTCTCTACTGTTTTAACTCCCAATTGAAAATACTTTCAAAATAGCTTTATGAAAAAATACTTTATTTTTTCTTTGTCTTAACTAAATTTATATTTTATTCTCTGTTATTTTAGTGTTTTATTTTCCGTTAGACAAAACTATTTTTGTGAATGTTGTAGAAGAAGACTCCTAGTTTTATTTGAAGTTCCTTCGATTCTTATTCGCTCTCTCTTTTGTTTTGATTGTTAGTGTGAGTGCTTATGTAAATGATATGTTTGTTATATAGATTTCATCAGAGAGTGACGAGTAGTCTATCAAGTTATTTCTTGAGAACGATAATTCTTCTTCGTCAATATCACCGAGCAAGTTCACTTTGATCATTGCTTTCATACCTATGTTTTATTGCATTTAGTGGCATCCTTGCAACAACCCCTCAAGAGTGTTATTGAATCCTTGTAGTTGAGTAGTATGCATGAGGTAGGAACCCATCACCCTGTTACCAAGCCCGGACGTTATTTATTTTAATGCTACGCTATAGTAGACGGGTTTGGTATGAGTGCTCGAGAGTGGTGTGAGAATGAAGGATTTCGCCAATGACGATAACTCCATGATGGCACCTGCAAGGACTGCATCTTCAAGGCCTCAAGACTTCAAGACTCGAGACAAGAATTCAATACACACTCTTGGGTGAAGGACGGTTGACGGCACCTGGAGAAACCAGTGGTTGGCGGGATGCATGGAGAAGCGCCATGACATCTTGCGGAAAGCTTCACCCAGACTCAAAGAGACGGAAGAATACTTCATGCCCGGAAGCTTACTGTGCAACCGCAAGTCATTATGGACTCGCTTGGTTGACCTTAGTTGTGACTCTGGCTGGGGCGGTGCTAGTAGATGTAGAACTACGGTAGGATTGGATGGGTACCGGACAGTGGTCGAGGAACTCTTTGGAAGACCATGTTTGGTCATCTTGTTCTCAAACACCTCAAGTGCGAGAACGTAAAGAGAGGGATCGAATCTTGCGGGTAAAGTGTACAAACCTCTGCAGAGGGTTATAACCTAATCGATTAGCCGTGTCCCGATTACGGACAATTTGAGCCTCTGGACTTGGATCTATTTCGAACTCTCAACACCGGATTGATAACTTAATTGTGGGCAACTTATGATGATTTTGGGCTATGAGACATCGGTTGGCGGAACCATGTCATGACAGAAAAACTCCATAGTACAGGCTTCATTTTATTCCTTTGATGTAGGTAAAATAAAACCAGCTTTTACGCAAACAAAATTCAGATACTGAGCCATAAAGCCATATTGCATATAGTATAGTTTTATCATCCGCTTTTCTCATGTTGTGATCTTGCGGTACATTCAATGTAATGACCTACACGGCTGCAACGTATCATGTTGCAGATATTTCTCGACGAGTAAGAGTTACGATACAGGTTACGGTCTACACTCAACCTGCCGATGGCGTTGATGGGACTCCACACCCGCTTGATTGTTTCTCGCTGATTATTATGAGGTATATATCATTTTACGTTATTTATACATGTGATTGCACTTTGATATATACATTGATGTATCAGTGTGCCAAAGATACCGATCCGTGGATGGTACAAGAATACGCAGGCTTGACCGCCGAGGTCGGGTCGCTACACCCGGCTCCGATCCAAAGAAAGCGTCGGGGATGAGTTCCACAAGACGACGGCGTGGTGGCGATGATGATGCTCCACCGACGTAGGGCTTCACCTAAGCTCATGACGATATGACTTCACCGGCGCGAGGCTTTCTAAGCTCCGCGACGATATGACCGAAGTGGAATATGGTGGAGGGGGCACCGCACACGGCTAAGGAACGATCCGTAGATCAACTTGTGTGTCATGGGGTGCCCCCGCCTTTATATATAAAGGAGCAAGGGGGTGCGGCCGGCCCTAGGGAGGCGGCGCTGGAGGAGTCCTACTCCCACCGAGTAGGACTCCCCATTGGAAATATGCCCTAGAGGCAATAATAAATTAGTTATTATTATATTTCCTTGTTCATGATAATCGCTTATTATTCATGCTATAATTGTATTGACCGGAAACAGCAATACATGTGTGGATACATAGACAACACCATGTCCCTAGTAAGCCTCTAGTTAACTAGCTCGTTGATCAATAGATGGTCACGGTTTCCTGACCATGGACATTGGATGTCATTGATGACGGATCACATCATTAGGAGAATGATGTGATGGACAAGACCCAATCCTAAGCCTAGCACAAAGATCGTAGTTCAGTATGCTAAAGCTTTTCTAATGTCAAGTATCTTTCCTTAGACCATGAGATCGTGCAATTCTCGGATACCGTGAGGAGTGCTTTGGTGTATCAAACGTCACAACATAACTGGGTGACTATAAAGGTGCACTACATGTATCTCCGAAAGTGACCATTGGGTTGACACGGATCGAGATCGATTTGTCACTCCGTGACGGAGAGGTATCTCTGGGCCCACTCGGTAGGACATCATCATAATGTGCACAATGTGACCAAGGGGTTGATCACGGATGATGTGTTACGGAACGAGTAAAGAGACTTGCCGATAACGAGATTGAACAAGGTATCGGGATACCGACGATCGAATCTCGGCAAGTACAATACCGCTAGACGAAGGGAATTGAATACGGGATTGATTGAGTCCTTGACATCGTGGTTCATCCGATGAGATCATCGTGGAACATGTGGAGCCAACATGGGTATCCAGATCCCGCTGTTGGTTATTGACCGGAGAACGCCTCGGTCATGTCTCGCTTGTCTCCGAACCCGTAGGGTCTACACACTTAAGGTTCGGTGGCGCTTAGGGTTATATAGGAAGTTTGTATGTGGTTACCGAATGTTGTTCGAGTCCCGATGAGATCCCTGACATCACGAGGAGTTCGGAATGGTCCGGAGGTAAAGATTTATATATGGGAAGTCCTGTTTTGGTCACCGGAAAAGTTTGATGCGATATCGGTAATGTCTGGGACCACCGGAGGGTCCTGGTCCACCAAGTGGGGCCACCTGCCCTGAGAAGGCTGCGTGGGCCAAGTGTGGGAGGGACCAGCCCCTAGGAGGGCTGGTGCGCCCCACAAGGGGCCCAAGGCGCAAGGATGGGTGGGAGGGGCAACCCTAGTCCAGATGGGCCCTAAGGCCCATCTAGTGGGCGCCTCCTCTCCCTCCCTCTTGGCCGCCTCCCTTGATCCCATCTAGGCTGGCCGCCCCTAGGGGTGGAAACCCTAGAGGGGCGCAGCCCTCCCTTCCCTATATATATGAGGCCACAGGGCTGCCCATAACACACGAGAGCCTCCCTCTCCAGCGCAGCCCCGCCTCCTCCTCCTCCTCTCCCTAGGTGCTTGGCGGCCTCGCGGGATTGCCACGCCTCCATCACCACCATGCCGTTGTGCTGCTGCTGGATGGAGTCTTCCTCAACCTCTCCCTCTCTCCTTGCTGGATCAAGGCGTGGGAGACGCCACCGGCTGTACGTGTGTTGAACGCGGAGGTGCCGTCCGTTCGCACTTGATCATCGGTGATCTGAATCACGACAGTACGAATCCATCAACCCCGCTTCACTTGAACGCTTCCTCTTAGCGATCTACAAGGGTATGTAGATGCACTCTCCTTCCCTCGTTGCTAGTTTCTCCATAGATAGATCTTGGTGACACGAGGAAAATTTTGAATTTCTGCTACGCTCCCCACAAAGGGCATCATGAGCTAGGTCTATTGCGTAGATTCTTTGCACGAGTAGAACACAAAGTAGTTGTGGGCGTTGATGATGTTCAATATGCTTACCGTTACTAGTCCAATCTTGTTTCAACGGTATTGTGGGATGAAGCGGCCGGACCGACCTTACACGCATTTCGTGAGACAGGTTCCACCGATCGACATGCACTTGGTGCATAAGGTGGCTAGCGGGTGCCGCCTCTCCACTTTAGTCGGAACGGATTCGATGAAAAGGGTCCTTATGAAGGGTAAATAGCAATTGGCATATCACGCTGTGGTTTTGCGTAGGTAAGAAACGTTCTTGCTAGAAACCCATAGCAGCCACGTAAAACATGCAACAACAATTAGAGGACGCCTAACTTGTTTTTGCAGGGTATGCTATGTGATGTGATATGGCCAAGAAGAATGTGATGAATGATATGTGATGTATGAGATTGATCATGTTCTTGTAATAGGTTTCACGACTTGCATGTCGATGAGTATGACAACCGCAGGAGCCATAGGAGTTGTCTTTATTTATTGTATGACCTGCGTGTCATTAAACAACGCCATGTAATTACTTTACTTTATTGCTAACCGTAGCCATAGTAGTAGAAGTAATAGTTGGCGAGACAACTTCATGAAGACACGATGATGGAGATCATGATGATGGAGATCATGGTGTCATGCGGTGACGATTATGATCATGGAGCCCGAAGATGGAGATCAAAGGAGCAATATGATATTGGCCATATCATGTCACTACTATATAATTGCATGTGATGTTTATTATGTTTATGCATCTTGTTTACTTAGAACGACGGTAGTAAATAAGATGATCCTTACACAAATTTCAAGAAGTGTTCTCCCTAATGCATGCACCGTTGCTACAGTTCGTCGCTTCTAAGCACCACGTGTTAATCGGTGTGATGGATTCTTACGCTCACATACAACGGGTGTAAGCAAGATTTACACACGCAGAAACACTTAGGGTTAACTTGACGAGCCTAGCATGTGAAGACATGGCCTCGGGCACGGAGACCGAAAGGTCGAGCATGAGTCGATAGTAGATAATCGATCAACATGAAGATGTTCACCGATGATGACTAGTCCGTCTCACGTGTTGATCGGACACGGCCTAGTTGATTCGGATCATGTAATCACTTAGATAACCGAGGGATGTCTATCGAGTGGGAGTTCATAAGATGAACTTAATTATCCTGAACATAGTCAAAAGACCTTTTGCAAGTTATGTCGAAGCTCACGCTTTAGTTCCACTGTTTTAGATATGTTCCTAGAGAAAATATAGTTGAAAGTTGAAAGTAGCGATTATGCGGACAGAGAAAGCTTATGTCCTTAATGCACCGCCAGTGTGCTGAACCCCAAACGTCGTTTATGGATGTTGCGAACATCGGACATACACGCTTTTGATAACTACGTGATAGTTCGCTTAAACGGTTTAGAGTTGAGGCACCAAAGACGTTTTCAAACGTCATGGAACATATGAGATGTTTCGAGGGCTGAAATTGGGATTTCAGGCTCGTGCCCACGCCAAGAGGTATGAGACCTCCGACGAGTTTTCTTAGCCTGCAAACTAAGGGAGAAAAGCTCAATCGTTGAGCTTGTACTCAGATTGTCTGGTACAACAATCACTTGAATCAAGTGGGAGTTAATCTTCCGTATGAGATAGTGATGTTTCTCCATAGTCATTGCCACCAAGCTGCTAGAGCTTCGTGATGAACTATAACATATCAGGGATAGATATGATGATCCTTGAGGTATTCACGATGTTTGACACCGCGAAAGTAGAAATCAAGTAGGAGCATCAATTGTTGATGGTTAGTGAAACCACTAGTTTCAAGAAGGGCAAGGGCAAGAAGGGATTCTTCATGAAACGGCAAATCAGCTGCTGCTCTAGTGAAGAATCCCAAGGTTGAACCCAAACCCGAGACTGAGTGCTTCTGTAATAAAGGAACAACCATCGGAGCAGAATTACCCTAGATACTTGGTAGATGAGAAGGCTGGAAAGGTCGATAGAAGTATATTGATATACATTATGTTAATGTGTACTTTACTAGTACTCCTAGTAGCACCAGGGTATTAGATACCGTTCGGTTGCTAAGTGTTAGTAACTCAAACAAAAGCTACGGAATAAACGGAGACTAGCTAAAGGTGAGCTGACGATATGTGTTGAAGTGTTTCCAAGTTTGATGTGATCAAACATCGCACGCCCCCTCTACCATCAAGATTAGTATTAAACCTGAATAATTGTCATTTGGTGTTTATGCTGAGCATAGACATGATTGGATTATGTCTATCGCAATACGGTTATTCATTTAAGGAGAATAATGGTTACTCTATTTATTTGAATAACACCTTCAATGGTCTTGCACCTAAAGGAATGGTTTATTGAATCTCGATCGTAGTGATACACATTTTCATGCCAAAAGTATAAGATAGTAATGATAGTACCACTTACTTGTGGCACTGCCATGTAAGTCATATTGGTGTAAAACGCATGAAGAAGCTCCATGTTGATGGATCTTTGGACTCACTCGTTTTTGAAAAGTTTGAGACATGCAAACCATGTCTATTGGTGTATACGCATGAAGAAACTCCATGTAGATGGATCGTTTGGACTCACTTGATTTTGAATCACTTGAGATATTCAAATCATACCACATGGACAAGATGACTAAAAAGCCTCGGTTTCAGTAAGATGGAACTAGATAGCAACTTGTTGGAAGTAACACATTTTGATGTGTGCAGTCCAATGAGTGCTGAGGCATGCAGTGAATATCGTTATGTTCTGACTTCACAGATGATTCGAGTAGATGTTGAGTATATTTACTTGATGAAACACAAGTCTGAATTATTGAATGGTTCAAATAATTTCAGAGTGAAGTTTACGATCTTCGTGACAAGAGGATAAAATGTCTATGATATGATCATAGAGATAAGTATCTGAGTTACGAGTTTTGGCACACAATTAAGACATTGTGCAAATTGTTTCACAATTAATACCGCCTGGAACACCATAGTGTGATGGTGTGTCCGAACATCATAGTTGCAACCTATTGGATATGGTGCGTACCATGATGTCTCTTATCGAATTACCACTATCGTTCATGGGTTAGGCATTAGAGACAACCGCACTCACTTTAATATGGCACCACGTAAATCCGTTGAGATGACACCGTATGAACTATGGTTTAGAGAAACCTAAGCTGTCATTACTTAAAAGTTTGGGGCTGCGACGCTTATGTGAAAAGTTTCAGGTTGATAAGCTCGAACCCAAAAGCGGATAAAATACATCTTCATAGGACACCCGAAACAGTTGGGTATACCTCCTAATTCAGATCCGAAAGCAATAGGGATTGTTTCTTTAATCGGGTCCTTTATCGAGGAAAAGTTCGTCTCGAAAAGTTGAGTGGGAGGATGGTGGAGACTTGATGAGGTTATTGAACCGTCACTTCAACTAGTGTGTAGCAGGCACGTGAAGTTGTTCCGTGGCACCTACACCAATTGAAGTAGAAGCTTATGATAGTGATCATGAAGTTTCGGATCAAGTCACTACCGTACATCGTAGGGTGACAAGGATGCGTACTACTTCAGAGTGGTACAGTAATCCTGTCTTGAAGGTCATGTTGCTAGGCAACAATGAACCTACGAGCTATGGAGAAGCGATGGTGGGCCCAAATTCACAAATGGTTAGAAGCCATGAAATCCGAGATAGGATCCATGTATCAGAACAAAGCATGGACTTTGGTGGACTTGCCCGATGATCGGCGAGCCATTGAGATAAATGGATCTTTAAGAAGAAGACGGGCGTGGACGGTAATATCACCTTCTATGAAGCTCGACTTGTGGCAAAGAGTTTTTTCACAAGTTCAAGGAGTTGACTACGATGAGATTTTCTCATCCGTAGCGATGCTTAAGTCCGTCGGAATCATGTTAGCATTAGCTGCATTTATGAAATTTGGCAGATGGATGTCAAAACGAGTTTCCTTACCAGTCTTCATAAGGAAAGGTTGTATGTGATACAATCAAAAAGTTTTTGTCGATCCTGAAGATGCTAAAAGGTATGCTGGCTCCAGCGATCCTTTCTAAGGACTGGAGTAAGCATCTCGGAGTTGGAATGTGCATTTTGATGAGATGATCAAAGATTTTGGGTTTATACAAAGTTTATGAGAAACTTGTATTTCCAAAGAAGTGAGTGGGAGCACTATAGAATTTTTGATGAGTATATGTTGTTGACATATGGATGATCGAAATGATGTAGAATTTTCAGAAAGCATATAGGGTTATTTGAAAAGTGTTTTCAAGTGAAAACCTGGATTAAGCTACTTGAACGTTGAGCATCAAGATCTATGAGGATAGATCAAAACGCTCAATAGTACTTTCAAATGAGCACATACCTTGACATAATCTTGAAAATGTTCAAGATGGATCACCAAAGAAGGAGTTCTTGCACGAGATGTAAGGTATGAAGTTAAGACTTAAAGCTCGACCACGGCGAGTAGAAAAGAAAGGACGAAGGTCGCCCCTATGCCTTAGACGTAGGCTCTACAGTATGCTATCTTTGTGTACCGCACCGAAGTGTGCCTTGCCATGAGTCACTCAAGGGTACAAGAATGATCCAGAATGGATCATTGGACAGCGGTCAAAATTGTCCTTGGAGTAAATAAGGACATGTTTCTCGATTATGGAGGTGATAAAGAGTTCGCGTGAAGGGTTACGTCGATGCAAGCTTTAACATCTATCCGAGTGACTCTGAGTAGCAAACCGGATACGTATAGTGGAGCAACCATTTGGAATGGCTCCAAGTGGAGCGTGGAAGCAGCATTTACAATATGACATAGAGTTTTGCGAAGTACATACGGATCTGAATGTTGCAGACCCGTTGACTAAAACCTCTCTCACAAGCAAAACATGATCAAACCCCGAACTCATTGAGTCTTAATCACATGATGATGTGAACTAGTTTAGTGACACTAGTAAACTCTTTGGATGTTGGTCACATGGCGATGTGACCTATCGTTTAATCACATGACGATGTGAACTAGATTATTGACTCTAGTGCAAGTGGGAGACTGTTGGAAATATGCCCTAGAGGCAATAATAAATTAGTTATTATTATATTTCCTTGTTCATGATAATCGTTTATTATTCATGCTATAATTGTATTGACCGGAAACAGCAATACATGTGTGGATACATAGACAACACCATGTCCCTAGTAAGCCTCTAGTTAACTAGCTCGTTGATCAATAGATGGTCACGGTTTCCTGACCATGGACATTGGATGTCATTGATGACGGGATCACATCATTAGGAGAATGATGTGATGGACAAGACCCAATCCTAAGCCTAGCACAAAGATCGTGTAGTTCGATGCTAAAGCTTTTCTAATGTCAAGTATCTTTTCCTTAGACCATGAGATCGTGCAATTCCGGATACCGTAGGAGTGCTTTGGTGTATCAAACGTCACAACGTAATCGGGTGACTATAAAGGTGCACTACGGTATCTCCGAAGTGACCATTGGGTTGACACGGATCGAGATCGGATTTGTCACTCCGGTAGACGGAGAGGTATCTCGGGCCCACTCGGTAGGACATCATCATAATGTGCACAATGTGACCAAGGGGTTGATCACGGATGATGTGTTACGGAACGAGTAAAGAGACTTGCGGTAACGAGATTGAACAAGGTATCGGGATACCGACGATCGAATCTCGGGCAAGTACAATACCGCTAGACGAAGGGAATTGAATACGGATTGATTGAGTCCTTGACATCGTGGTTCATCCGATGAGATCATCGTGGAACATGTGGGAGCCAACATGGGTATCCAGATCCCGCTGTTGGTTATTGACCGAGAACGCCTCGGTCATGTCTCGCTTGTCTCCCGAACCCGTAGGGTCTACACACTTAAGATTCGGTGACGCTAGGGTTATATAGGAAGTTTGTATGTGGTTACCGAATGTTGTTTGGAGTCCCGGATGAGATCCCGGACGTCACGAGGAGTTCCGGAATGGTCCGGAGGTAAAGATTTATATATGGAAGTCCTGTTTTGGTCACCGAAAAGTTTCAGCGATATCGGTAATGTAATGGGACCACCGGAGGGTCCTGGGTCCACCAAGTGGGGCCACCTGCCCTGTAAGGCTGCGTGGGCCAAGTGTGGGAGGGACCAGCCCCTAGGAGGGCTGGTGCGCCCCAAAGGGGCCCAAGGCGCAAGGATGGGTGGGAGGGGCAACCCTAGTCCAGATGGGCCCTAAGGCCCATCTAGTGGGCGCCTCCTCTCCTCCCTCTGGCCGCCTCCTTGATCCCATCTAGGGCTGGCCGCCCCCTAGGGGTGGAAACCCAGAGGGGCGCAGCCCTCCCTTCCCTATATATATGAGGCCCTGGGCTGCCCATAACACACGAGAGCCTCCTCTCCAGCGCAGCCTGCCTCCTCCTCCTCCTCTCCCTAGGTGCTTGGCGAAGCCTGCGGGATTGCCACGCCCTCCATCACCACCATGCCGTTGTGCTGCTGCTGGATGGAGTCTTCTCAACCTCTCCTCTCTCCTTGCTGGATCAAGGCGTGGGAGGCGTCACCGGCTGTACGTGTGTTGAACGCGGAGGTGCCGTCTGCTCGACACTTGATCATCGGTGATCTGAATCACGACGAGCACGACTCCATCAACCCTGTTCACTTGAACGCTTCCGCTTAGCGATCTACAAGGGTATGTAGATGCACTCTCCTTCCCTCGTTGCTAGTTTCTCCATAGATAGATCTTGGTGACACGTGGGAAAATTTTGAATTTCTGCTCGTTCCCCAACACCCCCCTTTCCTAGTTGGACTAGGACTTGGGGAAGGGGAAGAGGGAGGGGCCGCCGCTCTCTCCTTGTCCTATTCGGACTAGAGGGGGGGGCGCGCGCCTGCCCTGGCCGCCCTCCTCTTCTCCCTTATGGCCCATCAAGGCCCATTGATCCCCGGGGTTCCGTAACCCCCTGTTCCGTAAAATCCCGCTTTCATCCTAACCTTTCCAAGTCCAAACATAGGCTTCCAATATATCAATCTTTATGTCTCGACCATTTCGAGACTCCTCGTCATGTCCGTGATCACATCCGGACTCGAACAAACTTCGGTACATCATAACTTATAAACTCATAATAAACATCATCGAAGCGTTAAGCGTGCGGACCCTACGGGTTCGAGAACTACGTAGACATGACCTAGAACTATTATCGGTCAATAACCAATAGCGGAACCTGGATGCCCATATTGGTTCCTACATATTCTTCAAGATCTTTTATCGGTCAAACCGCATAACGACATAACGTTGTTCCCTTTGTCATCGGTATGTTACTTACCCGAGATTCGATCGTCGGTATCCAATACCTAGTTCAATCTCGTTATCGACAAGTCTCTTTACTCGCTCAGAATACATCATCTCACAACTAACTTATTAGTTGCAATGCTTGCAAGGCTTATGTGATGTGTATTACCGAGAAGGCCTAGAGATACCTCTCCGAGCAATCGGAGTGACAAAACCTAATCTCGAAATACGCCAACCCAACATGTACCTTTGGAGACACCTGTAGTACTCCTTTATAATCACCCAGTTACGTTGTGACGTTTGGTAGCACCCAAAGTGTTCCTCGGGTAAACGGGAGTTGCATAATCTCATAGTTACAGGAACATGTATAGGTCATGAAGAAAGCAATAGCAATATACTAACCGATCAAGTGCTAAGCTAACGGAATGGGTCATGTCAATCACATCATTCTTCTAATGATGTGATCCCATTAATCAAATGACAACACATGTCTATGGTTAGGAAACATAACCATCTTTGATTAATGAGCTAGTCAAGTAGAGGCATACTAGTGACTGTATGTTTGTCTATGTATTCACACATGTATTATGTTTTCGGTTAATACAATTCTAGCATGAATAATAAACATTTATCATGATATAAGGAAATAAATAATAACTTTATTATTGCCTCTAGGGCATATTTCCTTCAGTTTTTCTATCATACCCGAAGGAATCTCAAAGTGAATATTTTCATAAGGTTCAGTAGGTTGAGGAGCATCTCTTTGCTCTTCTGGTTGGGGTGAAGATACCCCAAACAAGCCCCTCAAAGGATTAGTTTCCATAGTGACAAGTAACAGAAAATTTCAGCACACTATATAAATGTTTCCTTACCAAGTTCCACTCACCAAGAGCGCTACGCTCCCCGGCAACGGCGCCAGAAAAGAGTCTTGATGACCCACAAGTGTAGGGGATCTATTGTAGTCCTTTCGATAAGTAAGAGTGTCAAACCAAACGAGGAGCAGAAGGAAATGATGAGCGGTTTTCAGTAAGGTTTTCTCTGCAAGCACTGAAATTGTAGGTAAAAGATAGTTTTGTGATAAGATAAATAGTAACGAGCAACAAGTAAATAAAGTAAATAAAGTGCAGCAAGGTGGCCCAATCCTTTATGTAGCAAAGGATAAGCCTGGAAAAATTCTAATAATGAAGAAAGAGCTCCCGAGGACACATTGGGAATTATCGTCAAGCTAGTTTTCATCACGTTCATAAGATTTGCGTTCGGTACTTTGATAATTTGATATGTGGGTGGACTGGCACTTGGTTACTGCCCTAACATGGACAAGCATCCCACTTATGATTAACCCCTATTGCAAGCATCCGTAACTACAAAAAGGAGTATTAAGGTAAACCTAACCACAACATTAAACATATGGGTCCATATCAACCCCTAACGAAGCAACGCATAAACTAGGGTTTAAGATTCTATCACTCTAGCAACCCATCATCTACTTATTACTTCCCTATGCCTTCCTCTAGGCCCAAATAATGGTGAAGTGTCATGTAGTCGACGTTCACATAACACCACTAGAGGAGAGACAACATACATCTCATCAAAATATCGAACGAATACCAAATTCACATGACTACTAATAGCAAGACTTCAACCATGTCCTTAGGAACAAACGTAACTACTCACAAAGCATATTCATGTTCATAATCAGAGGGGTAATAATATGCATGAAGGATCTGAACATATGATCTTCCACCAACTAAA
The DNA here is from genome assembly GCA_021605205.1 of Aegilops longissima. Taxonomy (NCBI): domain Eukaryota; kingdom Viridiplantae; phylum Streptophyta; class Magnoliopsida; order Poales; family Poaceae; genus Aegilops; species Aegilops longissima. Next base: position 597,721,260 of record CM038676.1, on the reverse strand, counting down.
CCAAATAGCATCAACTACAAGGAGTAATCAACACTACTAGCAACCCACAGGTACCAATTTGTGGTTTTGATACAAGATTGGATACAAGAGATGAACTAGGGTTTTGAGATGAGATGGTGTTGGTGAAGATGTTGATGGAGATTGACCCCCTCCCGATGAGAGGATCGTTGGTGATGACGTTGGTGATGATTTCCCCCTCCCGGAGGGAAGTGTCCCCGGCAGAACAGCTCCGCCAAAGCCCTAGATTGATTCCGCCAAGGTTCCGCCTCGTGGCGGCGGAGTTTCGTCCCGTAAGCTTGGCCACGACTTTTTCCAGGGGAAAGCCCTTCATATAGCAGAAGATGGACGTCGGAAGCCCACCAGGGGGCCTAGAAGATAGGGGGCCGCGCCCTAGTGGGGCCTATCTCCTGGCCAGGGTGTGGGCCCCCTATCCTATTTCTTTTGTCCAAAAATTCTTATTAAATCTAAAAAGTTGTTTCGTGGAGTCTCAGGTCTGTTGGAGTTGTGCAGAATAGGTTTCCAACGTTTGCTCCTTTTCTAGCCAGAATTCCAAATTTAAGCATCCCCCTCTTCATGGTAAACCTTGTAAAATAAGAGAGAATAGCCATAAGTATTGAGATATAATGTGTAATAACAGCCCATAATGCAATAAATATTGATATAAAAGCATGATGCAAAATGGATGTATCACAGCTCAGTGCCAGCATCTGAGGCCCCAAACTTGGCCTCGAGTGTGTCCCACATATCTTTTCCATTATCAATTGACGCATAAGCATCAACTATGTTCTCACCAAGAACACTCAAGAGAGCAGCCTTAAACAGAGTATCCATTTTCAGAAAAGCGTGGGCCTGTTGAGCATCATACTCTCCTTCAGGTTTACCAAGAGTGGCGTCATAGCAACTCATGGTTTGAAACCATAAGATTGCTCTCACGCGCCACATCTTATAGTGGATACCCTCAAACATAGGAGGTCTCATGGAAGCAGCAAAACCACTTGGGGTAAATTGCCTATAATAAGGTTTTTGGATTGTTAGAAATATGAGCAATTTACTATATGATTTCATTAATGGAAATACTAGATGAAGCATGACTAAAATAGCAGAGATAAAAGCAAGTTATGTGATCTGACAGAGAGAAGGTAAATAACATCTGCAAATATGAACTAGAACCGAACATATCTAGAGCAGAGAGTAGAACAAGGAACTGTGACATGACCTCTAACAGGAAAACCAAGAACACGTACGGGACATCAGCACCAACAGTAGCACTGGACTTGGGGTCCGTGTCCTCGCTAGCCATGTCGTCGAGGAGGTTGTCGACGTCGGGGAAGAAGTCGTCGGACTCCGGGGCGTCAGTGACGAAGAAGTCAGTAGTCGCGCTGAGCGCTCCCCAAAAACCTTATCACCCTTCTCCCGTACAAACTCAAAGAGGTGGAGTTTCAGAGGCCTACTGTCCCGATCTGCGATGCACGCCACAAGCCCGGATGGGGAAGATCATAGCAGCAACGCAGTGCTCAGGAACTTTGTGGCGAGAGGAAGAGGATCTTCTGGTGTATATCTCTGGAGAGGAGCGACCTCCCTTTTATAGGCACAGGAGAAGAAGGCGAGAGGCTACGCCGGGAGCTGAAGGGAACGAGGGAGATGAAACGAACAGACAGCAGTCGAAGGGTGGAGCGTCCATTCATATTCAGTATCCACTACAGCAAAAACTTTCTAGCTACCGAGTGACCTTTCGTATACCCGTAGTGCGTGGCAAAAATTTAGACATCGGCTCGGCTCATTCCTGCAACCCGCTGCGCGGCGTGGCGAGTCGGGCGGCGGAGGAGGAGCGTGCGTGGATGTCTCTCTTGTTCTCGTGCTCATACAAGTGGGGAAAGAACCTCCCTTATAAGAAGGTCCAACTCCCACTAAACTAGCAATGTGGGACTAAACTTTAGTAGTATCCCTTGCCTTGCATGAATGGGCTAAGTGGGCCTCTAGGATTTATTAGGAATTTCTGAAATAGTTATTGGGCTGTCCCAAATTAGACTAAATTCCAGCACGTCTTTGCCGGAGTCATCGTCTTCCCGAGGGTCGACACCCCCCCCCCCCCCAGGGAGTCCTGGATTAGGGGGTATCCGGACGGCCAGACTGTATACTTCATCCGGACTATTGGAGCGTGAAGATACAAGACTCAAGAATTCGTCCCGTGTCCGGATGGGACTCTCCTTTGCGTGGAAAGCAAGCTTGGTGATCCGGATATTGTATCTCCTTCCTTGTAACCGACTCCGTGTAAACCCTAGCCCTCTCCGGTGTCTATATAAACCGGAGAGGTTGGTCCTTAGAAGGCCGGTCACAATTGCAATCATAATCATCATAGGCTAGCTTCTAGGGTTTAGCCTCTACGATCTCGTGGTAGATCTACTCTTGTACTACTCATATCATCAATATTAATCAAGCAGGAAGTAGGGTTTTACCTCCATCGAGAGGGCCCAACACAGGTAAACATTGTGTCCCTTGCTTCCTGTTACCATCGAGCTAAGACGCATGATCGGGACCCCCTACCCGAAATCCGCCGGTTTTGACACCGACACCCCCCCACCCCACCCCAAGTCTCTACAGCTCGCCAATCAAGACGCAGCAGAGGAGGGAAACCCTAAACCGCGTGTGCGTTGGACGGCGTTGTGGTGATCCTTTGCACCGCCGTAGATTGCCGCACCCCCGAGGGAAACCCTAACTCACCATGGCTGCCTCCCGATCACCCAAGCAATCACCTCTCAGCCGCCTAGGTTTTTTTTTTGTGGTTGACCCGCACACAACAAAGTACAAATCACTCTTTTTGTAAGAGTGTTTTGTGCAGTGCACGAAAATGAGACATTCATGACGTCATTTTATTTGAAGTGCACTACATAAAAAAAAGGCATCAATATCAAGGCTCCTGACCTAAGATGGAAGAGCTATTTCGAGTTTTTGATTCTCCAAAATGGGTCAAAAAGAATTGACCCATAAACAACTTGGAAATTTATCTGTAAACAGACGATTTACAACGCTGGTGGCGTAAGAGTAAAAAAACACCTGTGCCACATTCGCACACTAAAAGATCAAGGACAAGGATGAATCTGAAATCCAATGCACACATTGATGAAATAGACAGACAATGCAAAAACCAGCCTGTCAAATAGATGGAGCATATGCTTTGAAGGGCCACTAACCCAACCTGCAACTTGCCTCCGGGACATAATTTTCCAACAACTTGTTTGCATCGCGCATTGATGAATTATTAATGAAACGCATTGAAGGACGACTGAATCTGAACGAGGCCGGCCGAGTCAATAGCCCTCGTGCTCATCGTCATCTGGCCGATCAGAAAGTCGTACCCAGTCGTTTGACAGTGTCCCCAAATCAGACGCGAGCTGCACATGCGCTGCCACCGATTAATCTCTCGTGTCAGTAGAAAATGATCCCCGGCTGGCTGGTGGGAAGCGCGTGCACCCCGCCTCGAACCACGCGAGGGGATCGCGTTGATCCGCAGCCAGCCAGCAGCGACCGACTGTGCGAGCGCAGTCGCTGGAAGCAAGCAGGCAGAGGCAGGCCGCACGGTTCCACTGGAGCCTGTCGACCGGCCGGGTGACGGGCGCGCACGGCGACCAGGTCCGTCCGTTGGTGAAGCCACATGCGGTGGGCCGTGCCGCTGGCGGGCAGCAACCAAACCAACCAACGGCGTCCTCCGTCCACCATCATCATTGTATCGCACCAACTGCACCTGCTGCTAGGAGTATATAGCAAACAAACTACCACGTTGCACGCTATGTCTATAAAAAAAAACTATCATTTTTTTGAAATGCTATCACTTTTTTGGTTGCTGTTTCAAAAAACACTAATTGCTAAAGCGTTAATTTTTAACCGTGATTATGACAACGCTGGCCCACGCGTCAGGTCTGACGTGGCATGAAAGTCAACACCTTAGCTTTGACCATTACGTTGACCGTTGTGACAGATGAAGCCCACGTGTCGGTCCCTTCCAAAAAATTAAAAAGCAATCAGGTCCCTGTAAATTTCTATAAAAAGCAATTGGGTCCCTGTAAAAAAAGGCAATCATGTCCTGCTTGGCCGCCGGCGAGCTCACCCCTGCGTCCGCTGCCGTGGCCTGGGCTCACCGTGCTGCCTATGTCAGCTGCGCACCTTCCACTCGCCAGCGAGGAGAGGCAGGGAGGTGTTGGGCTGGCGAGGGAGCTCAAGCTCTCCCATCCTTGGCCTCCGCTGCGGCGCCCGTGTCTGTCCCTTCCGTCATGCTTAACCGGGAAATCCCTCTTCTCCAGCGAAGCCAGCTCAGGCCCGCTCACCTCTCTTCTGCGCTATTCCCTGCCGACGCAACAGTGAGCACCGGCCGCAGCGATGGCGACAACAGCGGACGGTTTGCACAACAGCAACAGCGTCGACAGCAGTAGTCACGATACAGAGAAGAGAAAGAGAGAAGAAGAAGCTGACATGTTGGCCCCACCCGGTCATAACGGTTAACTTAATTGTTTATGTAATGGTGTTGATTTTTTTTGCCATGTGGAACTGACGAGCGGACCCTCCATATGTCATAAACCGGATTATAAAACATAAACATTCAGTCACTAGCGCGAGGTGCGTGTCGGCGCGCCTGATGTATGGCTGCTGCCCGGAACCATGGTGGTTCCTGGCCTCGGGCAGCGCTCCTCTGCTCCTTGTTGGCATGGTGCTCGGCAGGGCACAAAGGCTCACGCTGCGCCCGGCGGCCCTGTTTTCGGTCGACCATTAGTGGATCTGGCGCCTCGTGCTGATGTTTGGTCGTCGGTGGTCTTCGCGTGGTGCGATTGTCTGCGGTGATCCATCGTGCTTCTTAGTCTTTGGAAGGGTTCGATGGTGGTGGTGGTTGGCTGCCGTCTTGCTGTAGAGATGTGCTCAAACTCCGGATGAGAACCCTGCATCGACTATGTCGATGTCGGCGGCAATGGCGTCTACGAACGTCATTTTCCTTGTTGGAGGTGCCGTTGTGGAGCTCCAGCACCTATATTGTTTTGTTTTGTGGTCTCCGGGTGAAAACCTAAGATCAGGCTTGTCGGATCGGATGATTGTGTTGTGTCCTCGACAACACTACCTTCTTGGAGGCGTCATCTTGGAGACCCAAACGACGGCTTCTGCTGCTTGGTGTTGTTGAGGGTGGTGCGTTTGGTAGTGGTGGTGGTGGTGTGGCCAGCTTGGGACCGACAGTGGTGTGCCCTTCCTCCTGTGTTTCTCTTCGGTTGTCCTTCGCGTGGTCTACGTCCTGTTGCTATGCATGCTCAGGACCCTCCCTTGGTTGCCATTGTGTTGCGGCGAGCTTCGAGCTCTTGGTGTCGTCTCGGTTCACCTTTGCTCAATGACGACGCAATGACGCCTCCCTAACTTGCTAATCGTCTCAACCTCCCGTGGCGGAGCCCCTAGTCAAGGTTCGTGTTAAGCTGGCACTCGTTGTTTGTGGATGCTCCTCTGTGGTGCCGTGATGTGTTAGGCTAGTTGTAGAGCCTTGGTATTGTGATCCCTTACAGCACCCCTCATTTACTTGTGCCCTCTTGGTGATGGTCCTTCTGTCTGTTAGTTAGTCATGTCTTCTCCTGGGTGTCTATTTTCTTCTCTTTAACTTTGTTCTGGTACGATTTTCGGCCCGATTGTCCTCATAAACTGGTCGACTTGTTAAGGTTTTCGATCCGGTTTTCCTCATAAACTGGATCTGCAATAGTGTAGAGGCGACTCTTGACTTTTGCCGCTTTTGAGCAATATATTCAGGTGGGAGAACTCTTCCCCTAGTGTTTCTTAAAAAAAAAAACTAGTGTTTTTGGAACAACGAACCAAAAAAATGATACCATTTAAAAAAATAGAAGTGGTAGTTTTTTGTATCCCTAGCCTGTAATGTGTTACTAGTGTTTTGCTATATACTCATAAGCGTCACGATCACCATCATCGACGGAGGTGGTTGCCCGGCGCTGCGGCGTAGGTTCACATCAGGGTACGACTCGGCAAACCGGAGCAGTTGATGCCAGCTGGAACTCACCAAGATAATAGCCGGCGGATGGATGGCGATGTGTGAAGGGATTGCGACCGGTCAGGTTGACCGGCAGCAACCAGGCAGATGTATTTTCCATCAACGAAAGCGGATAAAATAGCACCATCATACAATCACGAGAAGAAAATATATTCCGATTCTCTGTTAGCGCTCGTACGTACCTGAATGGACCGGCCAGTGCATTCATCCCGCATTATTGGCCGTTGGTTGGTGTCACGCGGCCGGGCCGGTCAGTGGGCCGGGCCCACGCGTCATCCCATCCACCACCCCCACCCCACCCCACACCCTCTCTGTCCGTCACCTAGTATAAACCCATTTGCCGGTGGCAGAGGCCAAGCACAAGCACCAAACCCCACACCCGCACCCAAGAAAGCACGCAGAGCATCCCTCCATCCCCCCATCCCACTTTCCCCTTCCTCGCCATGGCAACGAAGGCCCCCGCCCTCGCGGCGCTCCTCCTCCTCGCCGCCGCCGCCCTCCTGCTCGCGCGCGGCGCCGAGGCCGGGGCCGGGGAGGTGCCGCTGAGCTGGGAGCTGGGCGTGGAGGACGTCGCCGACGACGGGTACGGCTTCGCCGGCGGCGACGCGGTGGCGCGGCGCGTGCTGCAGAGCGGCAACGGCTACATCAGCTACGGCGCGCTGCGGAGGGACAACGTGCCCTGCTCCGTTCGCGGCTCCTCCTACTACAACTGCCGCCCCGGCGGCCAGGCCAACCCCTACTCCCGCGGCTGCTCCGCCATCACGCGCTGCCGCGGCTGATTGAGCCAGCCGCCGGTCCGCCCCCGCCCCCGTCCCGGTTGGTTGATTGAGATGCTGCTCCGCGCCCTTCGCTCGCTCCGCTGCAGATGCAGAGTACATTTCTTTCATGCTGCTGTTTTAGTACCCGATTCCAAGAGGTCGCGTCTGTTGATGTAAATCGAAATCCAAGTCGTATTGTATAAACTGATGGATTGGTGGATGATTGATTGATTTCTTTCCTATGGCTGTGAATCTGTGGTGTGCTGCTTGTCGATTTGGGAGGAAATCCGGCGACTGCCCTCTGGATTGTCCACTTTATTTGTTGGTGCTCTAGTCAGTCTGAATTCAGTCTGATAATTAGGCTAGCACTAGCTGCTGTGACGATTCTTTCTTTCTTCCACTTGCATATTTCGGTTGTGCCATCCATGATTGCTTGTTGATTTGGGTGGGAATCCAGCGAGTGCCTCTCTGATTGTCTCCCTACTTTTGGTGATTCAGTCAGCCTGATGATAATTAGCCTAGCTGCTGTAATGATTCATGCTTGCTTTGTTTCCCTTGCAAGCTTCGATTTGTGCCATCCCTCAGTTGCATTGGTATGCTTGCTATTGCCTCGAACAGAGAGAGGGTCAACTACTCGAGTTGTGTAAATTAGAATGGTTCTGGGAGGGAGATTGCCCCCATTTTCCTTGGAAAATAGTAGGAGTACTCCTGCAAGTATTGTTTATGCTTGCATGATTGAACCTCATGAGGATTCTGCAAACTGGCCATGGGATTGCACAGCTTTAAGATTCGATCTCGTTCTGCGGCGGGTGGCCATCGGATTGCAAAACTCATGACAACATGTCTCTCGATCTCCTCCGTCCAGAACGTGCCCCTCTTGCTTCTCAAATCCTCCTCATGTTCATCATTATTAACTAACTAACTAAACACGAGCAGCTCGGTTAAGAAGGGAGATTTCCCCGTGATGCGATTCACGTGTGTTTCCCCATCTAGCGCGCCATTTCGTCCAATTTTTATCCATGGAGCCCTTTCCGTTCAGGAACAGAACACGCGTGCGCGGACAGCGAAGACTTTGCAAGCCGGCCGGCCAGTGCCCGCCAGCCGGCCGGGATGGCATGGCATGATTAGCGGCAGCGAACTGGTCAGCAGCGAATCTCAATTCTCAATGGAGCCGTTGGCTTGGGAACCATCTTTTTATTCCCATGATGAGGCCGCGTCAGGCGTGACACGGAGACTACAATACGGTCGGCCGGGCTTTATATTGCGAACTACAACGGTCATGCACGCGCCTTCACCGGCCGGCTTTAGTGCCAAGGCGAACGCAATTTTTATGGAAGGCTTCCATCCAACGGGCAGATTCACAGGCGTCAGGGACCATCGAATGAGCCATGTGTGTGGACGCCAATATCTCGCCATCATCCGCCTGGGAGGAGCTCCAAACGAACGATTCGATTGGATCGGCCAGCGTAATGTTCTTTAAAATAAATGACATTACCGTAAAATAAAAAAATATTTTTTTTGCGGGATAAAAAAAACATTAAAAAGAAAACATGGTTTACAACAGCAATGCTCTATTTACATTAAAAATGCCATGCTATACTTATAAAATTACCAGATAATATTCAGCGAAAAAATGAGCCATGGTATCTACTCCCTCCGTTCCCAAATAATTGTCTTTCTAGCCATCTCAAATGGACTACAACATACGGATGTATGTAGACATGTTTTAGAGTGTAGATTCACTCATTTTGCTCCGTATGTAGTCACTTGTTGAAATCTCTAGAAATACAATTATTTAGGAATGGAGGGAGTAGAAAATAAAATTGCCATGCTCTAATATATAAACAGACATAATGGCCTGATGCCAATTTCAGCAAGGAAAAATGATTACTCCCTCCATTTTTAAATACAAGGCCACCTTAGAAAATACGTTTCCGAGTCCTCGCGGGTGTGGCTCTCACGTGGATGGTGGCACTTCTTCTTCAAGTTTGTCTTCGCAATATAAAGCTCGGCAAACCGTACTTTATTCTCCATGTCACGCCTAGCGCGGCTTCATCATCGGAATAAAAAGAATGGAGATTTTAAAAATACAGGATGAACATTTTTCCAATACATGTTTGAACATTTTAAATATATATTAAATATCTTTTAAATACATGTTAAACATTTTTTGATACAGGTTGATTTTCTTTCAAATACACGTTGATTTTCTTTTTCAGATGCACGCTGAACATGTTTTCATTCACATTGAACTTTTTTCAAATACACGATGAACAATTTTGAAAATAAATGTATGAAGTGTATTAAGTTAATGTTAAAAAATGAATACATGTTTAAATTTTTTTTCTAATACATGTGAAACACTTTTATGAATGGTACGGAAATTTTAAAAAATTGGGCGAACACTTTTTTACACTGCATGAACCTTTTTAAATGTGCAATGAATGCTTTAAAAAAATTAAGTAAATCAATTTTGGAATATATATATATATATATATTTAAATATCTATTTAGAATATTTAAATTTTTTTAAATAAGTAAAAAAACAAATAAGTAATTTTTTAGGGTTAAAACCAAGCTTTATTGATCAAAAGCCACAAATAGTGGGATACAGTTCAGGTCGTGGGGTTGGCCGAACCAAACGTGACTTATCGGACCTAGCAATATACTACTAAACTTGGTTAGACTGTGTGCTTCATAATTAATAGCACGACCTTCAAAAGTAATCTTACAAAGAACCTGAGCTACCTTGAGATTAATCTCATTAATCATAGCACCATAGCTACCTACCTTTGCTACTTCTTGTAATATCAGAGACTACTTGTTCGGAGTCGGAAGCGATGATGAAATTTTGGACATCAAGATCCTCTGCAAGAGCGAGCCCCTTCTCTACATACGAAAGCCTCCAGAGTGGCCGCATCTTCAACTCCTTCTATTACCAGCGCTGAGCTGCCCATATACCGACGTTGCTATCACGGCAAATGGCAGATGCCGAACCACCCCTCCCTTTGCTGACGCCCGCATCTACGTGTATCTTGGCGTATCCAGCTCGAGGAGCCTTTGGTCGTTGCGGTGCTATTGGTTGTGCATGCAAATCCCGAACCGGCTTGATCTCTTTAAGGTGGTCTAGCTCGCTAATGAAACTCTTGATAAAAGAAAATGTACCTTGCGGGGTCTGGAAAATTCCTTCATGATAGTTAATAAAACGAAAGAACACACTCACATCAGCTCCAGATCAATTTCTCGCCCGTTGTGACTCGTACTCGGTCTCGCCTCTGGGCTAGCCTAGTACTGTTTCATATCTAGCGCAATTTTTTTCCTTATCCGTTTTTTGTCGTTACTCAAGAAATTCACTTTTTTTTTGCCTTTCTTCATTTCTTCACCCGCTTTCTTTGGTTTTTCGATCTCTCCTTTTCCCTTTTCAACACATATCTACTATTTTCAATACATGTTGTACATTTTAAGTGTACACGTGGGACATTTTTTTGATACACGTTGAATTTTGTCAAATACACTCTATGCTTGTTTTCAAATATTGTTTGAATACATGTTTAAAAATAGCCAATTTTCCCCTGGCGTCTGCTAGGATTTCTGAAATGGATGCATATTTTATTTAAAACCTTAAAAAACGTTAATTACTCGTCTAAAGAATGTTATGTTTGCGTAACTTTTAAGTTTTTTGATAGCATTTGAAAAAATGTTCGTGAAATTAAAAAATGTCATCACATTTAAATTTTTTATACAATGAAAATAAAAGCTCCGCATAATTCTAAAAAATGTGTGTGATATTTTAAAAAAAATCAATATATATGTGAAAGACGTTTAACATGTATTAAAAATGTTCAAACGTGTATTAGAAAAAAAAAGTTCATCGGGTAATTTTAAAAACTTTTTTATTCCCATGATGAAGCCGGGTGAGGCGTGACACAGAGAATAAAATACGGTCGATTGGGCTTTATATTGTGGTCACGCGCCTTCAACGGCCGGTTTCATTACCATGACAAACACAATTCCCATGAACACATATTTCAGCCACCTTATTCTGTCGATAGCTTTATAACTAAATATTTGGGCGAGCTACAAGTGATCAATTCCAGGCAACCATCGACGGTCACTCCGACCAGTGTTAGACCGAAGCGATGGCTAGCCCCGCCCTCAGGTGATGCGAAGTTCAATGTTGGCGCGGCGGTGGCCAGTTATGGTGGAGCAGTTGGGGTCATTTGCAGAGATGACAAAGGTATGTTCGTGGGAGCGTCAACTCTTTCTTTCAGATACATTGTGGATCCTCCGACATTGGAAGCTCTCGCCATCAGATAAGCGCTCGCTTTGGCGGATGACCTCTATTTGAGGCGCATTCAAGTCGCATCAAACTGCAAAACGATGGTGCAGGACTTACATAAGGACAATTTGGCGAGCTATGGAGGAGTTATTCATGAAATTGTTGAACATTCTTTAGCTTTTGATTTTTGAAATTTCAGTCATGAGTTTAGGAGCTCAAACTTTGAAGCTCACAACTTAGAGAAGCATGCTTTATCTCTTGGTGGTGGCCGCCATATTTGGTTAGAACATTCTGGGAACTTACCATCCATTTCTGTAAACATTGTGACGACCAATAAAAACTTCACGATGTTGCCTAAAAAAACAATTTCTAGGGAAGGCTTCCATCAAGCGGCCAGATTCACAAACGCCCTTACTGAATTTAGTTTTTGTGAGATGATTCGATGTATGTGGGATCCAAAGCTTTTTTATCTTTTCTAATTTCTTCGTGATCTACCAAGGTCTTGTGGTTTTTTAGGCAAGACCAAGGTCAAGTCACAATATAGTGACCCAGACAAGCTTCGGACTGCCGGGTTAGAGGGCGTTTTCAGCTGGGACCCTTCATCATCCGACATGGCGGGCGTGTCCGGACACGCCTGGCACCCCCATATTCGCCCCATATTTGGGCTAGATATGGGGGGTGCCAGTTAGCCCGGGCGTTTGAGGGTTGTTTGAGAGGCCCGTCTGGGTCAAAAAATCGTGACCGGACAGTGACCAGTTGGCCCGCCCGGACGTATGAGGTGGGTTTAAGAGGTCTGGTTGTAGATGCTCTTATAACTGTTACACAAAGAAATATCAAAGAATAAATCTCACCAAATCAGCACTCAGAATTTGGTTCCTCGCAACTTGGCAAATATTTTTTAAGGAATATTCGCCTTCCAGATATCCATCACCTCACCTTGTGTTTCCGTCTTGAAAATTTCTCTATATAGGGATCCTGCGGAGAATTGGCCCGAAGGTTCCAACCTTCAAAAAAAATCTCGTCATCCCCGTTGGTTAACCCCACCTCGTCTAGCTTGTCATAGAAGAGGTCCCAAGCCGCCACTTACAAGGGCCCACACGATTACTGGAACAACGGAGTGCATATGTCGTCCACTCTGACCTCCATGAATCTTGCGCTTGTATTGTGCGTCATGACAAAGAGTTGTCGGAATAACTGCCTTAGATATCGTCATAACTTTGCGCTTTTCTATCAGTTGCTCGGCAGTAATTTGTTCATCCACCGTAATATTTTCTATCTTGAGAGAAGCCACTACTGAAACCTATGGCCCCGGGGTGTATTTTACATCATATTAGTTTCCCGTCAACTTGCCAATTTCTGTCGCCGTTCCTTTACTTTGCAATCTTTTACTTTCCGATCTATAAACCAAAAATACCAAAAATATCTACTTTGCCGTTTATCTATCTCTATCAGATCTCACTTTTGCAAATAACCGTGAAGGGGTTGACAACCCCTTTATCGCGTTGGGTGCTAGTTGTTGATTGTTTGTGCAGGTATTCGGTGATTTGTGCGTTGTCTCCTACTGGATTGATACCTTGGTTCTCAAACTGAGGGAAATACTTACTCTACTTTGCTGCATCACCCTTTCCTCTTCAAGGGAAAAACCAACGCAAGCTCAAGAGGTAGCAGTGGCGGATCCGGCCTAGTGGACCAAGGTGGGCAATAATGAAACTATTTGTGTTTATTTATCAATTTTGGGGATATCTCTTATCGGGAACTTATCGGTCGACCCATGATAAGGGGTAAATCGACCAGTTTATCGGCATATCAGCCGATTTATCACCATATCGGCCGATTTATCTTATCGGTCAGACAGCGATAAGCGATAAATCGGTTGATTTATCGGAATATCGGAAGATATCTTGAACAGTGTTATTTGTACTAGCAAAAGGGTCCGTGGTTTGCAACGGGAGAAGAAAAAAAGTACCATCCCCGCCGCCTCTATTTTAGTATGGTACCCCACCTGTGTTGCTGACCATCCTTGTTAATTGCGCTTGTTGCCAATGGTTGCGATGTTCATTTTGTTGCAAGATGTGATGATCTCAGACACCACACAACACACTTATCAATTAACCCGAATGTTAAATCTAATCCCGTCGAGCTAGAAGCAAGGGTTGCCCTCTGTGAACCCCTAACTGTAACGCGTACTTCACTAGATTGTGAGCTTCAAAATTCGAGCTCCTAAACTCATGAACGAAACCACAAAAATTAAAAACTCTAGAGTATTCTATAATTTCATGTATGATGGCATCATAAGAAACTCCACCTCCCAGCCTTCATGTCATCAATGACCACTTTGCAATCTGATGCAACATGTATATCTTGTAATTGAGATTCTCTGTCAGTGCCATAGTCTCCCTCACCGCAACGCTTCCGAAGTTGTAGGGTCTAAAATACCTTTCAACACAATGGTCGAAGCGCCTAGAAAATTGCCGTCCCGGTCTCTGCTAACCGCCGCCGCAGCACCCAAGCCTTGTCCAACAACTTCTAGTGTTGATATCTGTTTTTTAGGCTACTAAAGTTGTTTTTTATTTAGTTTTTTCAGGGTTCTTTTAGAAAGTTTGAGTTTTTTTAGGTGAGGCTACTAGAGTTTTTTTGAGGAAATCTCACCACTTTATTAGATAATAGCAATGTTCATAGGTACCCGATGTTGGTCACGAGGGACTCCCAACCAAACATGCCGACCTAGCCCTAAATTACAAGCGAACTTGGCGAGATTATGAGCCTCGAAATTGTGATTTCTACGCTCAAAAACAAAAGAGACCGAAGCAAAAGTGCTTCTTCGTCCCATTATTTCATGTAGAATAGCCGAGTGCGGACCTCCTGTTCCTTGGTTCATGTCCAGCACCACACCCTGGCAGTCCGAAGCAACTGTCAAGTTTATTACCTGAAGATCCTCTGCAAGTGCTAACGCCTCCCTCCATGCAAATGTTTCCAAGGTTCTGGGGTCAGCGATGCCTCGATAAACCACCACCGAAGAGCCCAAAAATAATCATGTGTGATCTCGACACACAGCTGAAACCGCCTCGCCCCGTCTATGGCGTGCAATAGCTCCATCAACATTGATTTTCGCCACCCCAACAGATGAAGCTAGCCATCGCCATGGACCTACACTTCTAGCGCCTGTTGTGGTGTGAGGCTCCTCAGGTTTCTTGAGTTGCTGCAGCTCGTTTATGTAAGAGGTCACAAAAGATGAAGTATGTATTGGGGACTGAAATATACTCTCATGGATCGCCTTCCTCCTCGCATACCATATCGCCCAGAGGGTCAGCACCATTGTTCTGTAGGACTTGTGATCGAGAACATCATTCAAACGGAATGGCCAGTTCTTTGCACTGAGTTCAAAGTTCTTCGCCATCTTCGCTACCAAAACAGGATCAGACAAAGCCCAGGTGCACCTTGTCGACGTGCATGAACCAGCGTGTGGCGCCATGAGTCTGGGGAACCGCACAACGGGCAGACATCTCGGGTTGCCATGTTTCTTCTGCTCAGGACATCCGTTGTTGGAAGAGAGTGGCGGGCTATACGCCACAGGAAAACCCTGACTTTTAGTGGCACCATTAAAGACCATATCTTGGTCCAGTCCTTCTCCTCTGTGTCATTATTCGACGACCCGCTCCTGCCTTCAAGCCAATTTTCTCTAGTAATTTTTGTTTTGTTCATAAACTTGTAGGCTGAGCTCACCGTGAACCTTCCCTTCTTCTGTGGATACCATGCCAAAAAATCTTCGATATTACTCGTACATACAAGGATCTTCAAGATAGCTTCCGCATTGGTTGGCAGGAACATCGAAGTATTAGATTTTCGTTCTAGGAGCCTGTTGCCGGTACTAGCAATTCCGAGACCAATTGAGGTGGGTCTTGAGCCAGATAAACTATCGGCCGAAGCGACCCCTCCTTGGGTATCCAATTGTGATCCTAGATGTGCGTCGACTGTCCGTTACCAATCCTTCTTATGATGCCTTGCTTGAGGATATCTCGTCCCTCTAAAATTGCTCGCCAAATCTGCGATGATCGTGAGCCCAGCTCCGCCGTAAGGAAATCTGTACCGAGGAAGTAAAACACCTTGAGTATCCTTGCACTCAACGATGATGGATCTTGCAGCACCCTCCACGCCTGTCTAGTTAAAAGTGATAGGTTAAAAAGTTTCAAGTCTCTGAAATCCAGTCCTCCCAAGTACTTAGGCCTTGTCATTACCTCCCATGAAACCCATGCCGGTTTTCGTTGGCCCACCTTGCATCCCCACCAAAATTTCCTAATGATGGAATTTATGTGATCGCAAAAGCCTCTAGGGAGCATGAAACAGGACATCGAGTATATGGGGATAGCTTGTGTTACTGACTTGATTAACACCTCCTTGCCTCCCGCAGACAAACACTTACCCATCCATGCTTTTCACCTTGTCCCAGACGTGATCGCTCAAATGTTTAAAAGTACCCTTCTTTGAGTGTCCTACATCGGGGGAGGTCCTATATGACGCTCTTTGCGTCAAGTTGCTGGTGTTTCGCACAGAGCCTCTACTTGGCGGGCTTGTTAGACTGTTTTCTGTTTCTACTGTTTCACGAGCGAGCGAGCGTTGCGCTGTAGCTAAAAAAGAAATACCACGGTTGCAAGAATTCGAACCCAGGACCTGACACTATACGAAAAGTGGTACTACCAGTTGAGCTATCACTCGTTACTGATTCTATAGCAGCGCCAAGCTTAAAGAACCAAACACGCAGCGCAGTCCAAAATATACATCTTGAATTTCGAAAGCATTTTTTATTGAAAAAATCGAAGGGATCTGTGACACACAAGCAAATTGCTGATTTGCAAAAAAAATAAGAAATGTTTGCAAAAATCAGGAACATTTTTTTTTGAAACGGGAACATTTTTTAAATTCCAAGACAGAATTTGAAAACGCGAACATATTTTGAAAAATGTGAAAACAAGAACATTTTCTGAAAATTTGAAACTGAACAATTTTCAAAACTCCTGAAAAAAAGTTGAAAACATGCACATTTTTGAAAATTGCGAACAATTTTTGGAAACGAGAACATTTTTGAACTGCCCAATTTTTTTTTGAAATTTGTGCACAAAAAGTTGAAACTGAATAATTTCAAAACTCCTGAAAAAATGAAAGCATGCGCATTTTTAAAATTTATGAACAAATTTTGAAAGCGGGAACATGTTTTGAACCGCCTGAACATGTTTTGAAATTTGTGAACAAAAAATTGATACTGAAGGATTTCAAAACACCTGAAAATATGAAAACATGCACATTTTTTAAAATTATGAACAATTTTTGAAAACGGAAACATGTTTGAACCGCCCGAACATTTTTTGAAATTTGTGAACAAGAATTTAAAACTGAATAATTTCGAAACTCAAAAAAAATGAGAATGTGCACATTTCTCTGAATTTTTTTTGAACAATTTTAAAAAATGGGAACATTTTTTGAAATTCCTGAGCAATTTCTTGAACAAATTTTGAAAGCGGGAACATATTTCTTAAACCGAACATTTTTTAGTTTGTGAACAAAATTTGAAAAGACGAACACTTTTTTTAAATAAGTGAATAATTTTTGAAATTCTAAAAGTTTATGAAATTGCTGAACAAAAATTTGAAAACAGGAACATTTTCTGAAAAAAAGGAACAAAATCTGAAAAAAGAAAAAAAATCAAAAAGAAAAAGAGCAAGAAGAAAGAAAAATAGACAGAAAAAAGAAAGAGAAAAATGGAAACTAAAACGAAAAAAAAAAATAAAAAAAATAAAAACCGGTTCAAGAATCTTCTAGAAGGTTCTCAAAACCGAAAAAACCCGGCTAGAAACAGCCATAGAAGGTTCTCAAAACCGGTGTACTTGGAACACTTAACAGGCTAGCCCACGCGCGTCGCTCGCTGTGCGGAACCCCGACTGTTTGCCGCAGAGAGCGGCAATAGTGTTTTCCCTACATCAGTGGGCATACCAAGGTATCTGGTAGAGGTCTGTCCCGTAGAGCATTTCCCTGAAGCCCAGGCCCAGTACCGCGCAAGTGGCCCATGTTGCTCAGCTCAGGCCGCTGTCATCCATGAGCAGCTACACGCTTACCGCTGAAAAAAGAAAAGAAAAAAAAGAGCTGCACGCTTAGAGCATAATTGGTTTGGTGCCAACAATTGGCATTCCGAATATTTGACAAGCCAACATTTGGCAAAAATAAAAGTTACCAAATGTTGGCAACTTTTTGCGAGGTTAAGAAAAAAAGTTGTTAGCCAACCAACATTTGGCATTTGCCAAATATTGGCATTTGCCAAATATTGGCATTTGCCAAATATAGGCATGCCAATTTTTGGCATCGAACCAACCATGCTCTTAATTCCTCGCCAAGTCCGCCGCCTTCTTCCGGCTCCTCGGCGACGGCCCCATCTCCGTCGCGGTGGTGTCACCAACGTCACCACCTTGGCCGCCGCGCTCTTCGGGGAGGCCACCCGCGCCGCGCTTGGCATCGCCCTCACCGTCCTCGGCGTCTCCTAGCTGGCTAACCCCCGTCCGATCCAATCCAATGGCCCAGTTGAATCGAATCGGACGACCTTGTGGCATCATCTAGCTCACAGCTCTCATCTTTCTTCACTCTTGTCCGTCGAATCTTGTCTACCCGTATGATTAGTCCGAATTTGCTCTACTCTACTTGTATAAATCTGTCAGTTCCTAATATGTACTAAGTGTAGGTTGTTTGTCATTTTGTCCTTCGGCAATCTTGCTTGCTTAAGAATTGCATAGGGATCTTTGTAATTCTAGCACATGGTCTACTTGACAACACACACATTCGCATAAAGATTGTAGCATCCCAATTCATCAATTATCTAGGTTCCTCTCCATTGCAAGCCTCCATCCTGCATTTGTGCTGGGATCTTCAAGCGTCACCTGACCGAGTTACCTAGACACCCCACGGCAGAGTTTCTCGTTTCTGAGTTCTATGCGTGCATCAGAAGCCCACATATCGAATTGGTCAGGTATTTTGTTCCTAAACATGCAGCACGTATGCTTCCTATATAGTTAAAGACCCGGAGCCACTGAAACTAGCTTCAGTTTTCTGTACCGCTCACATTCAACCTAGCATGCCAAGTTATTCACTTACACTTCTTCTTCGGTACAACCCTCCTAAACACAACAACGATTGAGATCGTTCCGTACCCCTTCATAAAAAAGGGTAGGATCGTCCCAGCACATAAAAAGCCGCCGCCCGCGCGACGGGGCTGTACCCGCCCGCGCGACGGGGCTGTACCCGCGCGACGGGGCTCTACGCCGACTACCCCGTAGACGCGTCCGTCCGCATACGTACGACGACGACCCTATAAAAAAAACGACGCGACGTGATGAGCGACGTACTCGTGGCGACGTGGCGTCGGCTGGACGAAACAAAAATAAAATGACGCGACGTGTGGGGACGACGACGCGACGTGTGTGGACGGGGCGGTTGCGTGCCGTCTAAGCGTCGGTCAAAGACGGTTCCCGACGCGGCGGCCGGCCCGATGCGCCATTAATGCCGGCGTTACGCCGGGGCGTCGGTCACCTACCGGACGGCGCCCCCACCCACCGAAGCCTGCCTTTAAAACGCCGCCTCCCGTCGCCCGTCTGCCTCCCGCACTCCACTCGACGCGACTCGACCGCTCACCCCACCCACCGACGTGCTTCCACCGCCGACGAGCTCCCATTCCCGGCGGTCTCCATGGCGTCCGACGGCGGCGGCGGCGGCAGCTCGTGGCCGACGAGCCTGGACACGCCGGAGACGGACGAGCTCATCCGTCTCGGGTTGATGGTGCCGCCGGGCTGCCGTCTGCCGCGCGTGTTCCACATCACCGCCGATGGGTACCCGACGAGGGGGCCCGGCGCGACGACGGCCGAGCTCCGCCAGCACGAGGGCGGCCGGTGGAACATCGTCGGCCGCACGAGGTTTTGGAAGGGCAAAAACTTCTGGGCCGTCGTCGCGCAGGCCCGTCGGGAGATGCGGACCGGCGGCTCATCGTCGGGCCCGGGCGGCTTGTCGTCTGTCATGCAAGCGCGCGTCGTCCGCCCGCCAAGGCTGCCCCGCCGTCCCCTCGGCAGCTGCGCCGTCCGCGCCGTCTCCGAAGCTCGTCCCCGCCGTCCGGTTCCCGCCATCGCCTGCCCGCCTCCCCTCCGTCGTCCGAGATCCCGGAGCGATTCGCGACTGCGCGAGGACGGCGACCCGACGACGCCCCGGCTACCTCATCGCATTGCGGGCGCCGCAGGCGAAGCGGCGGCTGCTGCGCGGCAGCGGAGGCGAGAGAGGCCACCGAGCTGCAGGCCGCACTTCGACGCGCGGCGGCTATGGCGGCGGCAGCGAAGGGCGCCGAGCTGCGAGCCGCGCTTTCGGCAAGCGGCGGCGACCATCGGAGCCAGCGCAGCCACGATTGGTCGAGATCGAGGGCGACGGCTCATCGGGAGGACGGCGGCAAGAGCAGCGACGACGGCGACGGTGACGACGACGGTGACATCGGCGAGGGGGAGATCGTGGACCTCGCCGACTCCGACGAGGACGAGTAGATTAGGATTTTTTTTCATCGAGTAGTAGATTAGGATTAATTAGTTATGTTTAATTAAGTTTTTATGTTCTAATGTTTAATTAAGACATGTTTAATTAAGTGGGCGTTCGGTTTATATGGTTAGTTCGGTTCGGTTTATTCGGGTTTTCTAAACTTCGGTTTATGTAAAATAAAAACCTAAATAATCAAAGTAAAAATATAAACCGAACCTTTTTAACCAAAATTTGTCGGTTCGGTTTGTTCGGTTAACCGTAAAACCGATTATGTATGCGTCTCATATGCCATATGGAATAGAAAGAAATCAATATATTAAACACATGTGGAATAGAACATTTTTAGAAATTACACTTTGAAAATTTATGACTTTTTTCAGAAAATGATGATCATGTTTTTCAACATATGATTTTTTTAATAAATATCACGGATATTTGTGGAATGGTCCGAACATCTTTTTATAATTGCACTCACATTTTTAGTTTCATGAACATTTTTAATGTCCAGTGAACATTATTAAAAATGAGTAAGTAAAACCTTTTAAAATCGAAACAAAACCGACCCAAAGAAACAGAAGTAAAATACATAGAGAAAACCCGCCAGAAAATCAAGGGTACCCTTCTAGAAGGTTCCCAAATCCGGAAACAATGTACGGCCCATGCGAATAAGAGATTATTTAGCGCTTAAGATTTTCCCTGATAAATGATAGTACTGACAATAAGAAAGGCATAGCATCAACCCCAAAAAAAGAAGTTAACAAAATGCTCTTTGCACACCTGTCTTATAGGATTATTATTTTTGGGCGTTTCTTGTATATTTAGGTGTAATCCTTTGAGAGGAAAAATGATCGACTTTGGCGGATGCGACCGAGAGAAGTACGACCGAGGGTCCCCTCCGCCCATACCGAAACCACCGGGTTGCACAGCAAGTGCCAGTGCGGTTTGCCGGAATGCACCCAACTTTTGGCAGCGCGTGTGGGGCCCCGCCCGGGGACCGCACGCCAGAGATGAACGAAAACGGACTACGAACGCACGTTGCGTCACGTGCGGGCAGTGTTTTAGGGGTTTTCGGTGCGAAAAATCATAGAAAATCCGTACAGCGTCGGAACGCGACAAAATTTGGCGTGCGTGGCCTGCGTGGTCACTGTGGCCCGTGGAAAAAAATGATCGACTTTGGCGGATGCGACCGAGAGAAGTACGACCGAGGGTCCCCTCCGCCCATACCGAAACCACCGGGTTGCACAGCAAGTGCCAGTGAGGTTTGCCGGAATGCACCCAACTTTTGGAAGCGCGTGTGGGGCCCCGCCCGGGGACCGCACGCCAGAGATGAACGAAAACGGACTCTGAACGCGCGCGTTGCGCCACGTCGCGGCAGTGTTTTAGGGTTTTCGGTGCGAAAAATCATAGAAAATCCGTACAGCGTCGGAACGCGACAAAATTTGGCGTGCGTGGCCTGCGTGGTCACTGTGGCCCGTTGAAAAAAATGATCGACTTTGGCGGATGCGACCGAGAGAAGTACGACCGAGGGTCCCCTCCGCCCATACCGAAACCACCGGGTTGCACAGCAAGTGCCAGTGCGGTTTGCCGGAATGCACCCAACTTTTGGAAGCGCGTGTGGGGCCCGCCCGGGGATCGCACGCCAGAGATGAACGAAAACGGACTACGAACGCACGTTGCGTCACGTGCGGGCAGTGTTTTAGGGGTTTTCGGTGCGAAAAATCATAGAAAATCCGTACAGCGTCGGAACGCGACAAAATTTGGCGTGCGTGGCCTGCGTGGTCACTGTGGCCCGTGGAAAAAAAATGATCGACTTTGGCAGATGCGACCGAGAGAAGTACAACCAGGGTCCCCTCCGCCCATACCGAAACCACCGGGTTGCACAGCAAGTGCCAGTGCGGTTTGCCGGAATGCACCCAACTTTTGGCAGCGCGTGTGGGGCCCCGCCCGGGGACCGCACGCCAGAGATGAACGAATACGGACTACTTAACGCACGCTTGCGCCACGTGCGGGCGATGTTTTAGGGTTTTCGGTGTGAAAAATCATAGAAAATCCGTACAGCGTCGGAACGCGACAAAATTTGGCGTGCGTGGCCTGCGTGGTCACTGTGGCCCGTGGAAAAAAATGATCGACTTTGGCGGATGCGACCGAGAGAAGTACGACCGAGGGTCCCCTCCGCCCATACCGAAACCACCGGGTTGCACAGCAAGTGCCAGTGCGGTTTGCCGGAATGCACCCAACTTTTGGCAGCGCGTGTGAGGCCCCGCCCGGGGACCGCACGCCAGAGATGAACGAAAACGGACTACGAATGCACGTTGCGTCACGTGCGGGTAGTGTTTTAGGAGTTTTCGGTGCGAAAAATCATAGAAAATCCGTACAGCGTCGGAACGAGATAAAATTTGGCGTGCGTGGCCTGCGTGGTCACTGTGGCCTGTGGAAAAAAAATGATCGACTTTGGCGGATGCGACCGAGAGAAGTACGACCGAGGGTCCCCTTCGCCCATACCGAAACCTCCGGGTTGCACAGCAAGTGCCAGTGCGGTTTGCCGGAATGCACCCAACTTTTGGAAGCGCGTGTGGGGCCCCGCCCGGGGACCGCACGCCAGGATGAACGAAAACGACTCTGACGCGCGCTGCGTCACGTGCGGGCGTGTTTAAGGGGTTTTCGGTGCAAAAAATCATAGAAAATCCGTACAGCGTCGGAACGCGACAAAATTTGGTGTGCGTGGTCTGCGTGGTCGCTGTGGCCCGTGGAAAAAAATTATCAACTTTGGCGGATGCGACCGAGAGAAGTACGACCGAGGGTCCCTCCGCCCATACCGAAACCACCGGGTTGCACTGACAAGTGCCGTCGGTTTGCGGAATGCACCCAACCACGGAAGCGCGTGTGGGGCCCGCCCGGGACCGCGACGCCGAGATGAACGAAAACGACTACTTAACGCACGCTGCGTCCACGTCGCGGGCAGTGTTTTAGGGTTTTAGGTGCGAAAAATCATAGAAAATCCGTACAGCGTCGGAACGCGACAAAATTTGGCGTGCGTGGCCTGCGTGGTCACTGTGGCCCGTGGAAAAAAATGATCGACTTTGGCGGATGCGACCGAGAGAATACGACCAAGGGTCCCTCCACCCATACCGAAACCACCGGGTTGCACAGCAAGTGCCGGTCGCGGTTTGCGGAATGCACCCAACTTTTGAAGCGCGTGTAGGGCCCGCGCCGGGACCGCCGCCGAGATGAACGAAAACGACTACTTAACGCACGCTGCGCCACGTCGCGGCAGTGTTTTAGGGTTTTCGGTGCGAAAAATCATAGAAAATCCATACAGCGTCGGAACGCGACAAAATTTGGCGTGCGTGGCCTGCGTGGTCACTGTGGCCCGTGGAAAAAAAATTATCGACTTTGGCGGATGCGACCTAGAGAAGTACGACCGAGGGTCCCCTCCGCCCATACCGAAACCACCGGGTTGCACAGCAAGTGCCAGTGCGGTTTGCCGGAATGCACCCAACTTTTGGAAGCGCGTGTGGGGCCCCGCCCGGGGACCGCACGCCAGAGATGAACAAAATGGATTCTCTGAACGCACGCTTGCCACGTCGCGGGCGATGTTTTAGGGTTTTCGGTGCGAAAAATCATAGAAAATCCGTACAGCGTCGGAACGCGACAAAATTTGGCGTGCGTGGCCTGCGTGGTCACTGTGGCCCGTGGAAAAAAAATTATCGACTTTGGTGGATGCGACCGAGAGAAGTACGACCGAGGGTCCCCTTCGCCCATACCGAAACCACTGGGTTGCACAGCAAGTGCCAGTGCGGTTTGCCGGAATGCATCCAACTTTTGGCAGCGCGTGTGGGGCCCCGTCCGGGGACAGAACGCCAAAGATGAACGAAAACGGACTACGAACGACGCTGCGCCACGTCGCGGCGCATGTTTTAGGGTTTTCGTGTGAAAAATCATAGAAAATCCGTACAGCGTCGGAACGCGACAAAATTTGGCGTGCGTGGCCTGCGTGGTCACTGTGGCCCGTGGAAAAAAAATGATCGACTTTGGCGGATGCGACCGAGAGAAGTACAACCGAGGGTCCCCTCCGACCATACTGAAACCACCGGGTTGCACAGCAAGTGCCAGTGCGGTTTGCCGGAATGCACCCAACTTTTGGAAGCGCGTGTGGGGCCCCGCCCGGGGACCGCACGCCAGAGTTGAACGAAAACGGACTACGAACGCACGTTGCGTCACGTGCGGGCGTGTTTTAGGGTTTTCGGTCGAAAAATCATAGAAAATCCGTCTGCGCGTCGAACGCGACAAAATTTGGCGTCGTGGCCTGCGTGGTCACCGTGGCCCATGGAAAAAATGATCGACTTTGGCGGATGCGACCGAGAGAAGTACGACCGAGGTCCCCTCCGCCCATACCGAACCACCGGGTTGCACAGCAAGTGCCGGTCACGGTTTCGGAATGCACCCAACTTTTGGAAGCGCTGTGGGGCCCGCCTGGGACCGCCGACGCCGAGATGAACGAAAACGGACTACTTAACGCACGCTGCGCCACGTGCGGGCAGTGTTTTAGGGGTTTTCGGTGCGAAAAATCATAGAAAATCCGTAGAACGTCGGAACGCGACAAAATTTGGCGTGCGTGGCCTGCGTGTTCACTGTAGCCCGTGGAAAAAAATGATCGACTTTGGCGGATGCGACCGAGAGAAGTACGACCGAGGGTCCCCTCCGCCCATACCGAAACCAACGGGTTGCACAGCAAGTGCCAGTGAGGTTTGCCGGAATGCACCCAACTTTTGGAAGCGCGTGGGGCCCGCCCGGGACCGCCGCGCCGAGATGAACGAAAACGACTCTGAACGCACGTTGCGTCACGTGCGGGCAGTGTTTAAGGGGTTTTCGGTGCGAAAAATCATAGAAAATCCGTACAGCGTCGGAACGCGACAAAATTTGGCGTGCGTGGCCTGCATGGTCACTGTGGCCCGTTGAAAAAAATGATCGACTTTGGCGGATGCGACCGAGAGAAATACGACCGAGGGTCCCTCCGCCCATACCGAAACCACCGGGTTGCACAAAAGTGCCGGTCGCGGTTTGCGGAATGCACCCAACTTTTGAAGCGCGTGGGGCCCCGCCCGGGATCGCACGCCGAGATGAACGAAAACGGACTCGAACGCACGCTTGCGTCACGTGCGGCGGTGTTTTAGGGTTTTCGGTGCGAAAAATCATAGAAAATCCGTACAGCGTCGGAACGCGACAAAATTTGGCGTCGTGGCCTGCGTGGTCACCGTGGCCCGTGGAAAAAAATGATCGACTTTGGCGGATGCGACCGAGAGAAATACGACCAGGGTCCCTCCGCCCATACCGAAACCACCGGTTGCACAGCAAGTGCCGCGGCGGTTTGCCGAATGCACCCAACTTTTGGCAGCGCGCGTGGGGCCCGCCCGGGACCGCCGCCGAGATGAACGAAAACGGACTCTGAACGCACGCTTGCGTCACGTGCGGGCAGTGTTTTAGGGGTTTTCGGTGCGAAAAATCATAGAAAATCCGTCAGCGTCGGAACGCGACAAAATTTGGCGTGCGTGGCCTGCGTGGTCACTGTGGCCCGTGGAAAAAATGATCGACTTTGGCGGATGCGACCGAGAGAAGTACGACCGAGGGTCCCTCCGCCCATACCGAAACCACCGGGTTGCACAAAAGTGCCGGTCACGGTTTGCGGAATGCACCCAACTTTTGGCAGCGCGTGTGAGGCCCCGACCGGGACCGCCGCGCGAGATGAACGAAAACGGACTACTTAATGCACGCGTCCGCGTGCGGGTAGTGTTTTAGGAGTTTTCGGTGCGAAAAATCATAGAAAATCCGTACAGCGTCGGAACGAGATAAAATTTGGCGTGCGTGGCCTGCGTGGTCACTGTGGCCTGTGGAAAAAAAATGATCGACTTTGGCGGATGCGACCGAGAGAAGTACGACCGATGGTCCCCTTCGCCCATACCGAAACCACCGGGTTGCACAGCAAGTGCCAGTGCGGTTTGCCGGAATGCACCCAACTTTTGGAAGCGCGTGTGGGGCCCCGCCCGGGGACCGCACGCCAGAGATGAACGAAAACGGACTACGAACGCACGTTGCGTCACGTGCGGGCAGTGTTTTAGGGGTTTTCGGTGCGAAAAATCATAGAAAATCCGTACAGCGTCGGAACGCGACAAAATTTGGCGTGCGAGGTCTGCGTGGTCGCTGTGGCCCGTGGAAAAAAATTATCGACTTTGGCGGATGCGACCGAGAGAAGTACGACCGAGGGTCCCCTCCACCCATACCGAAACCACCGGGTTGCACAGCAAGTGCCAGTGCGGTTTGCCGGAATGCACCCAACTTTTGGAAGCGCGTGTGGGGCCCCGCCCGGGGACCGCACGCCAGAGATGAACGAAAACGGACTACGAACGCACGCTGCGTCACGTCGCGGCGATGTTTTAGGGTTTTCGGTGCGAAAAATCATAGAAAATCCATACAGCGTCGGAACGCGACAAAATTTGGCGTGCGTGGCCTGCGTGGTCACTGTGGCCCGTGGAAAAAAAATGATCGACTTTGGCGGATGCGACCGAGAGAAGTACGACCGAGGGTCCCCTCCGCCCATAACGAAACCACCGGGTTGCACAGCAAGTGCCAGTGCGGTTTGCCGGAATGCACCCAACTTTTGGAAGCGCGTGTGGGGCCCGCCGGGATCGCCGCGCCGAGATGAACGAAAACGGACTCTGAACGCACGCTGCGTCACGTGCGGGCGATGTTTTAGGGTTTTCGGTGCGAAAAATCATAGAAAATCCGTCAGCGTCGGAACGCGACAAAATTTGGCGTCGTGGCCTGCGTGGTCACCGTGGCCCGTGGAAAAAAATGATCGACTTTGGCGGATGCGACCGAGAGAAATACGACCAGGGTCCCTCCGCCCATACCGAAACCACCGGGTTGCACAGCAAGTGCCGCGCGGTTTGCGGAATGCACCCAACTTTTGGCAGCGCGTGGGGGCCCGCCGGGACCGCCGCGCCGAGATGAACGAAAACGACTACGAACGCACGTTGCGTCACGTGCGGCCAGTGTTTTAGGGGTTTTCGGTGCGAAAAATCATAGAAAATCCGTACAGCGTCGGAACGCGACAAAATTTGGCGTGCGTGGCCTGCGTGGTCACTGTGGCCCGTGGAAAAAATGATCGACTTTGGCGGATGCGACCGAGAGAAGTACGACCGAGGGTCCCTTCGCCCATACCGAAACCACCGGGTTGCATGCAAGTGCCGCGCGGTTTGCGGAATGCACCCAACTTTTGAAGCGTGTGGGGCCCGCCGGGACCGCCGACGCCGAGATGAACGAAAACGACTCTTAACGACGCTTGCGCCACGTCGCGGCGGTGTTTTAGGGTTTTCGGTGCGAAAAATCATAGAAAATCCGTGACAGCGCGGAACGCGACAAAATTTGGCGTCGCGTGGTCTGCGTGGTCGCTGTGGCCCGTGGAAAAAATTATCGACTTTGGCGGATGCGACCGAGAGAAATACGACCGAGGGTCCCTCCACCCATACCGAAACCACCGGGTTGCACAAGCAAGTGCCGCACGGTTTGCGGAATGCACCCAACTTTTGAAGCGCGTGTGGGGCCCGCCCGGGACCGCACGCCGAGATGAACGAAAACGACTACGAACGCACGCTGCGCCACGTCGGGCGATGTTTTAGGGTTTTCGGTGCGAAAAATCATAGAAAATCCATACAGCGTCGAACGCGACAAAATTTGGCGTGCGTGGCCTGCGTGGTCACTGTGGCCCGTGGAAAAAAATGATCGACTTTGGCGGATGCGACCGAGAGAAGTACGACCGAGGGTCCCCTCCGCCCATACCGAAACCACCGGTTGCACAGCAAGTGCCGGTCGGGTTTGCGGAATGCACCCAACTTTTGAAGCGCGTGTGGGCCCCGCCGGGACCGTGACGCCGAGATGAACGAAAACGGACTCTGAACGCGACGCTTGCGTCACGTCGCGCATGATGTTTAGGGTTTTCGGTGCGAAAAATCATAGAAAATCCGTACAGCGTCGGGCGCGACAAAATTTGGCGTCGTGGCCTGCGTGGTCACCGTGGCCCGTGGAAAAAAATGATCGACTTTGGCAGATGCGACCGAGAAATACGACCGAGGTCCCTCCGCCCATACCGAAACCACCGGTTTGCACAGCAAGTGCCGTCGCGGTTTGCGGAATGCACCCAACTTTGGCAGCGCGTGTGGGGCCCGCCCGGGACAGAACGCCGAGATGAACGGAACGGACTACGAACGCACGCTGCGTCACGCGCGGGCGTGTTTTAGGGTTTTCGGTGAAAAAATCATAGAAAATCCGTACAGCGTCGGAACGCGACAAAATTTGGCGTCGTGGCCTGCGTGGTCACTTGGGCCCGTGGAAAAAATGATCGACTTTGGCGGATGCGACCGAGAAAGTACGACCGAGGTCCCTCCGCCCATACCGAAACCACCGGGTTGCACTGACAAGTGCCGCGCGGTTTGCGGAATGCACCCAACTTTTGAAGCGCGTGTGGGGCCCGCCCGGGACCGCCGCCAGAGTTGAACGAAAACGGACTACGAACGCACGTTGCGTCACGTGCGGGCAGTGTTTTAGGAGTTTTCGGTGCGAAAAATCATAGAAAATCCGTACAGCGTCGGAACGCGACAAAATTTGGCGTGCGTGGCCTGCGTGGTCACTGTGGCTCATGGAAAAAAATGATCAACTTTGGCGGATGCGACCGAGAGAAGTACGACCGAGGGTCCCCTCCGCCCATACCGAAACCACCGGGTTGCACAGCAAGTGCCAGTGCGGTTTCCCGGAATGCACCCAACATTTGGAAGCGCGTGTGGGGCCCCGCCTGGGGACCGCACGCCAGAGATGAACGAAAACGGACTATGAACGCACGTTGCGTCACATGCGGCCAGTGTTTTAGGGGTTTTCGGTGCGAAAAATCATAGAAAATCCGTACAGCATCGGAACGCGACAAAATTTGGCGTGCGTGGCCTGCGTGGTCACTGTGGCCCGTGGAAAAAAAATGATCGACTTTGGCGGATGCGACCGAGAGAAGTACGACCGAGGGTCCCCTCCGCCCATACCGAAACCACCGGGTTGCACAGCAAGTGCCAGTGCGGTTTGCCGGAATGCACCCAACTTTTGGCAGCGCGTGTAGGGCCCCGCCCGGGGATCGCACGCTAGAGATGAACGAAAACGGACTACGAACGCAAGTTGCGTCACAATATTAATAAACATGTTTGTTTTTCGTGCAAAGTTCAAAAAATAATGATAATACAAACATGTATGTTTTTCGTGCAAAGTTAAAAAAATATAATAAATGAAATTTTTTTGCAAATAAATAAATATATATTTAATATTGCGATGTGACTTTACCCAACTGCCGGGTCAGTACAACCCGGACAGTTGTACTACCCAGCAGTTAGGTAGAGCCACATCACAGTATTAATTATGACCATGTATGGGTTAACTGACGCCTCTATATAAGCTGGTTAGGGCGTCGTTCGGCGGCCGAGGTGGGACTAAACTAGGCAACTTGCCGTCGCCCATAATGAAATAGTAGACGGGCCGTCGCCCACTTAATAATTGCCGCGGGCCCGACGCAGCAAAAAATCTGCCAGAGCCGTCGCTATCCCCGACAACGCGCACGTCGCCCAATCACGTCGCGCATGCAGTTTTTTGCGCCGTAGGTGCCGACGACGCGCCCCATCTGATCCCCGTCGCCCGCCGCCGCCCGCACTGTCGTTCCCCGCCCGACAGCGTCGCGCCGCCGTCAACGCCCGCCGTCACCCCCGCACTAGTCGACGTTTGCACCTGCCGTCAGCGCCGGTTGTCAACGCCCGTCGTCACCCCGCATTAGTCGACGTGACCGCCGCTGTCAGCACTGGTCGTCAACGCCCGTCGTCACCCCGCACTAGTCGACGTCACCGCCGCCGTCAGCACCGGTCGTCAACGCTCCCACCGTCGCCCGCTGTATTAGCCGTCTGGCAGGTATTTCTTTTAATATTTTCAACAGTATATATCACATTACCTGCATGCAACGTCACATATATATTATTATATGAAGTATGGACATCGATGGTGTGATTGCATGTTCCGTAGAGAAGTGGGTTAGTCTTGTTAATAAGTTAACACCAAGTCAGCGATTTACGTTTTACGAAACGGAGATGGAGGGCATGTTACGAATACCTTCGGTCAAGATGCGTGATAATTTGCTTGCGCTTATGATTCAAGGTTACAATCCTAGTAGTAAAAAATTCAAGGTGCAAGAGGCAGCCGGAAAAAAGGGTTGATTTCACTGAGGCCTGATGATGTGTTCGCTATATTTGGTTTGAAGAATGAAGGAGTTGACGTTTCTAGTTTTTTGAGTATGGACCAAGGCAAAGCAATTAAAAAAATCCCAGCTTGTTTTGTTAACAAGAATGGTAAAATATTGATTGATGATCTTATTGAGAAGATTAGGAGAAATAAAAACGCGGACGATGAATTTGTTCGGATGGCATTTCTCGTCCTGTTAGGGACTATAATTGCACCAATGTCTGATGAGTACATTCCAAAGAATTATTATGCACTAGTGCAAGATGTCAGGCAGATAAAAAAGTTCAACTGGAACGCATTCACTTTGCGGTTTTGTTTGTCGGAGATTGGTATGGTCTTGCAACCCGGTCGTGTTAGGGAATGGCCACGTGGCAACCTTGCACTTCCGCAGGTATGATTTGTTTTTTAAATTGAATAATTGTTTTATATAGTAATACTGTACCACATGCTATATGGTTGTTTGTTTGTTTTGCAGTATCTATATTGGGAGAAGGTGCAGCCAAGCACCGGTCCACAATATGATCCTTTAGCGCTGTTGAGCCCCTTGATGAGGAATTGGACAGAAGCGGCAGCGAAGAAAAGAGACAAGTACGACTTTCAATATGGTCGTGGTGTTGGAATGGTAATACGTTAAATATATATTTTTCCATTTAAAGTCTGCAATTTATTATTAATTAAATATGATTGTATGATTCTTTTTGTTGTAGATCGATGACACCATTACTGAAGAGTACCGCTTAAACAAAATTAGAATGGAACAGGCTGAAAAGAACAAGAAATCCAGTACGAGAAAGTCTAACATTGCTGGAAGGAGAACAGACGTTAGTACATCTGAGGCTTCAGCTACCCACAACCCTGTGATGGATCGGATTTTGACTGAGCTGAAGCACATTCGTAAGGATATGCTTCGTATGCCGGAGCTATGCGCACAGGTACAAGTTTTCTGATTTTGCTGTTCACTATGTTTTTTGATGTGTCACATAACTAATTACAACTAATTTTTAATCACAGAGGGTTATAGAGAAATTGAACAAAAGCGCTGTATTCTACAAAGCCGATGATATTGAAAAAGAAGAAGAGAATGAGTATGGTGAAAATAGTGAAAGTAGAAACTATGATGGGTCACCTCGTAAAGAATTTGTATATAGTACTGACGTGGACAATTACAAAACACCAAGAAAAAAGAATGTGCAAGAGGATGATGAAGATGATATTAATGATTCTGAAGAGAAGACACCTTATTATTGCACACCTGAATATTTGGATAGTTTCAAGGGTGATAAAGAAGATCCTATCGAAGTTCCTGAGGTATCTGATGAGAAATCCGTTACATCTTTAGGAACAGATGAAATAGCATCACGTGGATCCGTAGATTGTATTGGAGAAGATGAGGTACAAAAGGAGGGTGTAGGGAAACGGAAGCGGAGGCTATCAAACCTTGTAAAGTCTCCTTATATTCCAGTTATACCTACAAAGCGTGCAAAACATACAGCAAAAGCAAGTGAGTTTTATCATATTGTTTAATAGCTGAACCTTGTACTTATCATTGACTTATTAACATATTACCGTCATGTATTGCAGAACTATTCGAGAAAGAAGTCTTTCAAAATGAATACGATGTGATTAACGCTAGTGTTAAGTTTGTTCATGCTTATGAGCGGTCAACAAAACATAGAAAGAAGGAAATATTCAATGATGGCATGCGCGAAGGTCTCAGTGCAGAGAGGGCTTGTACAATTCTTGACCATCAATGGCTAACCGGTGATGTAAGTTATTGTTGTGCTTTATATTAACTTTCAATGCAAATTGGAATTGTTATACATCATATAAATTATTTTCAGGTTATCAATGCTTATTCGTCGTATCTGTTGGGAGTTGTTGGTGACGATCGTCATATAATGCCGACCTATCTGGTCAATTGGTTACTTGAAATTAGATCGGACACCGAGCCAGGGAGAAATGAGAACGAAGTTGTGGCGAAGAAGAATGGACCCGTGAATAGATGCACCGATGAGTATTTGAAAAAAGATAAGGTAAGTTCAACTGCCTTAATGTATGCATATATGGGATATAAATAATAAGAGGGTATGTGTTGATTGCATCATATTTTCGTTGTGATGCAGCTTTATATTCCTCTTAATAAGGGAAATACCCACTGGGTTTCGGTTGTCATGCACCGCCCAAGGAAGAGTTTCAGGTTCTTGATTCTTTGATGGGACCCGAACTTGACAGTGAAATTAGAGAAAAAGTTGAGGAGCTGGTACGACATAAATTTACATGAGCATATTGAAACTATCATTTAATAACTTAACTATGTTAAATTCTTTTCGTGCTATCATCTATATGAATAGAGAAAACAACTTGGATATGACATACGTGATGCGAATGCTAGCGGTGCTGTGAATTATCCGGATGTGTCTAATTGGCCTATCAAAACGTATAAGATGCCACAACAAGAAGACGGGTGAGTAAATACTTTCATATTGTTTGTAAATATCTTACATGAAATGCGAACTTATGAACCATTGTTTGTATGGACCAGCAATTCATGTGGAATATTTGTTCTTCGGTGCTTTCAATATTGGAACGGTGAAAAGTGGACAAGCCATTTTTCTCAGGTCTGGTTTTATTTGAAATGCTTATATTAAATTAAATTCATAATGTAATACTATTTAAATTGTACTAATATGAAGTTCTAACAGGGGTCAATTGATAAATCGAGGGACTTAATGATTGCGCAGCTTATTTTTGCGGAGGGAAATACGCTCAACGATGTGAAGGACAAAGTTACCCGGCTTGCAAAGAATAAATAAATGTGGCAAAATTTTTGTAGTACAAAATTTTGTAGGCTCAAATAATGTTTACATTTATTTCGACTTTGATATCTTGTGACGAAGAAGACACTACTATTTTGAATATTTATTAAGGCGAGAATGACATTTGGATTATTATGTTGTCTTCAAGCCATTGTCTTTCATATTCATAGTTCTGTGGTCGTTAAATTGTTTGGATACGTCAGTCCATGTTTTCCTGTACTGCTGAACGTTAATAAAAATGCACATGTATTTATTATGCGTGTAACACCGACCGTCGTTCTTATGTTAGTGTTATTTTGAAAGCACAGACGACGTCGCTTATAACACCGACGTTCTTAGTTGTCCATTGTAAAAAAATTCCCTAGTTGTCCATTGTAAAAAAATTGCCCAACAAGTGCGCCGGCTAGTCTGACGTCAGACAGGACCGACGACACTGTCCAACAGGGCAGCGTCGGACGACGGGTGGCATAACAGTTTAATCGAAGACGTTCGACTGCAAGCGCGCCGCCGGGTATATAAGCCGGTCGTCGCGCGCTCCGTCGGGCGAGGTGGGACTAAAAACTTGGCTGCCCGCAGCCGCCGTGCCTGCAGCGACGCGCGTGACCGCGTGGGCCGGCCAAATAACACTATACGCCCGCGACGTGAAGACGGCCCAAGTAGCAGGCGGCGGGACGACGGCCCAAGTTCCACGCGGGGCGACGGGAAATGTTTAGTCCCACCTCGCCCGACTGAGGGCTCGACGACCGCCTTATATACCCGGCGGCACATGAGCTGTCAAACTAGTTGATTACTTCGTACTGCCGCCAGCCGCCCGACGCTGCCGCTGTGGGACAGTGCCGCCGGCGCTATTGTCAGTCTTTTTTTTAAAAAATAATAATTAAAACGACGGGGTTCTAAGCGACGGCGACCGTACAATGCTGGGAAAAAAGTAACAGCAAAGAGCAAAATAACAGTAAACAGCGACGGCACTAGTGTGCAAAAATGAGCACTGTCAAAACAACAGCGACGACACTGTCAAAATAAGCGACGGCAGTTCTGTGCAAAATGAGCACATGAAAATAAACAAAGTAAAAACTCCTTGTTGCATTACATAGTCTTTCATCAAAACAACTACTTATGTCGGTATATCGTAGCAACAAAGTAAAATAAGTTCATATAACATATTTCAACAATTATTAAAGATCACATATGTAGAACATTAATAACTGTCTCCAATGAAAGGGTGAAGCAATCTTCCATAGCAATCCATAGCAATCTTCCATACTCCACAATTCAAACAAAGTTCCTACATAACAGTAAGATATGTGTTAATTCACAATAAACAAATAAATTCGGGTTGAACAATAAGATTTACAATAACATAGAAAAAATCATACTTAAGATTTTGAGGGCACGTGGACTTATAATGACCCGTAAGACCACACAGTCCACATTGACGTTTGCTTTTCTCATCAAAAGCTTTAGGTCGCCCATTTTTAGTGACATCAGGACCATTCTTACCGCGGCCTTTAACATTCTGTTTTGGTGCGCCTTTGGTGTTAACTTTAGCGGGATCACGAACAAGACCATGATCTTGATTAGGCTCAAATGCATCGTCGTTCACAAACTGTACCCCCGCACCAGGCTCATCCTCCTCAGTGTAATCATTATCTATTATGTCCCTCAGAGCCGCCTTCAACTTGTCGAATAAAAATGGTTTATGACATGCTTTATGAGTTGCTTCAGCAGATAAGATAGTCAACTCACTGTACCTAGCTCTGTCACCTGCACCTGCCCATCCCCACGGAAACAGATTGCTAGTGCGCTTCACGGGAAGTCCACCACTTGCAACTTGGCTCAACCTCCGCAGCACTAAACACTTAGGTATCTCACGTAAGCATAGCCGAATCAGAACATGAAGAATATGTTTGCAAGGAAGTCCTTTGCGATACATGCTTCTGCAACTGCACCTCACAGTTTCTTCGGAGTTACCTGGGGTGTACTCCACAGTGAATCTCATATCCCTATTTTCCTTCCATGTCAGTATGAATCTGTGAGTGTCTGCTCCTCTTAGTCTCTCAAGGACCTCAAGCTCCCGTGCCTTCTTCATATCTTCCTGCAAGATATAAAAGTTTGCCGCAGTGAACTCACGTGCAGCTGATTTCTCAATATCTTTACACTCGTCCAATACTGGTACTGGAACTGTCTGTGAGTTTGTGTAATCGTCATGCGCCTCGTTCTCACGAAGACGAACTATGCAGTTCTCATAGTGCACAATCATATCAACAATAGTCATACCGGAGTCTAGATGCAAGTGAAGGCATGAATTCAGACTCTCACTTCGCTGGTTACTTCGCATACCTAAGAAAAACCCACCTGACAGATATGATGCAGCCCAAAGCCTTTTCTTCTTGTACATCCTACGTAACCATGTTTTTGTTTTCTCCGACTGCCATTTGGCGCAAAACGCTGCCCATCTCTCCTCAAATACCTTCTTTGAAGTGGCATAATAAAGTAGAGACCTGATCTCCTTTAGAGACTTATGATGAAGGTGTTTCTGCATGTTCTTCTCAATATGCCACGAGCAAAGACGATGCCAAACCTCCGAAAGTACCTTTCTTATGGCCTTAATCATAGCTGCATCTCCATCAGTAATTACTGACCTGGGCCTCTTCTGACAATGAGCCCTCAAAAATGTCTGAAGCAGCCAGACATATGTATCCTCCGTCTCGTCAGACACAAGAGCACAACCGAATACCGTGGTGCAACGGTGGTTGTTCAGACCAACAAAAGGTATAAATGGCATGCCATACCTATTCATCCTGTATGTGCTGTCGAAGACTGTCACATCGCCGTAGTCAACATAGTCTCGACGTGATTGAGAATCACACCAGAATATGTTTTTCAACCTTCCTTCATCATCGACGGTGTGCTCAAAGAAGAAATCTGGATCTCTCTCTTTTCTGGTCATCATGATCCCAATGGCAGTGTCTGCATCACCTTGTGCAAGCAATTTCATTTTTTCTCTATAACACATGTTATAAAGCTTCTTCCTCCCAAAACCAGCCTTTGCACATGACCCGTACCTACTGACGAGTTGATCATAAATCATATGTTTCCTGATTCCAGCACCTGCCATGGTTAAGATCTCAGCTTTCTGATATTCTTTTATCTGATTATGAGACCGAAGAAACGTGACTTCATCCGGTCTAGCTAGAACGTGACTGTGATCATCATTGAAACTGCTGACATACCAAACGTCACGCTCTTTATCAAGTTTCAAAGTTATGTGCGCATCGCAGAAGCAACGAGTCTCCCCTCTCAGTCTGCGGGTCCTGCCTTCCATTGTACAAAGTTTTGCCTGTCGTTTCCCAGCTCTCGCACACCGATACTTTCTCAAGCGCTTAGTTCCCTCAGGACCTTTCGAATATTTCAGTGAGTCCTTTCTTACGCTGAAACCACGCTCGTAAGCATACTGGTTATAGAAAATGTAAGCCTCTCCTAGTGACTTGAACGTCTTCCTCATGACCTTCCAATGCATGTCCAATGATTCTTGCTGATATTCATCAAATCCGATGTCAAAATTAAACAGATCATCACCAACATACTCATCATTCCCGCTTGTACCATCTACATCTCCCTATAAATTAATGCATTAAACCATTTATGTCAGTCAGTTATTATTTTAATATGTAATAATGTAGTTATGTAAGTTTGAAAACTTACTTTGCTGGAGCTGTCATCATGAGATGGATCAACGTGCGATTTGTCACTTTCATCGTCCACAATATTCCTCACAAAGTTCCCATCCTCGTCCATCTGCGCGCATTGCAAAAAAAACATGTAAGCGCTAATATGGTAATTATGTCATTTCTTCTCTGATTTTATTTATGACATACCCGGAGTGCACTTTGGGCAAATGAATCATCTATATCCATATCATCATCATCATCGCCATGTTGCTGCATGATGCAAAAAATTATGAAAATTTCCGTGCGGTCTACCATATTTATTGTTTTTATCAACCTTGATCACACTTACATTGCCACTATAAGATTCATTCAAACTCATGTAGTTCTTCTCAGCAGGTTCATCCATATTCAGTGACGAGGTTTCGTTGTCCTCGTCGTAATCATTGCCATCATAATCGCCCTCCTCCTCTAACTATACATAGTTAAAAAAAATTGTACGATCAATCAAACACCGTGTAACATCATCCCTAAAACAATTATTTCATCAAGCACAATGTTGTCTCTAACCAACCTCTTGCACGGCGGCCAGGATTTCAGCCGGATCCATTTCTTCCGATGACGGCCTGAAGTTGCTGGCCGGCGGAGGCAGGTGTCGACGGCGTGAGGACGACGGCTGGTCGTAGCAGGCGTACTGCGCGGAGGGAGGCGGCGACGTAGATCGTGGGTGGGCGGCCATCTGGGCGACGGGAATGGAACGCGGCGGCAGCGGCAACGGAGCCTGGGCAGGCGCGGCGGCAGCGGTAACGGCGCCGGGGCACGCGCGGCGGCCTGTTTGGGCGGCGGCCCGGGCGACGGCAACTTAGCGCAGACGGGGGCCGACGTGGAGACGGCGTGGGTGCGTTAGGGTTCTGAGTTGTGTCTTTTTTTTTCTCCAACAACTGTCGACGCCAACTTCAAGACGTGCGGGCGTACGACGGCGACGTACGGCGACGGGTGCGGGTACGCGGGCGGGCGTATGTACAGCGACGGGTGCGGCATACACGGGCGGGCGTACGTACAGCGACGGGTGCGGCATACGCGGGCGGGCGTATGCCGTCGCGCGCGGACGTACAACGTCGGGTGGGTATTCCTATACCTAATGTGAAATTACCATACTATCCACTATACGTTTTAGGGGGGGTTGTACCGAAGCACTCCCCATTCACTTATCTCAATCCAGTAGTAAGGAAACTAAAGTGATTCACACATTTTAATTGTACCCCAAACACAATTATTTCTGAATCAGTTCCATTTGTGCTTTCTGTTTACTTGGATCCAACTACCAATAAGAATGACTATTTGTAGGATCAATGTCTTTTGTTTGTTTTCAATATGTTCCCTGTTCCTCTTGCAAAATATAGTCTCCCCTGTTCCCAGCATAGTGCTTTTGCCATGTGCCATGTAGGTGCAGATTGATGATGCCTGAAACTAATCATCCGTTGAGATCCCAGCACTTGGTAGTTGGTAATAAGAATGATATTCATACTTCTGCAGGTCCATACTTGACTGCTCTGTTTGGTAGTATCACTGTACTGTACCGTGTTACTCCATGGCACACAAGATCATATCTGGGATATGGGAGGGAGATCAATCCGTATGACTACACACTCATTCTCCAAAAGTACTCCCTCCATCCCAAAAGAAGTGTCATCTCAACTTTAGTACAACTTTACACTAAATTTAGTACAAAGCCGAGACACTTATTTTGGGACGGAGGGAGTATGTTTTTTTCAAGAAGACACAAAATCTTTGTATTTTGATGTATTGATAGGAGAAGAATGCATTTGCAAGCCAGCTCATAGGAATTTGTCAGATAGATACCAAGCTGTGTGTTTCGGGGTGTCAGGGGAATTGAAACTTATTGGCTTTTGCCAAAGATCAAACTACACATAGATGCACACACACACAAACACATATGGACGCTCGCATTCGCGGACGCACACAAATAAATTTTGGGACAATTTTCTCTACACAATTGTCAGAAGAATGTATTTTCCATGTTCAAAGGATTATTACAAGGCACCCATGATGATAAGATGCGGATTTAACTTTCTAAATATAACTCGTTTTGGACTCCATTGCCTTGACTCTGAAAGTACTTAGCCAAACACAAGCACAGTGTACTCGACATGCAAACATTTATACTACTAGGAGTAAGGATAGGACTCCTCCACGCGTACACTTCAACAGACAATACACGTTAACTAAGTTGGCCAGACTCTTAAAGTAAAACTACAA
This sequence comes from Aegilops longissima, assembly GCA_021605205.1. Taxonomy (NCBI): domain Eukaryota; kingdom Viridiplantae; phylum Streptophyta; class Magnoliopsida; order Poales; family Poaceae; genus Aegilops; species Aegilops longissima. Next base: position 597,682,561 of record CM038676.1, on the reverse strand, counting down.
TAATATTTCCCAATTCGCAAGACAATGTGGTGCCATACATAATGTGAGCCACAGGCAGTATGTTACTCAACTCAAATGTCCTTCGTCCTGAGGCACGCGCTTCTTTCCTCCTCCAACCTTAGGTTCTGGAGCTTGCATCTTACAGCTTATTGTGTAGTTGTAGTAGGGTGGTATGCGAGATCTCCATGCAAGAGCCTCAAATTCCCCGTGAGGTAGTGTACATCCTAAGAGGATGTCCCGCACACTGATCTTGGGGACTTCCTCACTGGAGGAATCTGACTGATGATAGTTGCAAATCAAGAAATATCTGCGGCTCTTCGCCAATCTCCAATAGTAAACTGGCTCATCTTCCCGCAAACGAAGGTTTGGGTGCTTTTCAAACATAAGGAGATGTGTCTGTTTATATGCTCTCACGCATTCAAGAATTGTGCGCCAGAATCGAGCATTGAAGTTATCTCTCAGTATCCCAGCAACGAGATGCGCGCCTGTGAAACATTGTCTCTGTTCCAAAGCGATCTCCATAGCCATTGTTGCCAGTTTTGGGTGCTCATTGGGGTTTGTGCTTCCGAATGCAATTGATTTGAAAAAATGCCAATAAGCTTCTGGAGAGAGATAGTCCAGCCGAAGTGTTTCGGTTGTTCCTAGATTAACAATTCTTTCAGAACGACTTGTGATTATAATTTTACTCCCACCACGCGGTATCATGCGTGTCGTGGAAGATTTCAGCCTTCTCCATGTTTCCTTGTTAATGTCCTCACCTATTTCAACAATAATCAGCAGTCTGTTTGGAGAAGCACAATCCCGATGTTTGACTAGACCATTAATATTTTTCCCTTTCAGGTCGATCACTCCTTCATCCTTGAGGCTGCCTTCTGGAAAGAAGAGGATCATTGAGAAACGATCACGCACACTCTCATCTCTGCAAATATGCTCAACAAGAGTGGTCTTCCCTACTCTTATTGGACCAACAATCGGAAGTACAGCCAAATCTGGAGCAGCACTGGGACGCAGCAAGAAATCCAGGACCCGTTGCCGTTCTGATTGGCGACCAAACATGCAATTGTCCAAGAGCAAATATGCGCCATAAGGTTGGCGGAGTATCGGAGGACACGACTGCAAGAAGAAAAGAAATTCTTTCATACTAGCCATGGTGTCTTCAAGGGTATCAACCATCCGGTGCAGCTCTTCTCGTACGTCGCTGTTTACACCAAACAACAGTTCTTCTCTGTTACTAGTACTGCTGCCAGCCTGAGAGAAACGAAGCCGTTTGGCTGGAGTTACATTGGTGAGCGCAGATGATGAGTGGCTGACCTCCTCCTGCTCCTCATCGTCAGGGGCTTGGAATCTCAAGGCATCAAGAACATAGTGACCTCTGTGCATCCCTTGCCTCAACATCTTGAGCTGACGGAGCATCCCCTGGTTGGTGATGTGCCGCCCCTCTGCCTCCTCGACAACGGTGTCGATTCTCAGTACTACTCTCTCCAGCCTCTGGAGAATCATGTCGATGCCGGGCTGCCGCTGGAAGTATCTGTTGATCACGAAGGATGCCGACCTGCCGAAGAGGTCACCAACGACTGCAGAGAGCAGGACGTCCATTGTGAACCTCCTCGGCTCGAGCACTGGTCCGGCGGTGGAAGAGGACTGATAAAGACGGAGGAGGACTAGGAGCGTCAAACGCTGGGGTGTGTTGTACTACAAATTTTACTCAGGACTCGATCGGGTATGCGTGTGGATTTTAAGGTGACTAATGCGGGATGGATCAACACGCTATGATGTGGTGCCGATCAGACCAATTGAATTGTCGCTAGCCTGACTTGACTCTTGACTTTCCAGTGTCCGGAGGCTCGAATGTTTGGTGTAACAGGTAAGCCTTTGTTACCTACATTTTCGTCTCATATCTATTTTGTTGAAAAAAGGGAAAAATATATTCATCTTTTTCGAAAAGGCCAAGGGCCATATATTAAGTAGCACCCATTCTCCCCGCAAACAAAAGAAGTAGCACAGACCCTACAAAAGCACCCTTACAAATATTGGAAATACATTCAAATCTTTGAGCATCCTGAGGTCTTCTTTTTCGTGTCCACCCGTGAGGAAAGCTCGTTGCCACTTAGTCTTCACGTCTCTGTATCATGTTTCATGCATGTTTGTTGTGTTTTTATCTGTAAATTGTCCTGAAATTCATTGACAAACAGAACGAGTTGCATGCCATATCCGACAGCAGAATTGAAATGCACGATCTCCAAAGTTTTAGCAAAGTTTTGGTAATTTGATGGGAGATTTTGTGGGCGATAACCAAAACTTACGAAAAAACTGGCTTATCCCTCCCCACAAAATTTTCACTGTAAGACTTCCCATGATTCTAACCGTATGCCCCCATTTCAGCTCCTAAGTTTTCTCCGATGTATAAAATTTCATAGATGTAGAGATCTTGTTAGCCATATCCTTCCTCCTCCACAAGAAAAGCTCTTTTCCTGTCGTCGGCGCCGCCGCCGGTCCGCCCCATCTTCGATGGCCTCTAGGCCATGGAGGTGCGGAGGATCTCAGCCCCCCGCTGGCGGCAGGGACTCCGTTCTCGTTCTTGTTAGGTTCAGCATCTTGGTTGATGCTATGTGGCGGCGGTGATGTCCCTTAAAAAGAATAATGTCTCCCATGTTTTATCCCCGTCTGAATGGTGCGTCTAGCATCGTCAGAGGGTGTTTTGAGGTGTGTCTCCATCCAGTGGCGGTGCCAGGATTTTAATCATGTGTAGTCAACTCAACCTTGTGTAGTCAACATCTATGTATTTCTACAATTTTTTTATTATTTTCTGCATGATTTATGCTTATATATGATACTGTTTTCACAAAGCTGTGTAGTCATTTGACTACATAGCCTATGCATGGCTTCGCCACTGTCTCCATCAGATCTCGCAGGATTCGGTCGGAGGCAGCACCGGATAGCAGCCATGGCCACGCCTCCGAGAAGGGAACGACACCCGCAGGTATCGCCGCTGCCAGCTCGAAAGGTTGAGCAAGGATTTCACCTTCGCCTAGTCTGAGCAATCCCAAGCCGTCGAAGCAAAATTCGAAGATGCGGAGGTCTGGTCGTGGGCCGGAACCACCACCACAAGACGGGGAGCTGAACGAGCTATGGAACGGTCGGAAGGGCGAATGGGCCATGGAGGTGGGCTGGGTTGGGCAGTCGCGTGAAAAATGGAGGGGGCGATGGCGGCCGAAAACCCGGACAAGCCAGGATCCGGAGAGGAGCGCAGATCCAGGCTGCTAGAACCAAAGCCGCAGGGATTCAGGCTGCCGGGCAGGGTTGTAATTTTATTACCTCTGTTGTTTTTTATACTACCATGATTAAGATGAATAGATTAGAAGTTTCTCGAAAAAAGAAAGAAATAGGCCATGAGGAGTTCCAGAGTCCTCTCTGAATGCAATCCGATCGTGACAGACGGCACATCGCCAACCACGGAAATGGGCTGCTGCTGGCCAGGGACATCTCAAGATCAACGTCACGCCGATGTGGCACGGCCGCGGCATACGCGTCGTAGTGGCCAGTCTTCCTTTTTTTTTGCGGGTGTAGTGGCCAGTCATTTTTTTTTTCAAGGGTCTTCAGCTGTTGTTTTCATGAATCTCTACTGGCCACAGGTGACGGGCCGGCGACATGTAACGCAAACAAAAAGAGGCAATGTGGTCCAACACCAGCTGGCCCGCATATAGAAAGAAGAAAAATATGCAACTAACTGGGGTGACGGTTGATTCTAAAAAATAACTTGAATGACGGTTTTCCAGCGCAGTTTTTTAGAAACACGGGGATATTTGTGGAGAGACAGTCTCAAAGGTTGTACTCAGGATTGTCGAGGGGGTATAGGGATGGCAATGGGGACAATCCCCTATGGGGATACTTACAAGTACAACATCCCCATCCCCATCTATTCTCTATCATCCCATCCCCATCCCCATTTAATGACTGTGGATGAAATTTTTCTATACCCATGCCCCACTGGGGAACGGGGCCCCATTAGGGTCCCCATCCCCATAAACAAATACTCATATACATAATATGACACCCTATGATCAACATACATACATGGTGTGGTCCTTGTCCTGCTAATGCCTATCTAGGTCGTATTGACTCCTTGGTCATGGTGGCAGCTGAGGTGAGGATGTGAGATAGGTTTAAGGTTTTTCTTCAGAGCTTTTTTTTTGTTTTAGCAAGTTTGTTTGTGAATATTTTAACGTTGACCGCAGTGTCACGGTTACTAACCGGGTCCCTGATGGGTATTGGGTCTGGGGAATAGGATATCGTCCCCATCCCTGTTGTACCCTATGGGGAATAAATTAGTTTGGTAAATATCCCCATGAGGATGTTTTTCGCCCATCCCCACCCCCTAATAGATGAAATCCCCACGGGTTTGGCGGGTATGGGGCCCCGTTGCCATCCCTAGTAGAAAGTGTGGAGGAGATAAATAATACTCCCTCCTTTTCAGAATATAAGATGTATTGATTTCCGTGCAAGTCAAACTTATGTGTGTGACCAAGATTATAGTATAAAATATCGAATATCGACATCTATAATACAAAATAAATAAAATATGAAAATACTTTTCATGATGGATCTAGTGCTACAAATTTGGTATTGTAGATATTGATATTTTTTCTAAAAACTTGGTCAAACATACACATGTTTGACTTTTGAAAAAAAATAATACACCTTATATTCTGGAATGGAGGGAGTACTATCTTAGTGCTTATTCCGAAGGTAACAAACCCACCTTACTTTCACAGTTCAGACCTATAAGTCTTTGTAATGTTCTACAGAAACTTGCTTCCAAGGTCATTGCTAACTGCCTCAAATTAGTGTTACCCGAAATTATCTCGGAGGAGCAGGTTGCTTTCATGCCTAGACGTATGATTACTGACAATATCATTGCAACATATGAGTGTTTACATTTTATAAAGAGGAACAAGGCACAAAAGCATAGACATTGCGCTTTGAAGCTGGATATGGTGAAGGCATATGATCGAGTGGAATGGAGTTACTTGAGAGCTATTATGCTTAAGCTGAGATTTACGGAGAGATGGGTTGTTATTATAATGGGATGGCCAGTTCAGTGTCCTTCTCTGTGCTTTTTAATGGGCAAAAGTTAGAAGAATTTAAATCAACATGAGGTATTCGTCAAGGTGATACTATTTCGCCGTATCTTTTTTTGCTGGCAGCAGAGGGCATTTCTTGCCTTTTAAAATCAAGAGTTCAATCATCTAGTCTTGATGGCATACAAGTAGCCCCGTCGGCTCCACCGGTGAACCATTTATTGTTTACAGATGACAGCCTGATGTTCTTTAAAGCAAATAGAGTGGGTGCGAAAGAAGTGTCTACTTTGTTGGAAACTTATGCAAGGGCTTCAAGACAATGTGTCAATAAGGAGAAGGGGCAGCTCGGTGCATGTACTCCCTCCGTTCCAAAATAGATGACCCAACGGAGGGAGTAGCTCCCGCTTGCGCAGGTTCCGGGGAAGGGTACGCCCACTTTGGGTCTATAGTATGCAACCTTTCCCTATATTTCTGTAAGAGGTTGTTTGCAGGACTTGAACCCGTGACCTCATGATCACAAGGCAGTAGCTTTACCACTGCGCCAAGGCTCCCCTTCCCGTGTCAATAAGGAGACATATCTGTTGGAAATATGCCCTAGAGGCAATAATAAAAGCATTATTATTATATTTCCTTGTTCATGATAATTGTCTTTTATTCATGCTATAATTGTATTATTCGGAAATCGTAATACACGTGTGAATACATAGACCACAATACGTCCCTAGTAAGCCTCTAGTTGACTAGCTCGTTGGTCAACAGATAGTCATGGTTTCTCGACTATGGACATCGATGTCATTGATAACGGGATCACGCCATTAGGAGAATGACGTGATGGACAAGACCCAATCCTAAGCATAGCACAAGATCGTAGTTCGTTTTGCTAGAGCTTTTTCAATGTCAAGTATCTCTTCCTTAGACCATGAGATCGTAATTCCGGATACCGTAGGAGTGCTTTGGTGTACCAAACGTCACAACGTAATCGGGTGACTATAAAGGTGCACTACAGTATCTCCGAAAGTGTCTGCATTGGGTTGACACGGATCGAGACTGGATTTGTCACTCCGTATGACGGAGAGGTATCTCTGGGCCCACTCGGTAATGCATCATCATAATGAGCTCAAAGTGACCAAGTGTTTGGTCACGGGATCATGCATTACGGTACGAGTAAAGTGACTTGCCGGTAATGAGATTGAACGAGGTATTGGGATACCGACGATCGAGTCTCGGGCTTGTAACGTACCGATTGACAAAGGGAATAGTATACGGGGTTGCTTGAATCCTCGACATCGTGGTTCATCCGATGACATCACGAGGAGCATGTGGGAGCCAACATGGGTATCCATATCCCGCTGTTGGTTATTGAACTGAGAGCCGTCTCGGTCATGTCTGCATGTCTCCCGAACCCGTAGGGTCTACACACTTAAGGTTCGGTGACGCTAGGGTTATTAGGAAGACTTGTATGTGATTACCGAATGTTGTTCGGAGTCTCGGATGAGATCCCGGACGTCACGAGGAGTTCCGGAATAGTCCGGAGGTAAAGATTTATATATGGGAAGTTGTCATACGGACACCGGAAGGTTTCGGGGGCATATCGGTATTGTACCGGGGCCACCGGAAGGGTTCCGGGGGTCCACCGGGAGGGGCCACCCCTCCCCGGGGGGCCACATGGGCTGCGTGGGGCAGGAGCCAGCCCCTGGAGGGCTGGGCGCCCCCTTGGGCCCATGCGCCTAGGGTTTGGGGGAACCCAGAGGGGCGCCTGCTTGGGGGCAAGTTCCCCTCCTGCCGCCGCCCCTCTAGATCCCATCTAGAGGGGCCGCCCCTGCCCTTCCCTATAAATAGAGGGGTGAGGGAGGCTGAACACCCAAGCCAAGTCGCAGCCCTCCCTCCCCAACACCTCTCCTCCTCCGTACGTGCTTGGCGAAGCCCTGTCGCCGAGATCTTCTGCACCAACAACACCACGCCGTCGTGCTGCCGTTGGAGCTGTCTTCCTCAACCTCTCCTTCCTCCTTGCTGGATCAAGACAGAGGAGACGTCGTCCGTACCGTACGTGTGTTGAACGCGGAGGTGCTGTCCGTTCAGCACTTGGTCATCGGTGATCTGAATCACGGCGAGTACGACTCCATCATCACCATCCGCTTGAAAGCTTCCGCACTCGATCTACAAGTGGTATGTAGATGCAAACTCACTCCCTTGACTCGTTGCTTAGATGAACTCATAGATGGATCTTGGTGAAACCGTAGGAAAAATTTTAATTTTCTGCAACGTTCCCCAACAGTGGCATCTTGAGCTAGGTCTATGCGTAGTTCTCTATTGCACGAGTAGAACACAATTTTGTTGTGGGCGTAGATCTTGTCAACTTGCTTGCCGCTACTAGTATAATCTTGCTTCAGCGGTATTGTGGGATGAAGCGGCCCGGACCAACCTTACACGTATGCTTACGTGAGACCGGTTCCACCGACTAACATGCACTAGTTGCATAAGGTGGCTGGCGGGTGTCTGTCTCTCCCACTTTAGTTGAAGCGGATTCGATGAAAAGGGTCCTTATGAAGGGTAAATAGAAGTTGACAAGATCACGTTGTGGTTATTCGTAGGTAAGAAAACATTCTTGCTAGAACCCAATTGCAGCCACGTAAAAGATGCAACAACAATTAGAGGACGTCTAACTTGTTTTTGCAGCAATTGTCATGTGATGTGATATGGCCAGAAGTTGTGATGAATGATGAATGATATATTGTGATGTATGAGATCATGTTCTTGTAATAGGAATCACGACTTGCATGTCGATGAGTATGACAACCGGCAGGAGCCATAGGAGTTGTCTTTATTTTTGTATGACCTGCGTGTCATTGAAGAACGCCATGTATACTTTACTTTGTTGCTAAACGCGTTAGCCATAGAAGTAGAAGTAGTCGTTGGCGTGACAACTTCATGAAGACACGATGATGGACATCATGATGATGGAGATCATGGTGTCATGCCGGTGACGAAGATGATCATGGAGCCCCGAAGATGGAGATCGAAGGAGCTATATGATATTGGCCATATCATGTCACTATTATATAATTGCATGTGATGTTTATTATGTTTATGCATCTTGTTTACTTAGAACGACGGTAGTAAATAAGATGATCCCTTACAAAAATTTCAAGAAGTGTTCTCCCCTAACTGTGCACCGTTGCTAAAGTTCGTCGTTTCGAAGCACCACGTGATGATCGGGTGTGATAGATCCTTACGTTCACATACAACGGGTGTAAGACAGTTTTACACATGCAAAACACTTAGGGTTAACTTGACGAGCCTAGCATGTACAGACATGGCCTCGAAACGGAGACCGAAAGGTCGAACACGAGTCGTATGGAAGATACGATCAACATGAGAATGTTCACTGACGATGACTAGTCCGTCTCACGTGATGATCGGACACGGCCTAGTCGACTCGGATCGTGTAACACTTAGATGACTAGAGGATGTCTAATCTGGTGGGAGTTCATTAAAATAATTTGATTAAATGAACTTAATTATCATGAACTTAGTCTAAAACTTTTGCATAATATGTCTTGTAGATCAAATGGCCAACGCTCATGTCAACATGAACTTCAACGCGTTCCTAGAGAAACCAAGCTGAAAGATGATGGCAGCAACTATACGGATCGGGTCCGAACCCGAGGATCATCCTCATAGCTGCCAGAAACAATATGTCCTAGAAGGACCGCTAGGTGACGCCCCGTCCCCAGAGAACCAAGACATTATGAATGCTTGGCAGTCTCGTCTTGATGATTACTCCCTCGTTCAAGGCGGCATGCTTTACAGCTTAGAACCGGGGCTCCAAAAGCGTTTTGAGCAACACGGAGCATATGAGATGTTCGAGGAGCTGAAACTAGTTTTCCAAGCTCATGCCCGGTCGAGAGATATGAAGTCTCCGACAAGTTCTATAGTTGTAAGATGAAGGAAAATAGTTCACGGTGAGCACATACTCAAAATGTCCAGGTTGCACAACCGCCTGTCCCAGCTGGACATTAACCTCCCGGATGAGGCGGTCATTGACAAAATCCTTGATCGCTCCCACCAAGCTACAAGAGCTTTGTGATGAACTACAATATGCAGGGGATGGTGAAGACCATTCTGAAGTATTTTCAATGTGAAGTCAGCAGAGGTTGAAATCAAGAAAGAACATCAAGTGTTGATGGTCAATAAGACCACTAAGTTCAAGAAGGGCAAGGGTAAGAAGAACTTCAAGAAGGACGGCAAAGATGTTGCCGCCCGTAAGCCGTTGCCGGAAGAAGTCAAAGAATGGACCCAAGCCCGAGACCGAGTGCTTTTATTGCAAGGGAAGGGTCACCGAAGCGGAACTGCCCCAAATACTTAGCGGATAAGAAGGCCGCAACACCAAAGGTATATTTGATATACATGTAATTGATGTGTACCTTACCAAGACTCGTAGTAACTCCCGGTATTTGATACCGTGCCGTTGCTCATATTTGTAACTCACAGCAGGAGCTGAGGAATAAGCGGAGACTGGCGAAGGACGAGGTGACGATGCGTGCCGGGAATGGTTCAGAGTCGATGTGATCGCCGTCGGCACGCTACCTCTACATTTACCTACGGGATTAGTTTTGAACCTTAATAATTGTTATTTGGTGCCAAGTTTGAGCATGAACATTGTATCTGGATCTCGTTTGATACGAGATGGCTACTCATTTAAATCCGAGAATAATGGTTGTTCTATTTATATGAGAGATATGTTTTATGGTCATGCTCCAATGGTCAATGGTTTATTCTTAATGAATCTCGAACGTAATGTTACACATATTCATAACGTGAATACCAAAAGACGTAAAGTTGATAACGATAGTCCCACATACTTGTGTCATTGCCGCCTTGGTCACATTGGTGTCAAGCGCATGAAGAAGCTCCATGCTGATGGACTTTTAGAGTCTCTCGATTATGAATCATTTGACACATGCGAACCATGCCTCATGGGCAAAATGACCAAGACTCTGTTCTCCGGAACAATGGAGCGAGCAACCAACTTGTTGGAAATCATACATACCGATGTGTGCGGTCCAATGAGTGTTGAGGCTCGCAGAGGATATCGTTATGTTCTCACTCTCACAGATGACTTGAGTAGATATGGGTATGTCTACTTGATGAAACACAAGTCTGAGACCTTTGAAAAGTTCAAGGAATTTCAGAATGAAGTAGAGAATCAACGTGACCGAAAGATAAAATTCTTACAATCGGATCGTGGAGGAGAATATTTAAGTCACGAATTTGGTGCACACTTAAGAAAATGTGGAATCATTTCACAACTCACGCCGCCTGGAACACCTCAGCGTAACGGTGTGTACGAACGTCGTAATCGCACTCTATTGGATATGATGCGATCCATGATGTCTCTTACCCATTTACCGCTATCATTTTGGGGATACGCTCTAGAGACAGCTACATTCACTTTAAATAGGGCACCGTCTAAATCCGTTGAGACGACACCGTATGAATTATGGTTTGGGAAGAAACCTAAGCTGTCGTTTCTAAAAGTTTGGGGATGCGATGCTTATGTCAAGAAACTTCAACCTGAAAAGCTCGAACCCAAGTCGGAAAAATGCGTCTTCATAGGATACCCTAAAGAATCCATTGAGTATAACTTCTACTTAAGATCCGAGGGCAAGATCTTTGTTGCCAAGAACGGATCCTTTCTGGAAAAAGAGTTTCTCTCGAAAGAAGTAAGTGGGAGGAAAGTAGAACTCGATGAAGTACTACCTCTTGAACGGGAAAGTAGTGCAGCTCAGGAAAATGTTCCTGTGATGCCTACACCAACTGAAGAGGAAAATAATGATGATCAAGGTACTTCGGATCAAGTTGCTACTGAACTTCGTAGGTACACAAGGACACGTTCCGCACCAGAGTGGTACGGCAACCCTGTCCTGGAAATCATGTTGTTAGACAACGGTGAACCTTCGAACTATGAAGAAGCGATGGCGGGCCCAGATTCCAACAAATGGCTAGAAGCCATGAAATCCGAGATAGAATCCATGTATGAAAACAAAGTATGGACTTTGACTGACTTGCCCGATGATCGGCGAGTGATAGAAAACAAATGGATCTTTAAGAAGAAGATGGACGCGGATGGTAATGTCACCATCTATAAAGCTCGACTTGTCGCTAAGGGTTATTGGCAAGTTCAAGGGATTGACTACGATGAGACTTTATCTCCCGTAGCGAAGCTTAAGTCCGTCCGAATCATGTTAGCAATTGCCGATACTATGATTATGAGATATGGCAGATGGACGCCAAAACGGCATTCCTTAACGGCATCTTAAGGAAGAACTGTATATGATGCAGCCGGAGGGTTTTGTCGATCCTAAGAATGCTAACAAAGTATGCAAGCTCCAGCGATCCATTTATGGGCTGGTGCAAGCATCTCGAGTTGGAACATTCGCTTTGATGAAATGATCAAAACGTTTGGGTTTATGCAGACTTATGGAGAAGCCTGCGTTTACAAGAAAGTGAGTGGGAGCTCTGTAGCATTTCTCATATTATATGTAGATGACATACTTTTGATGGGAAATGATATAGAATTCTTGGACAGCATTAAGGCCTACTTGAATAAGTGTTTTTCAATGAAGGACCTTGGAGAAGCTGCTTATATATTAGGCATCAAGATCTATAGAGATAGATCGAGACGCCTCATAGGTCTTCCACAAAGCACATACCTTGATAAGATTTTGAAGAAGTTCAAAATGGATCAGTCCAAGAAGGGGTTCTTGCCTGTATTGCAAGGTGTGAGATTGAGCTCGGCTCAATGCCCGACCACGACAAAAGATAAAGAAGAGATGAGTGTCATCCCCTATGCTTCAGCCATAGGATCTATTATGTATGCCATGTTGTGTACTGACCTGATGTAAACCTTGCCGTAAGTTTGGTAGGAAGGTACCAAAGTAATCCCGCAAGGAACACCGGACAGCGGTCAAGAATATCCTAAAGTACCTGAAAAGGACAAAGGACATGTTTCTCGTTTATGGAGGTGACGAAGAGCTCGTCGTAAAGGGTTACGTCGATGCTAGCTTCAACACAGATCTGGATGACTCTAAGTCACAAACCGGATACGTGTATATGTTGAATGGTGGAGCAGTAAGCTGGTGCAGCTGCAAGCAGAGCGTCGTGGCGGGATCTACATGTGAAGCGGAGTACATGGCAGCCTCGGAGGCAGCGCATGAAGCAATTTGGGTGAAGGAGTTCATCACCGACCTAGGAGTCATACCCAATGCGTCGGGGCCGATCAAACTCTTCTGTGACAACACTGGAGCTATTGCCCTTGCCAAAGAGCCCAGGTTTTACAAGAAGACCAGGCACATCAAGCGTCGCTTCAACTCCATCCGTGAAAATGTTCAAGATGGAGACATAGAAATTTGCAAAGTGCATACGGATTTGAATGTCGCAGATCCATTGACTAAACCTCTTCCGCGGGCAAAACATGATCAACACCAGAACTCTATGGGTGTTCGACTCATCACAATGTAACTAGATTATTGACTCTAGTGCAAGTGGGAGACTGTTGGAAATATGCCCTAGAGGCAATAATAAAAGCATTATTATTATATTTCCTTGTTCATGATAATTGTCTTTTATTCATGCTATAATTGTATTATTCGGAAATCGTAATACACGTGTGAATACATAGACCACAATACGTCCCTAGTAAGCCTCTAGTTGACTAGCTCGTTGGTCAACAGATAGTCATGGTTTCCTGACTATGGACATCAGATGTCATTGACAACGGGATCACGTCATTAGGAGAATGACGTGATGGACAAGACCCAATCCTAAGCATAGCACAAGATCGTAGTTCGTTTTGCTAGAGCTTTTCAATGTCAAGTATCTCTTCCTTAGACCATGAGATCGTGTAACTCCCGGATACCGTAGGAGTGCTTTGGGTGTACCAAACGTCACAACGAATCGGGTGACTATAAAGGTGCACTACGGGTATCTCCGAAAGTGTCTTGGGTTGACACGGATCGAGATGGATTTGTCACTCCGTATGACGGAGAGGTATCTCTGGGCCCACTTGGTAATGCATCATCATAATGAGCTCAAAGTGACCAAGTGTTTGGTCACGGGATCATGCATTACGGTACGAGTAAAGTGACTTGTTGGTAACAAGATTGAACGAGGTATTGGGATACCGACGATCGAGTCTCGGGCTTGTAACGTACCGATTGACAAAGGGAATAGTATACGGGGTTGCTTGAATCCTCGACATCGTGGTTCATCCGATGACATCATCGAGGAGCATGTGGGAGCCAACATGGGTATCCAGATCCCGCTGTTGGTTATTGAATTGAGAGCCGTCTCGGTCATGTCTGCATGTCTCCCGAACCCGTAGGGTCTACACACTTAAGGCTCGGTGACGCTAGGGTTATTAGGAAGACTTGTATGTGATTACCGAATGTTGTTCGGAGTCCCGGATGAGATCCCGGACGTCACGTGGAGTTCCGGAATAGTCCGGAGGTAAAGATTTATATATGGGAAGTTGTCATACGGACACCGGAAGGTTTCGGGGGCATATCGGTATTGTACCGGGGCCACCGGAAGGGTTCCGGGGGTCCACCGGGAGGGGCCACCCCTCCCGGGGGGCCACATGGGCTGCGTGGGGCAGGAGCCAGCCCCTGGAGGGTTGGGCGCCCCCCTTGGGCCCATGTGCCTAGGGTTTGGGGGGGAACCCTAGAGGGGGCGCCCCCCTTGCTTGGGGGGCAAGTTCCCCCTCCCTGGCCGCCGCCCCCCCTCTAGATCCCATCTAGAGGGGCCGGCCCCCCTTGCCCCTTCCCCTATAAATAGAGGGGTGAGGGGAGGGCTGAACACCCAAGCCAAGGCGCAGCCCCTCCCCTCCCCAACACCTCTCCTCCTCCGTACGTGCTTGGCGAAGCCACAGCCGAGATCTTCTGCACCAACAACACCACGCCGTCGTGCTGCCGTTGGAGCTGTCTTCCTCAACCTCTCCTTCCTCCTTGATGGATCAAGACGGAGGAGACGTCGTCCGTACCGTACGTGTGTTGAACGCGGAGGTGCTGTCCGTTCAGCACTTGGTCATCGGTGATCTGAATCACGGCGAGTACGACTCCATCATCACCATCCCCTTGAACGCTTCCGAACTCGATCTACAAGTGGTATGTAGATGCAAACTCACTCCCTTGACTCGTTGCTTAGATGAACTCATAGATGGATCTTGGTGAAACCGTAGGAAATTTTTTAATTTTCCCCCAACAACATCTTCAATATTTTTTAGGAAGGGGTGTCTGGATGAGGTGAGAGAGGAAGTAAAAAGTGTACTAGAAGTGCCTAATGAACAACTGAATGAGAAATATTTAGGCATGCCTTCAGATGCGGGTGCCTCAAAGAATGGAGCGTTCAAGTACTTGAAAGACTGGTCATGGAACAAATACAAGGGTTGATACATAAGGTAATGTCAGCTGCTGGTAAAGAGGTTTTGATCAAGTCTATAGCTCAAGCAATACCTGTTTTCTCTATGTCGTGTTTCAAATGGCCAAGAGGGCTCTGTGAGCATCTATCATCTATGATTAGAGCCTTTTGGTGGGGGAGCAATATAGGCCAAAGGAAGCCACATTGGGTGTCATGGGATACTATGACAATGCCCACATACACAGGATGTTTGGGATTTAGAGACTTTGAAACATTTAACATTGCTCTTTTGGCACGTCAAGCATGGAGAATTCTTGTGAATCCAGACTCTCTTAATTCCAGAATCTTGAAAGCGGTGTATCATCCTAATGAATGTACTCTGGAAGCGTCACATGGAAATCATCCTTCGCAGATATGGAGGGTAGTTATTGAGGGAAGAGATATGTTGAAATAGGGCTTAATAAAACATATTGGTAATGGCTGAAATACCAATATTGGGAGCTCTAACTGGATTCCGAGGCCTGAAAATATGCAGCCTCTAGTATCATTAGTCCAAAATCCGCCACAACTTGTGGCCAAATTGTTGGAAGTACCAAATGCCAGGTGGAACACTGAACTAATTGAACAAGTTTTTTTTGCCTTATGATGCTTCAGCAATACTGCAAATACTGGGGTGTACTAAGAATATGGAGGACTTTTGGTCTCGGAACTTTTAGAAAACGTACGTTTTCTCAGTGAGGTCGGCCTACCAAATAATTGTAGAAACCAAAAACAGGAAAGAAGGCTGGCTTAAGGAGTGTGTTGGATCCTCCAATATGTCAGCAGACAGGAAATCATTGTACGTTGTGGAAAGTTTTGGTTCCAACCAAGCTGAAAGTTTTCTTTTGGAGGTTGGCCCGAAACTCTCTCCCGACGAAAGATGTAAGGAAACATAGAAACATGTCCACAATTGACAGATGTGGGGTATGTGGAGCTCAGGATTCGTGGAGGTACAACGTGATGGAGCATATGATGCTACTACAAAACTACATGCAACTATTCTCCATGATGGACGGTTTATCACATGAGGAGTTAACACAAATGATGGTGACTCTATGGGCGATTTGGACTGCTAGAAGGAAGTTAATACATGAAGGAATAGATCAGAGTCCCCTTTCCACACATCTTTTTGTCACTTCCTTCATCGCCGAATTTGATCAAGTGAAAACTGTCGAACCTCCACATGCGATACAAGAGGAATCACGCCTACTACAGGAAACATGATGGATCAAGCCACCGGTGGGGCTTGTCAAAATAAATGTGGACGCCGGGACGTCTATTGATCATAATGCGGGCAACAGCGGCAATCTGCTGGGACGGAGACGGCAAATACTTGGGTTCCTCTATTCTGGTAATTAACGAACTAGTGGAGCCAACAACAGTTGAAGCAATAGCGGTCGGGAGGCCTTCGTGCTAGCTTATGATCTAGGTGTTAGACATGTTTTAGTTCCTTCAGACTGCAAATCATTCGTTGATCATATCCGTGCAGGGATGAGAGGTAATTATGGAGGGTTGTCAAAGAGATTAAGGAGTTGGTAAAGTCTTTTTCATTAGTATTGAGAGTAGAAGCTCAAACATTGATGCTCACAAGTTGGCTAGGCATGGGGTTTCTCTTCCCCAAGGGTGTTATTTTTGGCTGGATCGCCTCATGATCCTAATGTAATCCCTGTAAATGTTGTTTAGCTTAATAAAGCCTGGTTGATTTTTGTCAAAAAAAACTAAGGGGTACCTCATGCGGGAGCCCCTCAAGGGTCACTTTCGGTTGGCCGAGAGCTCCCTTGGTATTCCATGTTTTAATTTTTCTGTACGTGTTTTTGGGGTTTAGATGGTTTTTCTTTGGTTTTTTTGTCTTGTCGGTCTTCGACCAGTTTTTCCTTGCGCGGAAAATGCATTTTCTTTCTTCTTTTCCCGTGATGGGTATAGTAGTGCCTCTCAGAAAAAGAAAAAATAAAAGCACCTTCTTTTTTTTATTTTTTCTTCCACGAGAGGTATAGATTTACTTCTCGCAGAGGCACAGATTTGCTTCCGTAAGAGGCACAACGGTACCTCTCGAAAAAGAAAAAAAACGTGTTTTTTTGGTTCATTAAGACGCACAGATTTACTTCTGGTGGAGGAATAGATTTGCTTCCACGTTGTGAATCTCGAAAAAGGAAAAAGAACACATTTTTTTCTTCTACGAGAGGTACAAATTTACTTCTCGTGGATGCATAGATTTGTTTCCATGCTGTAACTCTCGGAAAAGAAAAAAAATATTTTTTTTCGCGAGAGGTACATATTTACTTCTCGTGGATGCATAGATTTGCTTCCGCGAGAGGCTGTGCCTCTCGTACTTTTTTGTTGTTTTCGTGAGAGGCAAAGATTTGCTTCTTGTGGAGGCATAGAATTGAGAGGCATAACTGTGCAGCTTTGGAAAGGAAAAGAAATAAAAAAACCATGCTTCGAGCTTGGGTTTTTTTCGTCCGGTTTTTCGCGTGAAAAAATAGTTTGTTAAAACCTATCGACCTAAGATCTACTTTCAAAGATCCCGACTAGAGAGATCCAACAGTGAAAACGATTTAAAATTAGGACGTACAGTTTAAGAGATAAAATATTTTAAATAAATGAATCTAAAAAGCTCTCAAGTTAAGACAAGTAGTGTGCCGAGAGGGCGGAAATGCCAAACGGTGGACGGGTGCATCGGCTCCCTGTATAAAAAAACAATTTTCCACCATGCAAAAAAATTTGAAAGAATTTATACACACACAAATACACGAATAACACATACAAGAAAAAATTCATGACAATATACTTTCATACGTGGCGTAGACAAAAAAAACAAATTTTCATAACAATATACCCTTATTATGGGGCCAGGATTTTGTTTTTTTTTGTGCTGCTTGCAAATCAAAATATATTTGAATGAAAATTCACAGATCCATCATGCATATGTTTAAGTTTCCACAGTATTTTTTTTGGATTTTTTTGAAACTTGGAAATATGATTTTTGAATCATTTCAAAAAAAGGGAGCCAATGCCCCCGTCCACCATTAAGTCGCTCCCGCCGAGAGGGGCCATGTTGCAGTTGGTTATGATGCACTATGATGGTTCGTGTTGGAGATGCCGTGAGGCCAGGGGCGACGGAAGATAGGAGGCTGCGATGCGGAGGAGAGATGACCTCGTGAAAGCCCTAGGTCACGTAGCGCGCACATGCCACTTGGGCGCACGTAGCGTAGCGGCTTACCTGCACAAAAAACTTCATCAGCATTCAAATGTGCTGCATCGGGCGTTCCTTCTATGATTTTTAAGCATATTCATCGACACTTAAATGTTTCAGCTCATGATCTAGCTAAATCTTTTATAACTCTAGTGGTCTTTCACATCACAAAAAAAAAAAAAACTCTAGTGGTCTTTCTGTTTTTCTTTCTACTCCGGACGTATCCGGAAGACTCTTGTGTTTATGAGTTCTGTAAATTTGTTGCTTGATTAATAAAGTGTCGATGTTTCTAAAAAGAAAACTTCTCGCACCTTGACTCCAGTACGTCAAAGTCTTTATTGCACCGCACACCCACATACTTTGATTCGGGCTTAGTCTTGTGTCTACATTGAAGAACAACGTACTCGAATTGCAGGATATGTCGTACATTTCTTTGCACAGACAATTTCAGCTATAGCGACAGAAAGGAAAAGTAAAAAAGGACAATCTAATGGGCGTACGTATGCAAGAACCTGATACTTGGATTCCACACATCAGTCGGTCAGTGCTCTAATCCGTCACTGACAGGAGACATCAGGACGTGGCGATCCATCCTGCATTACAAATCAACAACCGACCTTGACATTACAAATCAACAACTGATCACCTTGACTACGGTTCAAGTCTCTATAGTCAAAACTTCAACGCACACCCCCGGTCCAAGTCTTTAGTCAACACGCACCGTGACTTGTGCCCGAATATTGACAAAGGTTTGATGAAGGGAAGTCCTTAGTTGAACAGCAAGCCAAACTAATGGTTGGACTAAAGAAAGAAAAATGAGATAACAGGTAAAAACATATGTGGTTTTCACATATGACATGCTAGTCCCTCCTTTCCAAAATATAATGTGACCAAGTTTTTATTTCTATTTTAAATAACTCAAACTTTTTCCTGTTTGACCTGCTCCCTTTGTTCATTCCTAAATATAAGTCCTTTTAGAGATTTCAATAAGACTACATACGGATGTATATAGATATATTTTAGAGTGTGGATTCATTTATTTTGCTTTGTATGTGGTTCACATTGAAATCTCTTAAACGACTTATAGTTAGGAATGAAGAGAATAGTTTATAGAAAAAAAGAATCATTACCAGTATCAGCAGATCTATTATGAAATATATTTTCATATTTCATTTATTTGTTATTGTAAATGTCGATATCTTCATAAACTTGGTCGTCTAAAATAGGAATATTTGACTTTAAGAAAAATGGTAAACATTATATTCTAAAACGGGGAAGTATGTCTCAGATGCGTGATTCTAACCAAAGACTGGTCATATATTCTAAAATTAAAACCATCTGTACTAGGCACAAATACGGACACTAACTACCTTTAGGATCAAAAGTTTGTGCATTCACACTCACATTTGGATTTCATAAAAACAACACATGTTATAGACACCCCCCCCCCCCTGAAAGGATCGAGAAGAGGTGTCTAGAGGGGGGTGATTAGACACTAAGTACCAAAAGTTGCAGTTTTTAACTTCTTTAAGTTCAAGTTGAGTTTTAGCACAAGTTTAACACTTACAATACATATCAAGCAAGCATGCAAAGAGTGTATGAGCAGCGAAAAGTAAAGCATGCAACTTGCAAGAATGTAAAGGGAAGGGATTGGAGGATTCAAACGCAATTGGAGACACGGATGTTTTTGTCGTGGTTCCGATAGGTGGTGCTATCGTACATCCACGTTGCTGGAGATTTCAACCCACGAAGGGTAACGGTTGCGCGAGTCCACGAAGGGCTCCACCCACGAAGGGTCCACGAAGAAGCAACCTTGTCTATCCCACCATGGCCGTCGCCCACGAAGGACTTGCCTCACTAGCGGTAGATCTTCACGAAGTAGGCGATCTCCTTGCCCTTACAAACTCCTTGGTTCAACTCCACAATCTTGTCGGAGGCTCCCAAGTGACACCTAGCCAATCTAGGAGACACCACTCTCCAAGAAGTAACAAATGGCGTGTTGATGATGAACTCCTTGCTCTTGTGCTTCAAATGATAGTCTCCCCAACACTCAACTCTTTCTCACAGGATTTGGATTTGGTGGAAAGAAGATTTGAGTGGAAAGCAACTTGGGGAAGGCTAGAGATCAAGATTCATATGGTAGGAATGGAACATCTTGGCCTCAACACATGAGTAGGTGGTTCTCTCTCAGAAAATGTATGCTGGAAGTGTAGGCACGTTCTGATGGCTCTCTCCCCGAATGAAGAGTGGGTGGAGGGGTATATATAGCCTCCACACAAAATCTAACCGTTACACACAACTTGCCAAACTCGGTGGGACCGAATTGGTAAACTCGGTCAGACCGATTCAGCAAATCTAGTGACCGTTAGGATTTTCGATGGGACCGACATGCAACTCGGTAGAACCGATATGATTAGGGTTAGGGCATAATGTAATCTCAGTGAGACCGATTACACAAACTCGGTGCAACCGATTTTGGTAATAAGTTAACCAGAGAGTTGGTCAAGCAAACTCGGTGAGACCGATTACACAAACTCGGTGAGACCGATTTCGGTAATAAGCTAACCAGAGAGTTTGCATTGTAATCTCGGTAGTACCGATTGCTCAAACTCGGTGAGACCGATTTTGGTAATGGACATACACAGAGAGATTACAATCCCATCTCGGTGAGACCGAGATCCCTATCAGTGAGACCGATTTGCCTAGGGTTTGTGGCAGTGGCTAAGATATCTGAACTCGGTGGCGTCGGGTAGAAAGTATCGGTAGGGCCGAGTTAGACTTTTGGTTTAGGACATATGTGGATGTGAGAAAATAGTTGAGGGCTTTGGAGCATATCACTAAGCATTTTGAGCAAGTAAGCCATTAAGCAACACCTCATCCCCTCTTGATAGTATTGGCTTTTCCTATAGACTCAATGTGATCTTGGATCACTAAAATAGAAAATGTAGAGTCTTGATCTTGGAGCTTGAGCCAATCCTTTGTCCTTAGCATCTTGAAGTGGTTCCACATCCTTTAGTCCATGCCACTCCATTTTTGAACTTGTCTAAAACATATTAGGTAAAAGTGTTAGTCCAACAAGAGATATGTTGACATTAATTACCAAAACCACCCAGGGAGCACTTGTGCTTTCAATCTCCCCCTTTTTGCTGATTGATGACAACATACATCAAAGCTTCAGATAAGGATATAGAGAATAGCAAGTAAAGCTTTGAAAAGACATGTAACATGCATAGGCTCCCCCTACATGTATGCAATCATGTGAATGTGGAATATAGAAGCATGTTAGAGCATAGCTATGATAGAGTAGCCAATGTGTTACATGTATCTTGGCTATATGCATCAGAGCAAAAGATAGCAAAAGATGTGAATGTGGGAAATGTACCTTCATGCTGATGAGTCCTTCTTGCAAACAGTATGTACATCAGCAAGAATTCCTCATACACATGATTGTGATGCATATACTTACCTTGTGGTCTTGAGTTGGCTTAGGATGGAATGAACTGCGTAAACAAGGTTAGATAACACAAATACACCTACTAGCGTGAGCAAACAGAAGAAACCACAAGAGTACCAAGACTAGGATGACATGTAGAGAGTGAGTACTAAGTACCACATTTAACATAGACATGTCCCCAAGGGTAAAGATGTGCAATGAATTTAAAGAATTTCTTTCCCTTAGATGTCTTGCTCCCCTGAATCTAGCATGGGATACTGGGAGAAGATAGGGAACAAAAATCAGAGCTCAAAGAAACAAATGAACAGAGCTAATGCAAATAAGCACATATGAACATGTCTTATCTCTCTAATGATTTGAGGGTTTGTAAATTAATTGCTAAACTTTTAGAATTGAGTTTTCCAGCTAAATTAGATAGTGTGAAGTTTAAATGTGATCAGAATAGACCTAGTCAATGTAATAAATAAAATTTATGAATACAATATAAGTTCAGATGATAGGTTGACTATCAAGGATATTCAATGATATTGTTCAAACTTACTGCAAACTTCTATGCAACTGTTAGATGAATACATTCGACTCATTGCTCTCGAAATGTTGTAGTTACAAGCGTATTGTTGCAAGTTGATCTCTGCAATAATTATACGTCGAATGATTCAAGATTGTTCTAGACGTTCGTGAATGTCTATCATTCTACAATAGAATTTGATATGTCTCACGATGTTTAAAGTTGCTTATCAGATATCATCAAGCATACGATGTATAACACTTGCGTTTGAATGTCCTTCTGTCACAAGACTTCTGAGCTTCATTAGTTGTTGACTCGTACCAGACATGAGTTCTCAAGGATTCTGACAGTGATTCTCAACAGACCTTCTGGAATCTTGCCAAATGTGACTCACTCACCGCATGAAAGATGCCATCTTGGATCAGGCATTGGTTAACTGCAATCATTGCTGTAGACTAAGCTGCATATGGACGATCCTTTGACATAATCTTCATCCACTTACCATACTTAGGACTAGCAAATGCGATCGTACTTTCATAAGGTACTTGATACGGTTTACGTGCCAAGATACAAGTACGAAATGTCAGTGCTTTGATCGAAACATTGTGAGTGCATTATCAGAGACATAGACTCTGCAATATTGCTAGATTTGAAGTTAGACCAATAATGTTATGCATCATTCATACATTAACTTTGAGCTATCGAATTTGCATGCATCATGTAAGGCTTTGACACCAAAATATGCTCACTGATAACTTTGCAAGGTGTTCACTCATTGGCATTTGAGTTGTAAGCATGTAGTCTATTCATCCGCTTGATAAGCCATTCCTTACTTGTCAGCATTTCCGTGCAATGACTTTGACTTATCAATTTAGTTATTGCTCATGAAACAATCGGACTTAGTTGCAACTATCTAACATAGATGAACCTTAATGTCATTGACGATCAATGCTGAAAGTTTCACATTTTATACAAGTCACATTGCATATCCAATCCCTTTGTAGCATTGTTATTGCTCTGGACTTTCTAATTCAATCTAGTTTTACGTAAATGGTCGATGTTTTCATTACAATCCGATTTATCATAATTCTACATCTCTGTTCTAAGATTAATGTCCAAATTTAGATTAAATTGATCGTATGATTTCAAGTAGCATACGATGAATGCTCATCTTAGGAATATTCACTATGTCATGATTGCTGTAACTTCAATCACTTTTAGCACTCTGGTGATTCTTCATCTGTTTTTTACAAGGTTTCTGGCTTGATTTCATGTTCGTTGAATATGGTCCTTGATTTCAAACCTGTTCATTTGTTGTCACACGATCATTCACGATCTTTCCATGTAGTATAGTCCAACTAGTTTCTTCCTCGGAATCTTGTACATAGCTCTATCTGCATTCTATAGTCTAGATGTCTTTAGCGAATCCACTTCATCAACTGTCATTCATTGAACAGTTTGGCACTGAGTGGGTGTTGAAAGTGACTTAGCAAAATGACTTGAGTTATAGATTTAGACTATTAATGATTGACAACTTGCATATTGTACATACATCAATAGCTATTGAGAATACTTACAAGTAATTATCAACTTGATCAAGTAATCAAGGAATGATTAGCAGTTCAAAGCTATGCCACATGTTTGAATGTCGATTCTCACTGTCTGGAGGTGTTGTAGATGTTAACCTAAGGTGAATGATTGTAGAGTACATAGATGGTCACGAAGTACGTCTCGTAGAACCTATCTCATCTGAATGCCTTCACAGATAGCATATTTAGGATTTCCTCATGGACATCAGCTTCCTAATTGGTGATCCATTACTACAAGATCCCAATTGCTGTAACGTTGAGGTTACCACAATAGAGCTCCAGGAGCTAGATCTAAGCGATGAGTATCAATAGTCATGTTGGACCGATACAATCCTTGCATCAATGTGCATGTTGACTATAGAATCTCTGCCAAAGTAAGCTAGTTTCTCAATTGATTTGTGAGACGTTAGTCGGCAAGAAGTTGAGTTGATACAACGGTAAGCTAGAGTTAACTGGATATTTAGGATGGAATATGCCTACAAGGCAAGGTACTTCCAAATTTTGCATTGATCTGAAGATGCTTGATCGTACGAAGTAGGAACTGTTGTCAGCAAAGATCAATGCCTAGTTCAGTGCGTTACAGAACTGCATTACTTGCATCCGAATGCACTACGATGCCAGCACTGCAACTTGAGACTTTGAATACTCTATGTATACCATAGACAATTTGATCATCGTGCATATATCTGAGTTCCAAATCCAAGTTGATGCACAATCAATATCAGTAAGTCAACCAGTGCTATGTTTCAAATGATAGTCTCCCCAACACTCAACTCTTTCTCACAGGATTTGGATTTGGTGGAAAGAAGATTTGAGTGGAAAGCAACTTGGGAAGGCTAGAGATCAAGATTCATATGGTAGGAATGGAATATCTTGGCCTCAACACATGAGTAGGTGGTTCTCTCTCGAGAAAATGTATCTTGGAAGTGTAGGCACGTTCGATGGCTCTCTCCCGAATGAAGAGTGGGTGGAGGGGTATATAGCCTCCACACAAAATCTAACAGTTACACACAACTTGCCAAACTCGGTGGGACCGAATTGGTAAACTCGGTCACACCGATTAAGCAAATCTAGTGACCGTTAGGATTTTCGGTGGGACCGACATGCAACTCCGTAGGACCGATATGATTAGGGTTAGGGCATAATGTAATCTCAGTGAGACCGATTACACAAACTCGGTGCAACTGATTTTGGTAATAAGTTAACCAGAGAGTTGGTCAGGCAAACTCGGTGAGACCGATTACACAAACTCGGTGAGACCGATTTCGGTAATAAGCTAACCAGAGAGTTTGCATTGTACTCTCGGTAGTACCGATTGCTCAAACTCGGTGAGACCGATTTTGGTAATGGACATACACAGAGAGATTACAATCCCATCTCGGTGAGACCGAGATCCCTATCGGTGAGACCGATTTGCCTAGGGTTTGTGGCAGTGGCTAAGATATCTGAACTCGGTGGCGTCGGGTAGAAAGAATCGGTAGGGCCGAGTTAGACTTTTGGTTTAGGATATATGTGGATGTGAGAAAATAGTTGATGGCTTTGGAGCATATCACTAAGCATTTTGAGCAAGTAAGCCATTAAGCAACACGTCATCCCCTCTTGATAGTATTGGCTTTTCCTATAGACTCAATGTGATCTTGGATCACTAAAATAGAAAATGTAGAGTCTTGATCTTGGAGCTTGAGCCAATCCTTTGTCCTTAGCATCTTGAAGTGGTTCCACATCCTTTAGTCCATGCCACTCCATTTTTGAACTTGTCTGAAACATACTAGGTAAAAGTGTTAGTCCAACAAGAGATATGTTGATATTAATTACCAAAACCACCCAGGGAGCACTTGTGCTTTCAATCTCCCCCTTCTTGGTGATTGATGACAACATTCATCAAAGCTTCAGATAAGGATAGAGAGAATAGCAAGTAAAGCTTTGGAAAGACATGTAACATGCATAGGCTCCCCCTACATGTATGCAATCATGTGAATGTGGAATATAGAAGCATGTTAGAGCATAGCTATGACAGAGTAGCCAATGTGTTACATGTATCTTGGCTATATGCATCAGAGCAAAAGATAGCAAAAGATGTGAATGTGGGAAATGTACCTTCATGCTCATGAGTCCATCTTGCAAACAATATGTACATCAGCAAGAATTCCTCATACACATGATTGTGATGCATATACTTACCTTGTGGTCTTGAGTTGGCTTAGGATGGAATAAACCTGCGTAAACAAGGTTAGATAACACAAATACACCTACTAGCCAGAGTAAACAGAAGAAACCACAAGCGTACCAAGACTAGGATGACATGTAGAGAGTGAGTACTAAGTACCACATTTAACATAGACATGTCCCCAAGGGTAAAGATGTGCAATGAATTTAAAGAATTTCTTTCCTTAGATGTCTTGCTCCCCTGAATCTAGCATGGGATCTTGGGAGAAGATAGGGAACAGAAAATCAGAGCTCAAAGAAACAAATGAACAGAGCTAATGCAAATAAGCACATATGAACATGTCTTTCCCTCAAGAAGACATGTGGCATCTCTCTCTTGAACACCAAGCATCTGGGATCCTTGAAGATTACTCTCTTTGAGTATTCTCTTCCCTAGAGATGTGAGTATTCTCTCCCCCTAGAGATGTGATTAAGCTTTGATGTGATCTCTCTCTCCCCCTTTGACATCAATTTCCAAGAAGGGCCTTCTGGAATTTGTCGTGAATGGGTTTGGTCCTTGAGTCACAACACAAAGCACTAAGGTAAATGTGATGCTTGTAGAGGACAAGATTCAATGAGTGGAGCTGGATCAAGAGTAATGCAGAAATGAATGGCAAAATATCTTTCCTGTAGTGAAATCGGTGGCACGAGTGGTATGCTTCGGTTGCACCGAAAGAATTCGATTAGACCGAAAACAAGAAACCGGTGTGACCGAGTTCATCACAGAGAAAACACTTGTCACCTCAGCTCACTAGACAAGTAAGATCTGACAAGGATTTGCAAGGAATTAATTTAAAAATTTGCAATGAATTGGATGCAAGGAATGCAGAACAAATAGAAAAGAAAAGAAATCTAGATGAAGTTTTTTTTGAAAGGGGAGACAAATATGCATGAGACAAATGCAAGAGCACAGGAAAGAGCACAAGAAAACTTCATCTAGAGATGGTCGGTGACAAAGTCACCTATGTTAGAGTATATTGACTTAGGAGTCAAGCGAGATCACTTGATCATAGGTCATACTCATCGTTTAAGCTCAAAATGG
This sequence comes from Aegilops longissima, assembly GCA_021605205.1. NCBI lineage: Eukaryota > Viridiplantae > Streptophyta > Magnoliopsida > Poales > Poaceae > Aegilops > Aegilops longissima. Next base: position 597,656,036 of record CM038676.1, on the reverse strand, counting down.
GGTTACCATTTTTCATTTAAGCATCTTGATGTATTCTCATCTTGTCGAGTTGCTTTGACTCATGACTAGGAGTAAAGCTTCTCTAAGATGGAATAACATACCTTGGGTGGTGGTGTTGATCGTGATCATGTAGTTGAACTTGTGTGGGTTGCTCAAGGTTGATGTAGCTCATCAAGAGTTGGGATTACCACTAGGAATTGAGTTCATCTACCTACATGGGTTAGTTCTTGCAAGGAAGAGCACTTGTATATCCAAAATGACAATCATGAAACTCAACATAGAATTTGTCAAAGGATATGTTTGAATGGTTTCGTGCTTCCTTGTCTTCAATCACCATTGTGTAGAGACTTGTGATGTAGAAATTTCTCAAGGTGTTAGTGAGTTACAATCTCACGGAATTAGATTCATCCAAGTACCTACATGGGTTAGATAACATGCAAGGTGCAAATATATCCAAGACATAAGATCATCAATCATAAGAGAAATATCAAGGATTAGTCATAAGCTCATGTCTTGCATGTATCCAATGGAGTTCCTACTCCACTTTGAAGCATCAATGATGTTCAATTCACCTCTTAACCTGCAAAACACTTTCTCATCAAGTGGTTTAGTGAATATATTCGCTAATTGCTTTTCGGTGCGAACATGCTTAAGATTAATGTCACCCTTAGCAACATGATCTCGAATGAAATGATGACGAACTTCAATATGATTAGTTCAAGAGTGTTGCACGGGATTATGAGCAATCTTGCTAGCACTTTCATTGTCACAAAGTAATGGAACATGTTTCACATATATCCCATAATCTTTAAGAGTTTGGGTCATCCAAAGTAATTGAGCACAACATGAACCAGCGGCAATGTATTCCGCTTCGGCGGTGGACAAGGATACCGAGTTTTGTTTCTTGGAAGACCAAGACACAAGAGATCTACCAAGAAATTGACAAGTACCCAAAGTGGACTTTCTATCAACCTTGTCACCGGCATAGTCTGAGTCGGAGTAGCCAACAAGATCGAAAGAGGCCCTCTTAGGATACCAAATGCCAAAATTTGGTGTATGGATTAAGTATCTCACTATCCTTTTCACGGCCTTAAGATGACATTCTTTAGGAGCAGCTTGATATCGTGCACACATGCACACACTTAGCATGATATCGGGACGTTAAGCACAAAGATATAACAATGAACCAATCATAGAGCGATAAACCTTTTGATCAACCGGTTCACCATCTTTGGTCAAATCAAGATGTCCACTAGTAGGCACGGGTGTAGTCATACCTTTGCATTCTTGAATAAGTCCTTGGTGTACTTTGTTTGAGAGACAAAGGTACCTTCCTTAGTTTGCTTGATTTGCAAACCAAGAAAGAATTTGAGTTCACTCATCATAGACATCTCAAACTTCTCCGACATTAGCTTCCCAAACTTTTCACTAAAATGAGGGTTAGTAGAACCAAATATAATATCATCGACATAAATTTGGCATACAAATAGTTCTCCATGGACTCTTTTAGTAAAAAGATTAGAATCTATTTTTCCAGTTTCAAAGCCTTTTTCAATAAGGAACTTGGTCAAGCATTTATACCACGCTCTAGGATCTTGTTTAAGACCATAAAGAGCTTTGTGAAGTTTGTAAACATGGTGAGGTTTCTTAGGATTAACAAAGCCGGGAGGTAGTTTAACATAAACTTCCTCCTCTATTTCACCATTTAGAAAAGAACTTTTAATGTCCATTTGATACAAGGTGATATCATGGTGATTAGCATAGGCAAGTAAGATGCGAATGGACTCAAGTCTAGCAACAGGAGCATAAGTCTCACCATAGTCCATACCTTCGACTTGTGTGTAGCCTTGGGCGACGAGACATGCTTTGTTGCGAACTACTTGTCCGTCTTCATCTTGCTTTTTGCGAAACACCCATTTGGTACCGATGATGTTGTGGTTGTTGTCGGGCTTCTCAACCAATGTCCAAACTTGATTTCTCTCAAAGTTGTGTAGCTCTTCATGCATGGCGTTTATCCAATCCGGATCTTCCAATGCTTCTTCAACCTTCATAGGTTCAATGCTAGAGATGAATGAATAGTGTTCACAAAAGTTAGCTAAACGAGTTTTAGAGCGAGTGATTCTCCCGGTTTGGATATCATTGAAGATTTGCTCGACGGGATGATCTTTAGCAATTCTTGCTCGAACTCGCGAAAGCTTTTTCTTGGGTCTTGGTTGAATATCTTCTTCATCTTGTTCTTCTTCTTGGCCTTCTTCGTTGTTGACGTTGTCGTTCTCTTGTCGTGGTGGAGAAGGAGGTTGTTGACGTTCGTCTTGGTGCACTTCCTCGTTTTCTTGATCTTGGTGTGTCCCACTTGTGGATGCTTCCATATCAACTCTTGGTTCACCTTGTCGTGAGGGAGAATCTTCCACTTGGACGGACGAGGTACTCTCCTTCACCTCCGTTGGACGAATCTTGCCAATAGATAAGTCTTGGATTGCTTCCGAGGGGTCTTTGTCTGCTACATCAATTGGCAATTGCTCTACTTGTGAGCCGTTAGATTCATCAAACTTCACATCTACTGTTTCTTCAACCTTTCGGGTGAAGCTGTTGTAGACACGGTATGTGTGAGAGTTTGACCTGTAACCAAGTAGGAAACCTTCATGAGGCTTAGGAGCAAATTTAGAACGATGATGCTTATCAAGAATGTAGCACTTTGAGCCGAATACTTGAAAGTATCCAACTTGGGGTTTGTTACCGATAAGAAGCTCGAATTCAGTCTTGCCGAGTAGCTTGTGAAGATACAAGCGATTTGTTGCATGACAAGCTGTCTCAACCGCTTCCGCCCAAAAGTGCTTCGGCGTCTTGTACTCATCAAGCATCGTTCTCGCCATTTCGATGAGTGTCCGGTTTTTCCTCTCAACAACTCCATTTTGTTGAGGTGTGTACGTAGCCGAGAACTCGTGTGAAATACCTTCTTCGTCAAGAAATGAATCCACATTTGCATTCTTGAACTCCGTTACGTTGTCGATGCGAACCTTTTTGATCTTCACTTCAAATTGATTTTGGGCCTTCCTAGCGAAGTTTTTGAAGATCTTTTGAACCTGTGATTTATCATCAAGAAAGAACACCCACGTAAATCTTGAAAAATCATCAACTATAACTAGACCAAAAGAATTTCCACCGAGACTTTTGTAGGCGTTGGGACCAAAAAGATCCATGTGAAGTAGCTCAAGTGGCCTCCTTGTGGTCATGATGTTCTTCACGGGATGCCTTCCTCCAACCTGTTTACCTGCCTGACAAGCGCTGCAAAGTCTATCCTTATCAAATATGACATCGTTAACGCCAAGGATATGATTTCCTTTAATAAGCTTGTCAAGGTTTCGCATGCCAACATGACCTAATCGTCTATGCCATAACCAACCTTTAGAGGATTTAGCAATAAAGCAAGTTCTAGGTTGAGCCTTTTTAGCGAAATCAACAATGTATAGATCACCTCTACGTACACCGGTAAAGACCATTTTATGATTATCTGCACGAAACACTTGGCAATCTACTTCAGTAAATAGGACATTGAAACCAAAATCAGCAAGTCTAGATACTGAAATTAAGTTTTAGCCAAGAGATTCAACGAGCATGACATTTTGTATGGAGCTATCATGTGATATGGCCACCTTACCGAGGCCAACCACATTACCCTTTGAGTTTTCACCGAAAGTGACATACTTTCGAGGGCCATCATTTTCAGCAAGCTCAAGAAACATATCTTTATCTCCGGTCATGTGATCGGTACATCCACTATCAAGAACCCATTACTTTCCTCCTGCCATATATCCCCGAATATTTGCCATAAGACCAAAGTGTCTCATTGCATCATCAAGATCAAAGTCACTATCATCATCCTCATCATAGTATCCATGTTCAACATCGTCATGTGGTGGATCAAATCCTAGAGAGGGTGATTCGTTAGAGTGAGTTCGACAATGATCTTGTTTATGAATTTTAATAGCTTCGGAAATAATATCACTAATAATTCCAACATCTCCTTTGGCACGCATAAGGTTTGTAAGCTCAAATAGACAATCACCAAACATAGGATCATTGGAATTCATCTTTCGCAAGGCAATAGACTTATGGAGAATTTTATCTAGATTTTTCAAGGAATAATTTGAAAACGTTCCTCAAGAAATTTCCATATGGTGTAGGCACACTTAAGAGTAGGCAAACATCCAATCAAGTTTCTAGGCAAGCCTCTAGTGATTAGTTCAACAGTTCTAAGGTTGCGAACCATGTCAATTGACTCATCAAGCATAGGATCAACATGAGGTGCACAAGGACTAGCAATGTACTTCTTGAAATGATATTGATTGAAGATCACAAGCATCTCATTTTTCCACTCATGAAAATACTCTCCATCAAGTATAGGTACTCTATGTCTAAGACTCCCAATTGTAGACTCATCCATCTTCCTCCAATGGTGTTTAAACCAAAGCAATGGAGACCAAAGCTCTGATACCAATTGAAAGGATCGAGAAGAGGTTTCTAGGAGGGGGTGATTAGACACTAAGTACCAAAATTTGCAGTTTTTAACTTCTTTAAGTTCAAGTGGAGTTTTAGCACAAGTTTAACACTTACAATACATATCAAGCAAGCATGCAAAGAGTATATGAGAAGCGAAAAGTAAAGCATGCAACTTGCAAGAATGTAAAGGGAAGGGATTGGAGGATTCAAATGCAATTGGAGACACGGATGTTTTTATCGTGGTTCCGATAGGTGGTGCTATCGTACATCCACGTTGCTGGAGACTTTAACCCACGAAGGGTAAGGTTGCGCGAGTCCACGAAGGGCTCCACCCACGAAGGGTCCACGAAGAAGCAACCTTGTCTATCCCACCATGGCTGTCGCCCATGAAGGACTTGCCTCACTAGCGGTAGATCTTCACGAAGTAGGCGATCTCCTTGCCCTTACAAACTCCTTGGTTAAACTCCACAATCTTGTCGGAGGCTCCCAAGTGACACCTAGACAATCTAGGAGACACCACTCTCCAAGAAGTAACAAATGGCATGTTGATGATGAACTCCTTGCTCTTGTGCTTCAAATGATAGTCTCCCCAACACTCAACTCTTTCTCACAGGATTTGGATTTGGTGGAAAGAAGATTTGAGTGGAAAGCAACTTGGGGAAGGCTAGAGATCAAGATTCATATGGTAGGAATGGAATATCTTGGCCTCAACACATGAGTAGGTGGTTCTCTCTCAGAAAATGTATGCTGGAAGTGTAGGCACGTTCTGATGGCTCTCTCCCCGAATGAAGAGTGGGTGGAGGGGTATATATAGCCTCCACACAAAATCTAACCGTTACACACAACTTGCCAAACTCGGTGGGACCGAATTGGTAAACTCGGTCAGACCGATTAAGCAAATCTAGTGACCGTTAGGATTTTCGGTGGGACCGACATGCAACTCGGTAGGACCAATATGATTAGGGTTAGGGCATAATGTAATCTCAGTGAGACCGATTACACAAACTCGGTGCAACTGATTTTGGTAATAAGTTAACCAGAGAGTTGGTCAGGCAAACTCGGTGAGACCGATTACACAAACTCGGTGAGACCGATTTCGGTAATAAGCTAACCAGAGAGTTTGCATTGTAATCTCGGTAGTACCGATTGCTCAAACTCGGTGAGACCGATTTTGGTAATGGACATACACAGAGAGATTACAATCCCATCTCGGTGAGACCGAGATCCCTATCGGTGAGACCGATTTTCCTAGGGTTTGTGGCAGTGGCTAAGATATCTGAACTCGGTGGCGTCGGGTAGAAAGAATCGGTAGGGCCGAGTTAGACTTTTGGTTTAGGACATATGTGGATGTGAGAAAATAGTTGATGGCTTTGGAGCATATCACTAAGCATTTTGAGCAAGTAAGCCATTAAGCAACACCTCATCCCCTCTTGATAGTATTGGCTTTTCCTATAGACTCAATGTGATCTTGGATCACTAAAATAGAAAATGTAGAGTCTTGATCTTGGAGCTTGAGCCAATCCTTTGTCCTTAGCATCTTGAAGTGGTTCCACATCCTTTAGTCCATGCCACTCCATTTTTGAACTTGTCTGAAACATATTAGGTAAAAGTGTTAGTCCAACAAGAGATATGTTGATATTAATTACCAAAACCACCCAGGGAGCACTTGTGCTTTCAATCTCCCCCTTTTTGGTGATTGATGACAACATACATCAAAGCTTCAGATAAGGATAGAGAGAATAGCAAGTAAAGCTTTGGAAAGACATGTAGCATGCATAGGATCCCCCTACATGTATGCAACCATGTGAATGTGGAATATAGAAGCATGTTAGAGCATAGCTATGACAGAGTAGCCAATGTGTTACATGTATATTGGCTATATGCATCAGAGCAAAAGATAGCAAAAGATGTGAATGTGGGAAATGTACCTTCATGCTGATGAGTCCTTCTTGCAAACAATATGTACATCAGCAAGAATTCCTCATACACATGATTGTGATGCATATACTTACCTTGTGGTCTTGAGTTGGCTTAGGATGGAATAAACCTGCGTAAACAAGGTTAGATAACACAAATACACCTACTAGCCAGAGCAAACAGAAGAAACCACAAGAGTACCAAGACTAGGATGACATGTAGAGAGTGAGTACTAAGTACCACATTTAACATAGACATGTCCCCAAGGGTAAAGATGTGCAATGAATTTAAAGAATTTCTTTCCCTTAGATGTCTTGCTCCCCCTGAATCTAGCATGGGATACTGGGAGAAGATAGGGAACAGAAAATCAGAGTTCAAAGAAACAAATGAACAGAGCTAATGCAAATAAGCACATATGAACATGTCTTTCCCCTCAAGAAGACATGTGGCATCTCTCCTCTTGAACACCAAGCATCTGGGATCCTTGAAGATTACTCTCTCTTTGAGTATTCTCTTCCCCTAGAGATGTGAGTATTCTCTCCCCCTAGAGATGTGATTAAGCTTTGATGTGATCTCTCTCTCCCCCTTTGACATCAATTTCCAAGAAGGGCCTTCTGGAATTTGTCGTGAATGGGTTTGGTCCTTGAGTCACAACACAATGCACTAAGGTAAATGTGATGCTTGTAGAGGACAAGATTCAATGAGTGGAGCTGGATCAAGAGTAATGCAGAAATGAATGGCAAAATATCTTTCCTGTAGTGAAATCGGTGGCACGAGTGGTATGCTTCGGTTGCACCGAAAGAATTCGATTAGACCGAAAACAAGAAACCGGTGTGACCGAGTTCATCACAGAGAAAACACTTGTCACCTCAGCTCACTAGACAAGTAAGATCTGACAAGGATTTGCAAGGAATTAATTTAAAAATTTGCAATGAATTGGATGCAAGGAATGCAGAACAAATAGAAAAGAAAAGAAATCTAGATGAAGTTTTTTTTGAAAGGGGAGACAAATATGCATGAGAAAAATGCAAGAGCACAGGAAAGAACACAAGAAAACTTCATCTAGAGATGGTCGGTGACAAAGTCACCTATGTTAGAGTATATTGACTTAGGAGTCAAGCGAGATCACTTGATCATAGGTCATACTCATCGTTTAAGCCTAAAATGGGGTTACCATTTTTCGTTTAAGCATCTTGATGTATTCTCATCTTGTCGAGTTTCTTTGACTCATGACTAGCAGTAAAGCTTCTCTAAGATGGAATAACATACCTTGGGTGGTGGTGTTGATCGTGATCATGTAGTTGAACTTGTGTGGGTTGCTCAAGGTTGATGTAGCTCATCAAGAGTTGGGATTACCACTAGGAATTGAGTTCATCTACCTACATGGGTTAGTTCTTGCAAGGAAGAGCACTTGTATATCCAAAATGACAATCATGAAACTCAACATAGAATTTGTCAAAGGATATGTTTGAATGGTTTCGTGCTTCCTTGTCTTCAATCACCATTGTGTAGATACTTGTGATGTAGAGATTTCTCAAGATGTTAGTGAGTTACAATCTCACGGAATTAGATTCATCCAAGTACCTACATGGGTTAGATAACATGCAAGGTGCAAATATATCCAAGACATAAGATCATCAATCATAAGAGAAATATCAAGGATTAGTCATAAGCTCATGTCTTGCATGTATCCAATGGAGTTCCTACTCCAAGTTTGAAGCATCAATGATGTTCAATTCACCTCTTAACCTGCAAAACACTTTCTCATCAAGTGGTTTAGTGAATATATCCGCTAATTGCTTTTCGGTGCGAACATGCTTAAGATTAATGTCACCATTAGCAACATGATCTCGAATGAAATGATGACGAACTTCAATATGATTAGTTCAAGAGTGTTGCACGGGATTATGAGCAATCTTGATAGCACTTTCATTGTCACAAAGTAATGGAACATGTTTCACATATATCCCATAATCTTTAAGAGTTTGGGTCATCCAAAGTAATTGAGCACAACATGAACCAGCGGCAATGTATTCCGCTTCGGCGGTGGACAAGGATACCGAGTTTTGTTTCTTCGAAGACCAAGACACAAGAGATCTACCAAGAAATTGACAAGTACCCAAAGTGGACTTTCTATCAACCTTGTCACCGGCATAGTCTGAGTCGGAGTAGCCAACAAGATCGAAAGAGGCCCTCTTAGGATACCAAATGCCAAAATTTGGTGTATGGATTAAGTATCTCACTATCCTTTTCACGGCCTTAAGATGACATTCTTTAGGAGCAGCTTGATATCGTGCACACATGCACACACTTAGCATGATATCGGGACGTGAAGCACAAAGATATAACAATGAACCAATCATAGAGCGATAAACCTTTTGATCAACCGGTTCACCATCTTTGGTCAAATCAAGATGTCCACTAGTAGGCATGGGTGTAGTCATACCTTTGCATTCTTGAATAAGTCCTTGGTGTACTTTGTTTGAGAGACAAAGGTACCTTCCTTAGTTTGCTTGATTTGCAAACCAAGAAAGAATTTGAGTTCACTCATCATAGACATCTCAAACTTCTCTGACATTAGCTTCCCAAACTTTTCACTAAAATGAGGGTTAGTAGAACCAAATATAATATCATCGACATAAATTTGGCATACAAATAGTTCTCCATGGACTCTTTTAGTAAAAAGATTAGAATCTATTTTTCCAATTTCAAAGCCTTTTTCAATAAGGAACTTGGTCAGCATTTATACCACGCTCTAGGATCTTGTTTAAGACCATAAATAGCTTTGTGAAGTTTGTAAACATGGTGAGGTTTCTTAGGATTAACAAAGCCGGGAGGTTGTTTAACATAAACTTCCTCCTCTATTTCACCATTTAGAAAAGAACTTTTAATGTCCATTTGATACAAGGTGATATCATGGTGATTAGCATAGGCAAGTAAGATGCGAATGGACTCAAGTCTAGCAACGGGAGCATAAGTCTCACCATAGTCCATACCTTCGACTTGTGTGTAGCCTTGGGCGACGAGACATGCTTTGTTGCGAACTACTTGTCCGTCTTCATCTTGCTTTTTGCGAAACACCCATTTGGTACCGATGATGTTGTGGTTGTTGTCGGGCTTCTCAACCAATGTCCAAACTTGATTTCTCTCAAAGTTGTGTAGCTCTTCATGCATGGCGTTTATCCAATCCGGATCTTCCAATGCTTCTTCAACCTTCATAGGTTCAATGCTAGAGATGAATGAATAGTGTTCACAAAAGTTAGCTAAACGAGTTTTAGAGCGAGTGATTCTCCCGGTTTGGATATCATTGAAGATTTGCTCGACGGGATGATCTTTAGCAATTCTTGCTCGAACTCGTGAAAGCTTTTGCTTGGGTCTTGGTTGAATATCTTCTTCATCTTGTTCTTCTTCTTGGCCTTCTTCGTTGTTGACGTTGTCGTTCTCTTGTCGTGGTGGAGAAGGAGGTTGTTGACGTTCGTCTTGGTGCACTTCCTCGTTTTCTTGATCTTGGTGTGTCCCACTTGTGGATGCTTCCATATCAACTCTTTGTTCACCTTGTCGTGAGGTAGAAGCTTCCACTTGGACGGACGAGGTACTCTCCTTCACCTCCGTTGGACGAATCTTGCCAATAGATAAGTCTTGGATTGCTTCCGAGGGGTCTTTGTCAGCTACATCAATTGGCAATTGCTCTACTTGTGAGCCGTTAGATTCATCAAACTTCACATCTACTGTTTCTTCAACCTTTCGGGTGAAGCTGTTGTAGACACGGTATGTGTGAGAGTTTGACCCATAACCAAGTAGGAAACCTTCATGAGGCTTAGGAGCAAATTTAGAACGATGATGCTTATCAAGAATGTAGCACTTTGAGCCGAATACTTGAAAGTATCCAACTTGGGGTTTGTTACCGATAAGAAGCTCGAATTCAGTCTTGCCGAGTAGCTTGTGAAGATACAAGCGATTTGTTGCATGACAAGCTGTCTCAACCGCTTCCGCCCAAAAGTGCTTCGGCGTCTTGTACTCATCAAGCATCGTTCTCGCCATTTCGATGAGCGTCCGGTTCTTCCTCTCAACAACTCCATTTTGTTGAGGTGTGTACGTAGCCGAGAACTCGTGTGAAATACCTTCTTCGTCAAGAAATGAATCCACATTTGCATTCTTGAACTCCGTTCCGTTGTCGATGCGAACCTTCTTGATCTTCACTTCAAATTGATTTTGGGCCTTCCTAGCGAAGTTTTTGAAGATCTTTTGAACCCGTGATTTATCATCAAGAAAGAACACCCACGTAAATCTTGAAAAATCATCAACTATAACTAGACCAAAAGAATTTCCACCGAGACTTTTGTAGGCGTTGGGACCAAAAAGATCCATGTGAAGTAGCTCAAGTGGCCTCCTTGTGGTCATGATGTTCTTCACGGGATGCCTTCCTCCAACCTGTTTACCTGCCTGACAAGCGCTGCAAAGTCTATCCTTATCAAATATGACATCGTTAACGCCAAGGATATGATTTCCTTTAATAAGCTTGTCAAGGTTTCGCATGCCAACATGACCTAATCGTCTATGCCATAACCAACCTTTAGAGGATTTAGCAATAAAGCAATTTCTAGGTTGAGCCTTTTTAGCGAAATCAATAATGTATAGATCACCTCTACGTACACCGGTAAAGACCATTTTATGATTATCTGCACGAAACACTTGGCAATCTACTTCAGTAAATAGGACATTGAAACCGAAATCAGCAAGTCTAGATACTGAAAGTAAGTTTTAGCCAAGAGATTCAACGAGCATGACATTTTGTATGGAGCTATCATGTGATATGGCCACCTTACCGAGGCCAACCACCTTACCCTTGGAGTTTTCACCGAAAGTGACATACTTTCGAGGGCCATCATTTTCAGCAAGCTCACGAAACATATCTTTATCTCCGGTCATGTGATCTGTACATCCACTATCAAGAACCCATTACTTTCCTCCTGCCATATATCCCTGAATATTTTCCATAAGACCAAAGTGTCTCATTGCATCATCAAGATCAAAGTCACTATCATCATCCTCATCATAATATCCATGTTGAACATCGTCATGTGGTGGATCAAATCCTAGAGAGGGTGATTCGTTAGAGTGAGTTCGACAATGATCTTGTTTATGAATTTTAATAGCTTCGGAAATAATATCACTAATAATTCCAACATCTCCTTTGGCACGCATAAGGTTTGTAAGCTCAAATAGACAATCACCAAACATAGGATCATTGGAATTCATCTTACTCAAGGCAATAGTCTTATGGAGAATTTCATCTAGATTTTTCAAGGAATGATTTGGAAAACGTTCCTAAAGAAATTTCCATATGGTGTAGGCACACTTAAGAGTAGGCAAACATCCAATAAAGTTTCTAGGCAAGCCTCTAGTGATTAGTTCAATAGTTCTAAGGTTGCGAACCATGTCAATTGACTCATCAAGAGTAGGATGCATAGGATCAACATGAGGTTCAAATGATATTGATTTAAGATCACAAGCATCTCATTTTTCCACTCATGAAAATACTCTCCATCAAGTATAGGCACTCTATATCTAAGACTCCCAATTGTAGAATCATCCATCTTCCTCCAATGGTGTTTAAACCAAAGCAATGCAGACCAAAGCTCTGATACCAATTGAAAGGATCGAGAACAGGTGTCTAGGAGGGGGGGGGGGGGTGATTAGACACTAAGTACCAAAAGTTGCAGTTTTTAACTTCTTTAAGTTCAAGTGGAGTTTTAGCACAAGTTTAACACTTACAATACATATCAAGCAAGCATGCAAAGAGTATATGAGCAGCGGAAAGTAAAGCATGCAACTTGCAAGAATGTAAAGGGAAGGGATTGGAGGATTCAAACGCAATTGGAGACACGGATGTTTTTGTCGTGGTTCCGATAGGTGGTGCTATCGTACATCCAGGTTGATGGAGACTTCAACCCACGAAGGTTAACGGTTGCGTGAGTCCATGGAGGGCTCCACCCACGAAGGGGCCACGAAGAAGCAACCTTGTCTATCCCACCATGGCCGTCGCCCACGAAGGACTTGCCTCACTAGCGGTAGATCTTCACGAAGTAGGCGATTTCCTTGCCCTTACAAACTCCTTGGTTCAACTCCACAATCTTGTCGGAGGCTCCCAAGTGACACCTAGCCAATCTAGGAGACACCACTCTACAAGAAGTAACAAATGGTGTGTTGATGATGAAATCCTTGCTCTTGTGCTTGAAATGATAGTCTCCCCAACACTCAACTCTTTCTCATCAGATTTGGATTTGGTGGAAAGAAGATTTGAGTGGAAAGCAACTTGGGGAAGGCTAGAGATCAAGATTCATATGTTAGGAATGGAATAGCTTGGCCTCAACACATGAGTAGGTGGTTCTCTCTCAGAAAATGTATGCTGGAAGTGTAGGCATGTTCTGATGGCTCTCTCCCTGAATGAAGAGTGGGTGGAGGGGTATAGATGGCCTCCACACAAAATCTAACCATTACACACAACTTGCCAAACTCGGTGGGACCGACACTACAAAAGAATACACTTTCGTGATGATACGTGTTTGTCACAGTAGGTCGCGTTTTTTTGTCATGCATGTACATCCATGACAAATTTATGACAGAATCAAGATAGTCATACTGTCTTTGTCAGAGAAGTGTTCCATGAAATTACCAAAATTATCATCACGGAAGTGTCCACTTCCATGACGATAAATCACACGTCACAGAAGTGCTTTCGTCAAGGGTGACCAACACGTGGCATCCACCGTAATGGAATGCCGTTAAGCTATCAGGTCGGGTTTTGGATCCGATAACCCGTTAACAGCCCCGACCAATGGGGATTTTCCACTTGTAAATCATCATTGGCTGGAGGAAACACGTGTCGGTTCATTTTTGGGACAAATGTCATCCACTCATTGGACAGAAGGCGCCTATGATACGTCGACACGTGGCACGGCCCAACAGAGGCCCATTCCTGTGAAAAGGCCGGCCCGTTTGACTTGGTCAAAAGGTGACGGGCCGGCCCATGGAAAGCTTGTTAACGGCCTGTTCGCATATAGCCCATTTACAGCCCGCTAACCCAAGGCCCGTTATGCCCTATCCGAATTAGGCCCAGTAGCGTCATCTAGGCCATCCAATATGATTCCAGCCCATTTTCACTTCCGGCCCATGTATGGCCCATGACATCTTTCGGCCCATATGAGGCCCTATGTAACTCTTGGCCTATTAACGGCCCGTGGTGAAACTGGCCCGCAATGAACAGTGTATCACTTTAGACCCATTAACGGCCCGTGGTGAAACTGCCCGTAATGAACAAAGTATCACTTTATACCCATTAAGGGCCCGTTATTCGATTGGGCGTTTCAGCCCATGTTATCTTTCGGCCTTCTCAGAGCCCATTTATTCTTGGGCTCATTTCGAGCATTCATTTACTTACGGCCCGTTACTGTCATTTTCTGCTTGTGGGCCAAATTCAGCCCGTGGTTACAGTCGGCCCGTTTGTGGTCCGTTAATACATTGGGCCGTTTTCGTAGCGTCATCAAATTCAGCCTATTAACGATGGCCCGTTATGGTCAGCCCATGAACGGACGATTCCAACTCTAGCCCGTTTACGGCCATAATGCGACCTGTTATTGGCCCATGTTTGGCCAATCGATCATACGGCCCGTATAAGGTCCATTGATGATACGACCCATAGAAGGCCCATTGTTTCTACGGCCTGTAGAAGGCCCAATGTTTCTACGGCTCGTAGAAGGCCTACTATTTCTACGGCCCATAGAAGGCCCACTGTTTCTACGGCCCGTAGGAGGCCCACTGTCACTACAGTAAATATTAGCCCATGGTTATTGCGGCCTAGTTTTAAAAAATAGGTTATTGCAGCCACTAGCAAACCGCGGAAAAAGAACTACACTGACTACAAGAAAACAAATAAACAAGACAACAAGGAAATAAATAATCAAGCAACTTATGCTAGGCTATCACGGCTATTACACATATTACATCCACTGGGCATCAAATTTCACCACCAGTGCAAATATAGGGAACACAACAGATATAAACGCCAGCAAAACAAGTCCGAACTGAAACCACTTGGAAGAGTTCAAGAAACAATAACCTGGTACCCATAATGCTGGCAAGATGCTTAGCAAGCTTATTAACTTTCTCTTTTTGGCGCTTAAATCCTCCAGTAACTTGTCATTGCACAAGAAAGAACGATCTGAATTCTGCGGGACTTCCTCGGTCCTTGACTTCTTGCCGCAGCATAGCTGATCGATGTCTTTCAGCTTGTAGCTGAGACTGAAGAAGCCAAGTGATTCAGCAGCGAGTTCAAGAGCTTGTGCCAGTGATCTTGCAATAACTCAAACACTACATCAACACAGGACTGTGGGGTTTTCTCACTGTCTACAAGATCGTTTTTATCACCTTTCTTGGAGACCAACAGGGTTGTCTCACTATCTTGAACCTTATCTGCATTACTTTCTCTACCATTGCATAGTGGGGTGCTCTTCTCCAATATTCTGTTTGCATACTACAAGAAAAACAAGCAGACACATCACATGTTTAGCTTGTAGTATACCAAACTCATTTTGGTAAACCGGTTCAGTAGTAAGGTGGACAGGATAACAACATGAAACAAACATATATCTATGTACTATGGTCACTGTATTGTCCATATCATTCTAGTTTATGTTCCCTAATCAAGATAGAGACATAGTTCAACTCATATATTTTTAAGACACAAAGAAGATAGATGTAATATAAGTGTGAGAAACTACACAACATTGGCAGCACTTGTAATGTGCATCACATGAGAACATAACTGTTTATACAACTTAAACTAAAATCAACAGAGAGCAAGAAGTTAGAACAACAATCCAGTTAAAGAAATAGGTTTAAAACATACCTGTTGCGCCATTGGAGTTTCAATTGGGTCCTTCAAACTCGAAAGTAGTTGGTATGAGTAAATACAGTGATGCAACATCAAAGGAGTATGGACCATAGCTACGGAATCTGACCTGAGAACAGTTGCTCTTCTGCTTTAAACATGGAGTTTGGGTTAGCTGTGGTGGTCTTCGTGCTTTGGGCACTGCAGTAGCTTTACAAACTGCTCGTGTGGGGGTACTCTGTGGTGGACATGGTGCTTTGTCAACTATAAGTGGGTTACTATCCGCTGGGGTTGCGGTTAGATGGGTTGTAGCTGGTTCTCTGCCCAACGGTGTAAGTGTGCAATCTGGAAGAGTCTCGATTATGTGTGGTGGGGCTAGTTTGTGGGCCAGTACATCCATGGTTCTATCTGCATCGACGGGTAGCACTGTCTTTTGTGAAGAACGGGTTTTTGCTCCCTTAGGTACTGCCATCACCCCCTCCAATTCAAATGGCTGATAAACAAGAAAACAAATTGAACGTACAGACATTGTATGATAGACAGATGTGATAATTCACATATATGTTGTCTAACCAAACAGGACATCATGACACAATTTCACATATATGATGCCTAACTAAACAGGATAGCATGACATAGTTTCAGATATATGATGGATAACTTAACAGGATATAATGGCATAATTCAACATATGATGAGTACCTACATAGTATGACATGACAAAACTATATGATGTCTTTCTAAAATAGGTTGGGATGAAATAATTCACATACATGTTGTCTAAGTATACAGGATGGCATGATATAATTGACATAATTGATTCATATACTAAGCAGGTGACACTGCATGTATGATCTCTAAACTAAGCAGATAGAATTCAATATTGTGCATATGATGTCTAAACTAAGCAATGCAAGACACCATATGCATCATATGAGAAATATAAACATTGCAACTTAGAGCATACACCTCGGTGGGATATAGGACTGGTCATCTGCTCCTAATCCTCCTCCGAGGAGCTCCTGTAACCATCGAGATATATGCTTCAACAGTACCATTGCCTCGCTCAAGACCTTGTTTTACTCCAGATTTTTCCATAACCGCTCAAATGGCAGATACACATGAAGAGTAGTTCAATATACACAGATTGTCGATAAATGGAATACGTAATGAAAAAAAAGATGGCATGAGATAATTCACATATATGATGCACGGCTTCATGGCGGTGCATAATTCACATATATGATAACTGGTTGAAAAACATGGCATTGCATAATTCACATATCTGATATAGAAAGCAAACATGAGGCATTCACACAAAGCATGTCTAATCTAAGCAGATGGCATGGCAATGCAAGACACCATATGCATGATATGAGAAATATAACCCAGCCAAGTTAGAGCATGCACCTCGGGGGGGGATACGACTGGTCATCTCTCTCTCAATCCTTCTCGAGGAGCTATCGTAACCAGCAAGAAATCTGCATCGATAGGTAGCACTGACGCTCGAAGACCTTGTTTTCCTCCAGATTTTCCCATGACCGACTCAAATGGCTGATGCACAGAAGAGTAGATGAATGTATAAACATTATTGACAAATGGAATACATTATGCAAAAAAATATGGCACGATACAATTCACATATACGATGACTGGCTAAACAGGATGGCATTGCATGATTCACGTATATGATGCCTGGCTAAAGAAGATGGCATTGCATAATTCCCATATACTCCCTCCGTTCCTAAATATTTATCTTTTTAGAGATTTCAAATGGACTACCACATACGGATGTATATAGACATATTTTAGAGTGTAGATTCACTCATTTTGTTCCGTATGTAGTCACTTGTTGAAATCTCTAAAAGACGAATATTTAGGAATGGGGGGAGTATGATATAGAAACCAAACAGGTGGCATTCACACAACGCAAATCTAAACTAAGCTGATGACATATAAGATGTATAATGTAAGCAATGAAAGGCGCCATATGCATGATATGCCCAACATCAGCATGCCAGGTTAGAGCAAACACCTCAGGTGGTAAACATGCATGGTCGGCTTCTTCTGAATCTCCATCTGAACATTTATCTTCCTCTGGAATACAATCTGGAAATGCAGGAGAGGGGGGGGGGGGGCACTTCGCCCACCATGGAGCAACGTCTGCATGACATTATATTCGCACGCAACGGTCTTCTCTTTTTCTCTACATGTTATGTATGATTGTGTACAATATCTGACATGCATAATAAAAAAATAGTTAGATTTTGTAAGGCCTAAGGGGTGCATGCAAAAATGAAGACTGATGGTAGCAAACGAGTGGATGGATCCAAAACTAATGATAGCAGGTAGATTATAGCTTCATTTTAAAAAGATAGACAATGGATCATCTATTGTTTGTTGCCCACCCAACATGAACCACATAGAAGACCCCTGATGAACCAGATAGTAAACAGATACTATTCGTTCTTTGGCTCGATATGAGACCCACAGCAATTCAAAACTCAAGATTGAACGATAAAGTAGCGGTAATAATAACCGATGTATAACGTAAGCAAACACGAAAGATGTGACCTCTCTTCCGAACTGTCTAGTCCTCGTGTTCATCTGCTCGATCGATGATGGTAATGCAGTTAGGCGTGGCTGCCGCAACGGGGAAGATGATCTGAGGTGGCGAAAGAAAGTCTGCAAGGGGGATCTCTGCTGCAGTGAACGCTTCTGTCGATGGTGCACCTCAGCTGGGGTGGATGACGGCACGGCAGGAGCAGGACATAACACACAGAGTTTTCTTTGACGCCAATCTGAAAATGAAGTAAATCTGTAAGGGCTCCTTAGAATTGGAGGATTCTATAAACGCAAGGACAGGAAAAACACAGGAATAGGATAGGAATGCACGTGCAAAATAGAGCATTTGGAAACATAGGATTTCAGTCAACCTGGGTGTTTGGCTCACATGAATTGGAAGAATAGAGGAATGGAGAAACAAAGTGATGCGGCGAGTGTACAACCTCTTTGGCATAGCCTTGTGGACCTCAGCATCATTGGGTTGGACATGGAGGATGGTGATGATGCTGGTGTGACTGTCGGAGGCGGGAAGAAGATCCGAGGCCTCTGGAAACAGCGCCGAGGGTACTGCTCCGCTGTGATGGATGGTTCCGTCGTTGGAGCAGCTCCGCTAAGGTGTACAGCGACGAGGCTGAAGCATGACAAGACAGAAAACTTTAATCTGAAGTGGGACCCTAATATCATCTGCAATAGATGATGTAAAATACATCACCAAAAAGTGCTAGATGTAAAACACATCAGCCGCGCCACGGACGCTCCGACAGATGCTGTAAGTACTGTTCACTTTGAACTTAACTGAAGAAAATGGACTTCACAGTCGAAACTGAATTTTACTATCGAAACTGATTGAACTAGTAACAGAGCATTGCAATAGATGTTTAGGGCGTTCGAGCACTAGTAGCAGAGAAGCAGTGATCTAAATTAGCAGACGCTCGAGCTTGGAACGCACTAGCAGAGAGCAAGTCATGCAGTAGCATCGCGAGCGAGTGCTAAAGCAACAACTCCTGTAGCTGCCGGAGGTCGTGCAGCAGCAGCAGCACAGGCGAGAGAAAGAGCAGAGCAGCAACACGAGCGAAAGCAGGAGCAGTGCAGCAGGGCGACCGACAGCAAGAGCAGAGCCGCAGCGCGAGCGAGAGCCAGAGCAGCTGCAGCTAGTGCCGTTGTGGAAGTCGCCGCCGAGGAAGCAACGACATGGGGGAGAGACGCCGTGGATGATGTGGCCGGCGACGGCGCCGTCGATGGAGACGCCATGTCTACTCGATATCGAGCACCAGCATCCTCGTGAGATCGAATAAAAGATAAAATGCAGCAGTGAGTGCAGAACCTCCTTGGTGGCGCCGAGTTGGCCTCGACTTCATTGGAGGAATTGGTGAGGGTGCTGCGGTTCCAGTGGGGCAGGTCAAGACGGTGCTGTGGGGATTGAGGTGGCGCGATAGACGAGGCGAACGTCGGGGCAGCTCCTTGGAGGTGGAGGACGGGGCGGCTGATCCGGCGGGACGACGCGATCGACAACGGATCCTCATCTGGTGCGGTGGATGAGGGACGGCGAGCTGTTGCGGTGGATGACGTAGTCGGGGAAGAGTCTCCGGCTGGGCGGCGGTCGGGAGGCCGACGGAGGAGCATGGGGTTTCGCGGGTTTTGGCGGCCTCGGTGTATGAATGGGGGGGGGGGGAGGAAGGGGGAGGGGGGAGCCAAGCTTAGGGACGCGCTTGTCCGAAATGTAGAGTAAGTTACCAGCGTACCCCCACCGGTTTTGACACCGCGACGTGGAGCTTCATTTCCGGCTGAGGGGTAGAAGGGGGATTTCGCGTGTCTGGGCTGAGGGAGCGATTTCGGATCAAGAGGGAGTTCTCGCGCGCGTCCAAATTTCGGGATAACAAGGCGCTGCGCGGGTTGAAGAAGCGGGAGTTCCAAAGCAGGTGAGACAAAAGATACTCGATCTTGAAAATTTCGGGATAACAAGGTGCAGATTCCTTGTTCGGCAGGACAAACTTAACGTGTAAAAAAAATCATACAAGACACAAGAGAGTCATGTCCCCTTTTACTATATTCCTATAGATGCCATTGAAAAAACTACAAGAAAAATGTATAAAAAATCGGGAGAACAAGATTACCCTGCACAGTACCAAATCGATTCGCACTTCCCTCAACAACAACAAAAAACAAATAAATTCCCACCAAAGAAAGAGTAATGTCCCTTTTTATATGATTAGAGATGCCATGATCTGGAATTTCAATTTTTGAATCCACGTTATGTTGAATTCAAATATATCATTATGTGACCTTGCGGTTTATAATTGATGTAGTTGTACATTTTGATCTTCCATCATATATGAACATTTTACTCCACCATGTGAACATATATATTGTCGTCTACCATATGGACTAAATTTGAATCAATTTTCCTTATTTGAATACGATTGTTGTCAAGTTATACAATAATTTAAATATTATCTTGATAACAAAAAGACATGCATATAGCAGTAATCATATTTCACTATGAACTACATGTACCATACGCTCTCCAATTCAAATATTTGTATCCATTTTGTAGCGACCCGACCTCAGACGGTCAAGCCTCTGTGTTGCTGTGCCATCCCTGGATCAGTATGCTGGGACACACAATACATCAATGTATATATCAAAGTGCAATCACATGTATAAATAACGTAAAATGATATATACCTCATAATACTCAGCGGAAACAATCAAACGGGTGTGGAGTCCCATCAACGCCATCGGCAGGTTGAGTGTAGACCGTAACCCTGTATCGTAACTCTTACTCGTCGAGGAAATATCTGCAACATTATACGTTGCAGCCGTGTAGGTCAGTACATTGAATGTACCGGCAAGATCACAATAAGAGAAAACAGATGATAAACTATACTATATGCGGTATGGCTTTGTGGCTCAGATCTGAGTTTTGTTTGCGTAAAAGCTGGTTTTATTTTCCCTACATCAAAGGAATAAATGAAGTCTGTACTATAGAGTTTTCTATCATGACATGGTTCCGCCAACCGATGTCTCATAGCCCAAATTCATCATAAGTTGCCCACAATTAAGTTATCAATCCGGTGTTGAGAGTTCCGAGATAGATCCAAGTCCAGATGCTCAAATTGTCCGTAACCGGGGACACGGCTAATCGATTAGGTTTTAACCCTCTGCAGAGGTTTGTACACTTTACCCGCAAGATTCGATCCCTCTTTTCACGTTCTCGCACTTCAGGGTGTTTGAGAACAAGATGACCGAAACATGGTCTTCCGAAGAGTTCCTCTGACCACTGTCCGGTACTCATCCCATCCTACCGTAGTTCTACATCTGCTAGCACCGTCCCAGCCAGAGTCACAACTAAGGTCAACCAAGCCAGAGCCCATAATGACTTGCGGTTGCACAGGTAAGCTTCCGGGCATGAAATATTCTTCCGTCTCTTTGAGTCTGGGTGAAGCTTTCCGCAAGATGTCATGGCGCTTCTCCATGCATCCCGGCCAACCACTGGTTTCTCCAGGTGCCGTCAACCGTCCTTCACCCAAAGTAGTGTGTATTGAATTCTTGTCTTGAGTCTTGAAGTCTTGAGGCCTTGAAAATGCAGTCCTTGCAGATGCCATCATGGAGTTGTCGTCATTGACGTAGAGTCCTCCTTCTTCACACCACTCTCGAGCACTCATACCAAACCCCGTCTACTATAGCGTAGCATTAAAATAAAATATCGTCCCGGGCTTGGTAACAGGGTGATGGGTTCCTACCTCATGCATACTACTCAACTACAAGAACTCAATAACACTACTGGAGGTGGTTGCAAAGATGCCACTAAGTGCAATAAAACATAGGTATGAAACCATGGTCAAAGTGAACTTGCCTTGCTGACGATCTTCGGAAACTAGGGACTCGTGGTAGCAAACTTCGCACTCCGGAAATTCTACCGAGGCAAACAATAACCATAATAAGCACATAGCACATGATCACTTAACACAATAGCATAATAACATAACACACCAAAACAAACGAATCAAAAACCCAAAGGAAAACTCGAAGAAATCCAACTCAAAGTTTCCCTACTTCAAGCAACAACTAAAAATAGTTTTGCATAACAAAAAATTTCTTAACATAACCTAAGCATGGGTTTATGTTAACTTAACAGAAAAGAATGCATTATGCAACTAGGAGCAAAAAGAATCAATTTAAAAGCTATTATAAAACTCCTATTAGGCCTAAAGCTAATTATAATAAGAAAAATAAAATAAAAGTTTTATTTATTATAAATAAAAGTTCATGCTCTAAAGTGACATAAACTAACCTAGAATAATCAATCACATGTGAAAAATAAATTTATTTGCTAATTAAAATAATAGGAAAACAGTAGCTATTTAATTAATTAAGAATAACATGATTCTGATTAAAACTATTTTTTATTAATCCTAAAATACCCAAATTAATTCCTATGGTTTCGCAATGTCAAAACAAAGTTGGGACAAAAGAATCATATAAAAATAATTTTCCTAACTCATGTTATAACAGATTTACTATTCTGACTAAAACTAAAATAAAGTAATTATAAATAAGTTTAACATAGCTAAATATATATTCTACAGAAACTATAAGAAATTTTCAAACCAACAAAAAAAGAATCACTTAAAAATATTAAGTAGATAAAAGTTATGAATTTTTCAAATCTGAAACTATTCTGCTAAAACAGAAAATGAAAAATAAAGAAAAATGGGCTAAACGGGCCTAACTAACGCACTGAGCGTAATATAGCTAAACGGGCCTAGGGTTAAACGAGTCGGGCCGGTACAAAAATAAAAACCCTAACTAATACTAAACCGGAACGAACCGGTGAAAAACCCGGTTTTATTTAAAAAGAACGTACCCCTTCGGGGGGTTTCTAATCTAGGCCGTCGGACTAGATCGGACGGCGGGGAGGGGTTCGGCGACATGCTCGGCAGCGATGGTTCAGCGTCGCCGGTGGTCGGGGTGACGGCGGAGGGGTCCGTGGGTGCAGCCGGCGAGGAGTCCGGGGTGGGGTCAGGCGAGCTCGGGGTGGCAGGGGTGGGTCGGGGGCGGCAATGGCGGCGGTGGCGCCCTCGGGCTCGGCGAGGCCTTGGGAGAGGAGAGGTCCGCGAGGGGAAATGGGATGAGGGGAGGGCTTTTATAGGGGCGGGGCGTCGGCGGCGAAAGCGAATCGGGAGGATCGGGAGGATCCGGAGATCACGGATCTCCGTGAGCAGCGGCGCTTTGTGCACGAGGGGGCGAGGGAAGGAGGTGGGGCCCACCGTCGGTGAGGGAGAGGGCGGGGTTGATCGGATGGCCGACGCAGAGGCGATCAGCTGAGGTGCGATCGGCTGCATGCTGGGCAGCTCGGCCGGCGCTGAGTGGGCTGGCTGGGCCGCTTTGGCCTGCTGATGTTGCCTCGGCGCTGGTGGGCGATGGTTTGGCTGGCGCTGAGGTCTTTTTTTTTCATTTTCTATTTTATTTTTTGAAAAAATAAAACAGAGATATAATTTAAAATATAAATATTTTATATAGGACATATATATACCAAAATGATCAGGGGAATATTCCCTATCATTTGAACATTTTTCCAGGGGCAAAATCCAAAGTTTATAAAAATTCATTTTTTTCCAAATTCAAATAAAAGTCAAATTTGAATTCAAAACTTTTGGCATTGTTTTCCTCTGATATTTTTGGAGTGTCATGTTTATTCCTCTCATACTTTTGCTCAAGTATTTATCAGGCATAGTTTTTGGAAATGATTCCCACTTGCCAAAGTTTGAATTCAAATTCCAAAACTCAAAATCTTCTGAAACTCCAAATGGCACTTTCAAATGACTTTCAATTTGATATTTGTTTAACTTCCAACTCATATTTCATATAATTGAAGAAGTCATTTTATCTTCCCTCATGAAAATTATTGAGTTGCATAAAGATTTGAATTTGAAATATTCTCAAATGAAATTCAAATCTTTTCAAAACCCTTTTCATTCCAAATGGAAGAAGTCATGTCATCTTCACTCTAGGGTTTGGTGTTGGAATGAATTTGAATTCATTGAGATCCAAAAAGGCAAAGGGGAAAATTTGGGAAAGTCATTTCATTCTCTCTCATTCAACTTTCAAAAGTTTTTTTTTTCAAATTCCACTCAGTTTCACTCAATCAATCAAACCAATAATCAGACAACAAGCATAGTTATTTATCTAATATAACATTCCAAAATTTAGAATTTTGGGATGTTACAAACCTACCACACTTAAAATGAATCTCGTCCTCGAGATTCGAAGAGGCTAGCAAGAAAAGGTTAGGGGTTGGGGGTCTTCTAGTAAATATTTTGGTCGGAAAGGTCAGAGGTGCTACCACACTTAAAACAAGGTTACGGTTCCGACGAAACTCATGTACTTCATCCTTAGGATTGGCGGTGTCGATCTTCTCATATCTTCGGTATGAATCCTTTACTGATACTCTTCCGGTAGGGCATAACCCTTTCAACAATATCATGTGTCATTTCATCATGCTAAGGTTCTTCTGAGACTGGGTCTTCATCTCTGACGGGTCTGTCGCCAATACTAAACAACTATCGAAAATCTCGTGGTGGTCGACCATTACAGGTTTCTCCTGCAGGAATAATGGGTTGGGTTGGGTCTCACCGTATGACCTACGTTTGTAGCGTTGCCTGTAAAGGGTTCCATCGTCCTACCATTCTATGGTTTTATGGCTTATCGCGTCGACACTCTTCTAGAGTTTTCGAGGCTCTCTGATTTTCCATCAACATATGATAGTTCATGATAGAAGTCTACGGTATGGGGGCCAATCCATCCCGTACTTGAATCATTACCACATACGTAAACAGTGAATCACATATTCTAACACTTGGGCATACTCACAAGCATTGCTGAATTTCTCTTGTTCTCGAACTGGGTTCGAGTAAATCCTTTGGTTCAGCAAACCAACAAAACATCTATCGTTCTTCACAACTCTTGGGGTTTCGTAACCTCCTAAGAAATGTCCGTTGATCAACTCGCTATTTCTTCCAGAATTTCTTCTTCTAGGGAGTACTTGATCCTGATTAATTCCTGGACCTGTGGGTTATGGGCCCACTTCAACTCTTGTACAAGTTTAACTCATCCTTCGAGGATTATCATGCCATACTCCAACATTATATCTCCTGTAAATCCAATAGTACTTCTTCCTTCATACCCTTGTGGTGACGATCATACAAAACTCCAACTTATTTTGTCCAGCTTCCTTCTATGGACCGTCATGAATGACACATTTCTTTCTTCATTGATCAAGTGACTTTATGGAGTACTACGACACCAAAATGCACTAGTTTATCCATGAATCTCATTATTTTCATAACAATCCTTTAGTACATCCTTACGTGAACCCAAATTCCAAAAAGTTTATTACAAATGCTGCCACCCACATGGTTCGGTATGGTCAGACATTACTTCCAACTTTATTCATTTTTTCCTCCTTGAGGATTCTTCAGTCCCACTGGAATTGTGCGACATGTGCCTTGAAGTCTTCAATCTTCTGTTTCATCGAGGTGGCCTTGAGCTTCACCTCCATCATCTCTGTATGCACTTCGCTTAGGTATTCTTGAGTATAACGGAGTCTTGCTTCAAGTATTTGTCCGATCTGGCGTATGGCTTCCATGGCTGCTTCACGAACAGCATCGAAGAAAGTTGCTTGTGGCACACGTGAAATGAAAAAGTACTGCCCCATCATCTTTGGGCAAACTCCTTTCACATGGTGGAGGTGTACCTCCACATACCAAAGTTCCACTCCCTTTTGCATGAAGGGGTAGCCTTTGTAGACTGCATCTCCTTCAAGGTGAATATGCTTCATCATGTCCTTCAGGATCTTCGGGTAATCATGATCACTTGTCAGGGTCATGATTGTTTCCGGACCTTTAAGGAAAGACTTATAAAGGGTCGTCATTTGCAGTTGTAAAACAAAATGGTGCTCAGAATAAGGTGTATATCTCCTGGGGGCACACATTCATATCATCCAAACAAAACTTCAAACTCAATTTCCAATTTCCTGTTTGTGCATCACAACTCACTTTCTTCCATGTTCATCCAGAATATTAATTTCCAAGATAAAATATAACAACTCCTTAAAGCCTTTCAACATGTGACATTACAACTTTATTGAGTCATGAACTATTAAAATCTCTGAGTAATCTATTACATAACTCAACTCATTGAACTCATGAAAAGGAAATTGCTTTCTACTACTCTTATTATCCATATCAAAGTTCCAACTACTCAACTCCAGCTTTCATCTTGTTGGGACATTTAGTAGCATAATGTCCTGCTTCCTTGCAGTGAAAACAAATGACTTCCGACATGTCTCTGGGCTTCTTTGTGATTATGTAGGCTCCTTGGATTCTTGGCTTCTTTTCTGGACATTTACTAGCGTAATGACCTAAATCCTTGCACCTGTAACAAGTGATATGACTTAGGTCCTTCTCTGCAAAAATTGCGTTGTTCTCGGGTTGCCTTCTCTTCCTGGATTTCTCTGTAATGATCGAGCTTCTATTTCCGAGGTCAAACTTCACTTCATTGTCGGAAATATCCGGATACTCTTTTCTTTCCTTGGTGCAATACTGCGAAAAATGTCCTTCTTCTCCACATGTATAGCGGGCATTGGAGTAAAATCGGTTGAGGCCTTCTTCATCAAGGTCTTCAACATATTCATTCATCACTGGTTCTTTCATAACTTCTCGGAGGGCTTCTTTCGTTCCTTCTTCCTGCTCCTGAATAGTTTGTTGCGCTAGGAGGTAAATGTGGCACTGAGTCGGGTAGTGGGTGGTTCCTTCACACAAGAAACAAGTCACCAGACTAGTTGGGCATTCCTCAGCTGGGTGTTTCTCCTCACAATGAGGGCATCCATCCTTGTGTTCCTCCTGGGTGTGTCCTATTTCTCCGCAAATCTTGCAAGCACAAGGTTTCCTCTTCGGGTTATCGTAGTGCTTCCAGATAAGACGGGACCTCAAGAGAGTCTTCTTGAATTCCTCCCAAGTTCTTGCTCCATTAAATCCCTGTATGGCTTGATGCATTTTCCACCAGGTTGCAGCACTTCCTTCCAAGTACTGAAGAGCGTAAGATACTTCCTTCTTCCTTGAAACCAAATTGTTCCCGAAGTGATTTTCCATGTTCTGCATCCATAGCTCTGCCTCCGGCTGAGTCTTCGGTCCAGAGAATATCAGGCCAACTTCGTTCATCATCTATGGGGTCCAAAAGTTTTGGGATGAGATATGAGAGAGGTGGGGAGGGATATACACACAATACAAACAATATTTTTTTGAAGAAACGAGTTTTACTTTGTGGCTGTCGGAAAACATCAAACAAATGACAGCTCACAAATCGTTGCATCTAACGTAGGTGTATAACAGGGTTTGGTCTCTAAAGGTCCAATAATTCTTCAGGAACTTCAATCCTTCGGAGTCTTCAACTGTTGTAGCTTCTAATACTTCTAATACATGGTGAAATCCTTTTTACTCTGAAGAGGTCATCAGTTCTCCGATATCAAATCCTTCTTGGAGCGTCTTCAGTTGCTCCTCCGGTTGATCAAAGAATAAGGGGTATATTCTAACTTTTTGAGGTGAGAGGGTCTATTTGATAAAATCAGAAAAGATGAGAAGTAAGAGTCTATTTGAAAATAAGGTTTTAGAGATTTTCGGTCCTAGGGGCTTTCTGGTTTCTAGGGTCACGTCCTACAGTCAACATGTGCTCTGATACCATTTCTGTAGCGACCCGACCTCGAGACGGTCAAGCCTACGTGTTGTTGTGCCATCCTCGGATCAAGTATCTTTGGCACACACAGTACATCAATGTATATATCAAAGTGCAATCACATGTATAAATAACGTAAAATGATATATACCTCATAATACTCAGCGAAACAATCAAGCGGGTGTGGAGTCCCATCAACGCCATCGGCAGGTTGAGTGTAGACCGTAACCTCAGATCGTAACTCTTACTCGTCGAGGAAATATCTGCAACATTATACGTTGCAGCCGTGTAGGTCAGACATTGAATGTACCGCAAGATCACAATAAGAGAAAACAGATGATAAACTATACTATATGCGGTATGGCTTTGTGGCTCAGATATCGAGTTTTGTTTGCGTAAAAGCTGGTTTTATTTTCCCTACATCGAAGGAATAAATGAAGTCTGTACTATAGAGTTTTCTATCATGACATGGTTCCGCCAGCCGATGTCTCATAGCCCAAATTCATCATAAGTTGCCCACAATTAAGTTATCAATCCAGTGTTGAGAGTTCCGAGATAGATCCAAGTCCAGATGCTCAAATTGTCCGTAACCGGGGACACGGCTAATCGATTAGGTTTTTAACCCTCTGCAGAGGTTTGTACACTTTACTCGCAAGATTCGATCCATCTTTTCATGTTCTCGCACTTCAGGGTGTTTGAGAACAAGATGACCGAAACATGGTCTTCCGAAGAGTTCCTCTGACCACCGTCCGGTACTCATCCCATCCTACCGTAGTTCTACATCTGCTAGCACCGTCCCAGCCAGAGTCACAACTAAGGTCAACCAAGCGAGCCCATAATGACTTGCGGTTGCAGGTAAGCTTCCGGCATGAAGTATTCTTCCGTCTCTTTGAGTCTGGGTGAAGCTTTCCGCAAGATGTCATGGCGCTTCTCCATGCATCCCGCCAACCACTGGTTTCTCCAGGGTGCCCGTCAACCGGCCTTCACCCAAGGAGTGTGTATTGAATTCTTGTCTTGAGTCTTGAAGTCTTGAGGCCTTGAAAATGCAGTCCTTGCAGATGCCATCATGGAGTTGTCTTCATTGACGTAGAGTCCTCCTTCTTCACACCACTCTCGAGCACTCATACCAAACCCCGTCTACTATAGCGTAGCATTAAAATAAAATATCGTCCCGGGCTTGGTAATAGGGTGATGGGTTCCTACCTCATGCATACTACTCAACTACAAGAACTCAATAACACTACTGGAGGTGGTTGCAAAGATGCCACTAAGTGCAATAAAACATAGGTATGAAACCATGGTCAAAGTGAACTTGCCTTGCTGACGATCTTCGGAAACTAGGGACTCGTGGTAGCAAACTTCGCACTCCGGAAATTCTACCGAGGCAAACAATAGCCATAATAAGCACATAGCACATGATCACTTAACACAATAGCATAATAACATAACACACCAAAACAAACGAATCAAAAACCCAAAGGAAAACTCGAAGAAATCCAACTCAAAGTTTCCCTACTTCAAGCAACAACTAAAAATAGTTTTGCATAACAAAATTTTTCTTAACATAACCTAAGCATGGGTTTATGCTAACTTAACAGAAAAGAATGCATTATGCAACTAGGAGCAAAAAGAAACAATTTAAAAGCTATTATAAAACTCCTATTAGGCCTAAAGCAAATTATAATAAGAAAAATAAAATAAAAGTTTTATTTATTATAAATAAAAGTTCATGCTCTAAAGTGACATAAACTAACCTAGAATAATCAATCACATGTGAAAAATAAATTTATTTGCTAATTAAAATAATAGGAAAACAGTAGCTAGTTAATTAATTAAGAATAACATGATTCTGATTAAAACTATTTTTATTAATCCTAAAATACCCAAATTAATTCCTATGGTTTGGCAATGTCAAAACAAAGTTGGGACAAAAAGAATCATATAAAAATAATTTTCCTAACTCATGTTATAACAGATTTACTATTCTGACTAAAACTAAAATAAAGTAATTATAAATAATTTTAACATAGCTAAATATATATTCTTCAGAAACTATAAGAAATTTTCAAACCAACAAAAAAAGAATCACTTAAAAATATTAAGTAGAATAAAAGTTATGAATTTTTCAAATCTGAAACTATTCTGCTAAAACAGAAAATAAAAAATAAAGAAAAATGGGCTAAACGGGCCTAACTAACGCACTGAGCGTAATATAGCTAAACGGGCCTAGGGTTAAACGAGTCGGGCCGGTACAAAAATAAAAACCCTAACTAATACTAAACCGGAACGAACCGGTGAAAAACCCGGTTTTATTTAAAAAGAACGTACCCCTTCGGGGGTTCTAATCTAGGCCGTCGGACTAGATCGGACGGCGGGGAGGGGTTCCGGCGACGTACCGGTCGGCGACGGCGACGGCGGCTCGGCCGGCGATGGTTCCGGCGTCGCCGGTGGTCGGGGGTGACGGCGGAGGGGTCCGGTGGGTGCAACACGGCGAGGGGAGTCCGGGGGTGGGGTTGGGCGAGCTCGGGTGGCAGGGGTGGGTCGGGCGGCGGCAATGGCGGGCGGCGCCCGGGCTCAGCGAGGCCTTATGGGAGAGGGAGAGGTCCGGCGAGGGGGAAATGGGATGAGGGGGAGGGCTTTTATAGGGCGGGGGCGTCGGCGGGCGTGGGAAGCGAATCGGGGAGGATCGGGGGAGGATCCCGGAGATCACGGGATCTCCGTGAGCGGCTTTCGTGTCTGAGGCGAGGGGAGAAGGAGGTGGGGCCCACCGTCAGCGAGGTAGAGGGGAGCGTAGTTCGGTCGGATGGCCGACGCGGAGGCGATTCAGCGCGGGGGTGCGGTCGGCTCATGGCTGGGCTCATTGGCGCTGGTGGGCCGGGGGCCGCTGGCGCTATGATTGCCTCGGCTGGCTGGGCGATGGCTTGGCTGGCACTGAGGTCTTTTTTTTCTTTTTCTATTTTATTTTTTGGAAAAAAATAAAAACAGAGATATAATTTAAAATATAAATATTTTATATAGGACATATATATACCAAAATGATCAGGGGAATATTCCCTATCATTTGAACATTTTTCCAGGGGCAAAATCCAAAGTTTATAAATATTCATTTTTTTCCAAATTCAAATAAAAGTCAAATTTGAATTCAAAACTTTTGGCATTGTTTTCCTCTGATATTTTTGGAGTGTCATGTTTATTCCTCTCATACTTTTGCTCAAGTATTTATCAGGCATAGTTTTTGGAAATGATTCCCACTTGCCAAAGTTTGAATTCAAATTCCAAAACTCAAAATCTTCTGAAACTCCAAATGGCACTTTCAAATGACTTTCAATTTGATATTTTTTTAACTTCCAACTCATATTTCATATAATTGAAGAAGTCATTTTATCTTCCCTCATGAAAATTATTGAGTTGCATAAAGCTTTGAATTTGAAATATTCTCAAATGAAATTCAAATCTTTTCAAAACCCTTTTCATTCCAAATGGAAGAAGTCATGTCATCTTCACTCTAGGGTTTGGTGTTGGAATGAATTTGAATTCATTGAGATCCAAAAAGGCAAAGGGGAAAATTTGGGAAAGTAATTTCATTCCCTCTCATTCAACTTTCAAAAGTTTTTTTTTCATATTCCACTCAGTTTCACTCAATCAATCAAACCAATAATTAGACAACAAGCATAGTTATTTATCTAATATAACATTCCAAAATTTAGAATTTTGGGATGTTACACATTTTATGTTGAATTCAAATCATAGTACATTATTGGTCTAGGTAGCGAGATGTTCGGGATAATCTAAGCCCTGTTTTCATACGTATAATTTTTGGCTGAATTGGGACAAGTTTTGGTATAAGCCTCTTGCAAAATCGGAGATTCTCTCAACAAGCCTCGTGGTTCCGAGAGGGAACGTGTCACCTTTGTGTGCGAAACGATATACGCTGCCTCCCCCTGATTTTATTTACAGAGGCAACATAGAACTATATGAGTGTCCTGTTAAATTTTGAAATTATTTCGGGTTCATTTGGCCTTTTGTACATTAATTGAGTTTCTGGACTTTTAATGTGCATAATCTAAATATGAATTACATGCACATGCTCCGGTGCACTAAAGTGGGTTGAAAAATCACATGTGTGTCCTTGGTTGAATTTCTATGTCCCATGGAAGAAATGAGAATGATATTCAAACATCTGGGCGTCATGACTCTGCCGAGAACATCGAGAAACTTAAATTTTAAATTCATGTAAATCCAAAACTCGGCTGGAAATAATGAAACTTAGCATGGTGTCATGTCATGGCACTAACATGTTGTGGTAAAAAATTGGGCCGATTTGGAAGCTCGTGGTTCTAAGAGGGAACGTGCCACCTTTGAGTGTGAAACGATATACGCTGCTCCCCGCCCTTGAGTTTCTTAACAAAGGCAACAAAGAACTACATTAGTGCCATGTTAAATTTTGGAATTATTCCGGGTTCGTTTGTCGTTTTTTATACATTAATTGATTTTCTGGTCATTTAATGTGCATAAGTCAAATTTGAACTACAAGCACATGCTCTCGTGCACCAAAGTTGGCTGAAAAATCACATTTGTGTCCTCGGGTGAATTTCTAGGTCCCATGCAAGAAATGAGAATAAAATTAAAACATCTGGGCATCGTGGCTTGCCCGAGAACATTGAGAAACTTGGTTTTAAAATTCTTGTAAATCCAAAACACGTCTGAAAATTATGAAACTTGGCATGGATGTCATGTCATGGTACTACCATGTTGTGGTAAAAAAATGGCCGAATAGGAACAGATTTTGGTATAAGCTTCTTGCAAACCGAAGCTTCTCTAAAGAAGGCTCGTGGTTCTGAGAGGGAACGTGTCACCTTTGAGTGCGAAACGATATACGTTCTCCCCCTTGAGTTTATTTACAAAGGCAACATAGAACTACATGAGTGCCCTGTTAAATTTTGGAATTATTCCGGCTTCGTTTGGCCTTATTTACACATTAATTGAGTTTTTGGTCATTTAATGTGCATAATTCAAATTTGAACTACAAGCACATGCTCCCGTGCACCAAAGTTGGTTGAAAATCACATTTATGTCCTCGGGTGAATTTCTACTCCCATGCAAAAAATGAGAATAAGATTCAAACATCTGGGCATCGTGGCTCGGTCGAGAACATTGAGAAACTTGGTTTTAAAATCATGAAACTTGGCATGGTGTCATGTCATGGTAGTACCATGCCGTGGTAAAAAAATTTGGCCGAATAGGAACAAATTTTGGTATAAGCTTCTTGCAAATCGGATCTTCTCTCAAGAAGGCTCGTGGTTCTCGGAGGGAACATGTCACCTTTGTGTGCATAATTCAAATTTGAAATACAAGCACATGTTCCAGTGCACCAAAGTTGGTTGAAAAATCACATGTGTGTCCTCGGGTAAATTTCTAGGTTCCATGCAAGAAATGGGAATGAAATTCAAAATTCTGGGCGTCGTGGCTGGGTTGGAAACATTGAGAAACTTAGTTTTTTAATTCCTGTAAATCCAAAACACACATGAAAATAATGAAACTTGGCTTGGTACCATGACATGGCACCAACATGCTATGGTAAATTTGCAGTCCGATTTTTGAAGGCGCACACATTAACAATCAACAAAGTCATTTTGGAACAAGTGCTGTCACGTTACAATCAGAAACACAAGTATTATTGAAACCGTGGGCGTTCTACTTACTAGTACCATTTACGTGCCGCCACGCGTCCCCATTTTTTATTAGCTAGGAGGCGCCGTGCAGGGTAGCTATTTGAGTACGAGAGGCGTGCGATCAGACCCTGCGCGTGCTTATCGGGAGGAGAGCCCTTTGACCTCCATCTGCCGTCCACCTCTCTCCCAAGGTCTCCATTAGTGGCGCCCGAGCCTCTGTTTAATGGCGTGGCTATGTCTCACTCGACTGAGATTTAAGAGAGAAAAAAGAAAATCTGAAAGCACGGATCTTGATGTAAGATCCGACGGACCTATATAGCATCTACTGCGACTTATAGCAAGACTGATGAATATATAAGGACGATTTTTAATTTTTTTGATCAAAGAAGGGCTTGCCCCTTCCGATTTTCATTACTGAAAACCACCACAATTCACAAGAAGTTCAGCACAACTCCAGCCTAACACGAAGGACTAAAAGCTACGTACCAGATTGAAATCACAACATCCCAAGAGGCCAACAAAGGCCAAACATCCGTGCTAGAACCCAACATTTCACAACCGACGACACAATCCACATCCTAAACCAATTATTACATCAAAAGAAACCAGGAAACTGAAGGAAGCCCAGCAGCAACTAGAAGAACAGCAACGCCAGGGTCGCCACATCAAGATTTTTCTTCATTCCAGCCTCGCAACATTGATCTTGCACAGAAAGATAAGGACGATTAATTGTCTTACATAATTAGAAAGATAATTAAAAAAGCCACATGGGGCTACGCTCGAAATACACAAGGGCAAAAGAAGAAGGAAGACAAGGATCTGGCTCGCTGATATCTACTTTCTTGATTCGTTCTTTGCGGTCATGGGAACTAGTCTCCGCCATGGCGGCGATGAGCTCTTCGTGTCCTCAAGACGCTGCTTGAGAACATCCACGGATTCCTCCACCAGCCTTTGGCGCTCGTTGCGGAGCATGTCATTCTCGCCCATAAGTTTCTTGACGATGACGCGGTCTTCTTCAACAAGGCACTGGTCTCCTCCTGCTGGTACGCACTTGGACGATCTGCTCCCTCAGCGGGTCGCGCTCGGCCCGGAGCCTCTCATTGCCCTCCCTTAGTTGCCGGATGACGCCGGTAGCCTATTCAAACGAGGCTTTCACGTCGTCCTGCAACCTCGCCAAGCCGGAGATCTGATCCATCTGGCTATGGACGATCACATGCATGTGCCTGTAACAGTCGTCGTCTGCCCGCGAGAAATTTTCCCAGGCCGCCGCGGCGCGGCGGGACATCTCTGCTGCATTTGCGGCGCGGTAGGACATCTCTGCTGCTTCCACGGCGCGGCCGGACCAGTCTGCTGCATCGACGGCGCGGCGGGGCCTCCGTGCTGCTTCAGCGGCACGGCGAGACCTCTGTGCTGCTACTTCTGCGCGGCGGGACATGTCGGCTGCTCTCGCAGTGAGGCGGGACATCTCTCATGCTTCCGCTTCCATGCTCGCCTCTCCCTGGTGGCAATCTCTCGACCCAAAACTCACGCTGGCCATGGCAGACGCAAGGAAAGGATGCTGAATGACTTGTTTTTTTTTGTGGATGAGGAGTTGAGGAGGAATGTGCAGTCATCTTGGCATACTAGTATTTATAACCGAGTACTAATACGCTCCTGAGTGGGAAACCGTTTAGGTTGTGATCGGTGTGAACATGTTTGGAATTCAATATAGCGTGTTACTAATACGCTCCTAAGTGGGAAACCGTTTAGGTTGTGATCGGTGTGAACAGGTTTGCAATTCAATATAGCGTGGAGTAATTCGGAATGTGACGAGATGCAAGCTCAAAATTTATTGACGGTTCTAGTTTCGAAGTGCGGCACTATTCCCGGATGGAGTACTTCTTTTTCTACTTCCTCCTTTCCAGTTTTATAGGGCTTATCTCAAAATTTTAGTTTTTCCATTTTATAAGGTTCAATTTGGTTGTTCCCCAACACATGTTCAGATTCCAAGGTGCATTAAATCATTGCATGCAAGTATTAAGAGAAAATTGACCAATGCATGTACTTTATGCATGCACGCATTGCAATTAATGCATTGATAAACATAATTTTTTGAGAAAAACAAGAGCATTAATTAGGTGCTTTTGCAAACTACAAAAAATATTCCACCACTCACCATAAACCGGAAAGGAGGGAGTACTGTTGTGTACGTGCAATAACTGGCACCTTCGTATACATATCTTATGGTTAATGGGGCGTTCGATAGGAATAGCCGCGTGGTGAGCTCTAGGCTAGTCTTTTTTTCAGACTCATTAAACCTATTTCTTGGGACTTCTCGCACGCACCATCGTGCCACCCGCAAAAACTTGTACTCTGAGTTTTGTAGTACGTTATACAGGAAGAGAAGAGGTGCACGCACGCACTCGTCCTCTCACACACGTGTCTGTTTTTTCTCGAAAAGGAGGATGATGACCCCGGCCTCTGCATCTGGGAGTCACACACGCATCTGTAGCTACGAATTGTAGTGTTCTCAACCATTCGATTGGCTCTATCATGGATGTACCTATATACTAAAACATGTCTAGATACATCTATATTTTGACAAACGGAAGGCATGTATTGTGGAACGGAGGGAGTGCTTGTCATCAAAATGGATAAAAAGGGACGTATCTAGAACTAAAATACGTCTACATACATCTCCTTTTATCCATTTTTATGACAAGTAGTACTTCTTACCCAAAGGAACTTTATATTCAACAGACACAAAATATCCGTTCGACTATTGGAAATTACTGATCTGATGTCAAAGTAATTGCTGCATCGCTACCAAAACCCACCATTTCTTAAGCTAAAGTAGACCAAGGTAATCCCTATATTAGGATATTACTAAGATAAACAGAAGGCACTGTCGAAACATTTAGGACGTGAGCTTGTCAATCTGAATGTGGAGGGGCACAAGCTTAGCCCCGACCAGCAGCTTGGGCGGAACTGTCAAGAAGGTGAGCTCCTGCATGTCGTCGTCGCCGGGATCCTTGCTGCTTGTCACCTCCATTTCCACCTTGACGGCGTCGGTCGTGCCTTTGGGCTCCCCCGGCGGGCCGTTCGCCCACAGCTTGGCCAAGTAGTGCGGCAGTGGGGACGCCCTGCTCGATGCGCATTTACCGACACGGTGATAGGCGCGCCGATGTCGAGCATGCCGCCGACCAAGAAAAACGCGGCGGTCCTCCTCCGCGAACAGCAAGAGCCGTGGCTCCGACAGTGGCACTTGCAGCTGGAGCACCTTGCCTAACTGGATCCTGTGCACGGGCATGGGATGCGCGGTGCTGATGTGGTGGTAGAGCGCCGATGGCGGGCCTTCATAGCCGCAGACGGGCACGGGGCATTTGCAGGGCGCGAGCAGACACACGCTCTGGTGATCACGAGCTTGTGGTAAGTGACGTAGAGCCCACAACCTTCGTGCGGGCACTCCACCCTCACCGACGAAAGGACGGAGTCCACCGCCGTGTTCCGCACGTCGAAGCCACCGCCGCGCTTGCACTTCTGGCATTGCCGCTGGTTCCCGGGGCACTCGACGAGGCAGTCTGCGCAGGCCAGGTGCCCTTCCTTGCACTTCAGAAATCAGTCCAACAACACATTGATACGTCTCCGTCGTATCTACTTTTCCAAACACTTTTGCCCTTGTTTTGGACTCTAACTTGTATGATTTGAATGGAACTAACCCGGACTGACGCTGTTTTCAGCAGAATTGCCATGATGTTATTTTATGTGTGGAAAACAAAAGTTCTTGGAACGACCTGAAACTCCATGGGATGTGTTATAAAAAATAATAAAAAATCCTCGCCAAAGATGAAGACCAGGGGGCCCATACCCTATCCACGAGGGTGGGGTCGCCCGCCCTCCTGGGCGCGCCCCCCTACCTCGTGGCCCCCCTGGACATCTTCCGACGCCAACTCCAACTCTATATATTGGCTTTCGGGGAGAAAAAATCAGAGAGAAGAAATCATCGCGTTTTACGATACGGAGCCACCGCCAAGCCCTAATCTCTCTCGGGATGGCTGATCTGGAGTCCGTTCGGGGCTACGGAGAGGGGGATTCGTCGCCGTCATCATCATCAGCCATCCTCCATCACCAATTTCATGATGCTCACCACCGTGCGTGAGTAATTCCATCGTAGGCTTGCTGGACGGTGATGGGTTGGATGAGATTTATCATGTAATCGAGTTAGTTTTGTTAGGGTTTGATCCCTAGTATCCACTATGTTCTGAGATTGATGTTGCTATGACTTTGCTATGCTTAATGCTTGTCACTAGGGCCCGTGTGCCATGATTTTAGATCTGAACCTATTATGTTTTCATGAATATATGTGAGTTCTTGATCCTATCTTGCAAGTCTATAGTCACCTATTATGTGTTATGATCCGACAAACCCGAAGTGACAATAATCGGGATACTTCTCGGTGATGACCATAGTTTGAGGAGTTCATGTATTCACTATGTGCTAATGCTTTGTTCCAGTTCTCTATTAAAAGGAGGCCTTAATATCCCTTATTTTCCAATAGGACCCCGCTGCCACGGGAGGGTAGGACAAAAGATGTCATGCAAGTTCTTTTCCATAAGCACGTATGACTATATTCAGAATACATGCCTACATTATATTGATGAATTGGAGCTAGTTCTGTGTCACCCTATGTTATGACTGTTACATGACGAACCGCATCCGGCATAATTATCCATCACTGATCCAGTGCCTACGAGCTTTCCATATACTGGTTCTCGCTTATTTACTTTCCCGATGCTACTGTTACAATCACTACAAAATACCAAAAACATTACTTTTGCTGTCTTTACTTTTGTTACTGTTACCGCCACAATCATATTACTTTTCTACTAAACACTTTGCTGCAGATACTAAGTTTCCAGGTGTGGTTGAATTGAGAACTCAGCTGCTAATACTTTAGAATATTCTTTGGCTCCCCTTGTGTCGAATCAATAAATTTGGGTTGAATACTCTACCCTCGAAAACTGTTGCGATCCCCTATACTTGTGGGTTATCAAGACCTTTTTCTGGCGCCGTTGCCGGGGAGCATAGCTCTATTCTTTCAGTCACTTGGGATTTATATCTGCTGGACACTATGAAGAACTTGAAAGACGCTAAGACAACAATTTATCCCTCAACTACGAGGGGAGGTAAGGAACTGCCATCTAGCTCTGTATTTGATTCACCTTCTGTTATGAGTAAGCTAGCGACACCTAAACCTGCTTCTGCTATTCGTTCCGATATGTCGCATGTTATTGATGATGCCACTTCTGCTATGCATGATACTTATGATGAAACTACTTCTATGCTTGATACTACTGTGCCCCTTGGTGAATTTCTAGATGAACAAATTGCTATGGATGGAGAGAAAGAAATTATTGAATCTGAATACGATGATGAAAGTGATGATGAAAATATGCCTGCTATTCCTGAGGGTTATGTTTTTCATATGGAATCTTCTGCAGCTATTTTTGCTTGCAAGGATAGATATGAGCTCAAAATTTTATTAGTTAAATGGAACAAAGAATCTCTTAGAGACAGAATGAAACCTGACCCTGCTTTTGCTACTTCACCTATCTGTGTTCCTGATAAGGATTATGAATTTTCTGTTGATCCAGATATAATTACTTTGGTTGAATCTGATCCTTTTTATGGCTATGAATCTGAAACTGTTGTGGCATATCTTACTAAGTTAAATGATATAGCCGCCCTGTTTACTAATGATGAGAGATCACACTACTTTTATATACTCAAAATATTTCCGTTCTCATTAAAGGGTGATGCTAAGATATGGTTTAATTCTCTCGATCCTGGTTGTGTGCGTAGTCCCCAGGATATGATTTATTACTTCTCTGCTAAATATTTCCCTGCTCATAAGAAACAAGCTGCTTTGAGGGAAATATACAACTTCGTGCAAATTAAAGAAGAGAGTCTCCCACAAACTTGGGGAGGCTTCTCAAGTTACTTAGTGCTTTGCCTGATCATCCTCTTAAGAAACCTGAAATACTTGATATCTTTTATAATGGACTAACCGATGCTTCCAGAGATTACGGATAGTTGTGCTGGTTCTGTTTTCAGGAAAGAACACGGATGAAGCTGAAATTCTATTGAATAATATGTTGACAAATGAAAATAATTGGACACTTCACGAGCCAGCTCTGAGCCAATTCTTGAGCCTATCCTAAACCAACTCCGAAGAAGAGAGGTGTTCTATTTCTCAGTCCTGAAGATATGCAAGAGGCAAAGAAATCTATGAAAGAAAAAGGTATTAAAGCTGAAGATGTTAAGAATTTACCTCCTATTGAAGAAATACATGGTCTTAATCTACCGCCTATTGAATAAACTTATGATATTGATCCATTACTTATTGAAGAACCTCCTGATCCCGATAACCCGACACAGGTAGTAAAGGTAAATTCTCTCTACAGATATGATAAAGCTGAAGTCCCTCCTACTAAAATTGCTAGTCAGTGCTTGGACGAGTTTGATAACTTTATGTTTAAGCAAGATGACTTTAATGCTTATTTTGGTAGACAATTAAAACAAGATGCGTATATGATTAAACACTTGGATGATTATATGGCTAATATTAGAGGTGAACTTAAACTTGTCAGCAAACGTGCTTCTATGGTTACCACTCAAGTAGAACAAGTACTTAAAGCTCAGAAAGAAGTGCTTGATGAAATGAATAGTAAGAAAAATGATTATGCTGTTAGAGTGGCTACTAGAACTGGTAGAATGACTCAGGAACCTTTGTATCCTGAAGGCCACCCTAAGAGAATCGAGCAAGATTCTCAGAGAAATAATATTGATGTACCTAGTTCTTCTAAAAGGAAGAAAAAGAAAAATGATAGAACTTTGCAAACTTCTAGTGAACCTATTGCTGAACCACCTGAGAATCCAAATGATATCTCCATATTTGATGCTGAAACACAATTTGGTAATGAACATGAACCTAGCGAAAATAATAATGATAATGTTCATGATGATGCTCAACCTAGTAATGATAATGATGTAGAAGTTGAACCTGCTGTTGATCTTGATAACCCACAATCAAAGAATCAACGTTATGATAAAAGAGACTTCGTCGCTAGGAAACATGGTAAAGAAAGGGAACCATGGGTTCAGAAACCCATGCCTTTTCCTCCGAAACCATCCAAGAAAAAGGATGATGATGATTTTGAGCGATGAAATGATTAGACCCATCTTTTTGCGTATGCGATTGACTGATATGCTCAAAATGAATCCTTATGCTAAATATATGAAATATATTGTTACAAATAAAAGAAAGATACCGGAAGCTGAAATTTCCACCATGCTTGCTAATTATACTTTTAAGGGTGGAATACCAAAGAAACTTGGAGATCCAGGAGTACCTACTAT
Source organism: Aegilops longissima (assembly GCA_021605205.1). Classification (NCBI taxonomy): domain Eukaryota; kingdom Viridiplantae; phylum Streptophyta; class Magnoliopsida; order Poales; family Poaceae; genus Aegilops; species Aegilops longissima. Next base: position 597,615,362 of record CM038676.1, on the reverse strand, counting down.
ACCATGCTCCATTAAGAGAAATTATGTTAAAACTCCTTTATGTGATCTTGGAGCCGTTGTTAGTGTTATGCCTCTCTCTTTATATCGTAGACTTGACTCGAATAAGTTGACACCTACTGAAATATCTTTGCAAATGGCTGATAAATCAACTGCTATACCTGTCGGTATTTGTGAGGATGTGCCTGTTGTGGTTGCAAACATTACTATTTTAACGGACTTTGTTATTCTTGATATTCCCGAGGATGATAGTATGTCTATTATTCTTGGAAGACCTTTCCTTAATACTGCAGGGGCTATTATTGATTGCAACAAAGGCAATGTCACTTTTCATGTTAATGATAATGAGCATACGGTACACTTTCCGAGGAAACAACCTCAAGTTCATAGTATCAACTCTATTGGAAAAATTCCATTGATTATATTTGGAGGTTTTGAATTTCCTCTCCCTACTATCAAGAAGAAATATGATATAATTATTATTGGGGATGTGCATATCCCCGTTGACGTAACATAGTGTTATTCGAAATTTCTCCGGTTCCATGTTAATCGGAATGAGTTTGGTAACAAGACCTGATAAACCTTGTTAGTGGATTCCTTTTGATGAGCATGAGATGGATGAAACTAGAAGCACAACCTTCTGTACCCTCTTTATACTTTCTGTTATTTAGTTGAAATAAAATAAAAACAGTATTTTTTCTGTCTGTTTCCTGATTTATCTGTGCAATAAAAATACAACGAAAATAAAAGTCCTCAGAATGCCATGCCAATTTAATAAGATTTTTTTGGGAATATTTGAGGATTTATAGTGCAAAAATCACCGCGGGGGGAGCTGCCACCTGGCCACGAGGGTGGAGGGCGCGCCCTACCCCCCTAGGCGCGCCCCCCTGCCTTGTTGGCCCACGGTGGCCCTCCTCCACTTATCCCTGCACCCATCTTCTTCGTCTGCCTCACACAAACCCGAAAAACCAACTCAAGCACGAGTTCCAGCCACTTTTGCCGTGATTTTCGATCTCCTTGCTCAAAGCACCTCTCGCAAAACTGCTTGGGGAGATTGTTCCTTGGTATGTGACTCCTCCATTGGTCCAATTAGTTTTTGTTCTAGTGCTTTATTCTTTGAAAATTTGTGCCGCATAGGTGTCCATGTTCTTGAGCTTGCATGTCAAATTTATATGTTTCCAAGTAGTTCTAATGCTTGATATAGGCTCTAGGCACTTGTAGGAGTAGTTGCTATCAATTTTATTGAAGTTGGTTCACTTTTGTTTGAAGTTACTAAAAATTTCAGAATTTTTTCAGAGGAAACAATATGTTTAGGAAGATGTTCCAAGGTGGTTCTTCAAGGAAGCAAGGTCCCAGGCTTGCAATGCATGATGCCGACGAGGAACCACCAAGAGACGCTCTTGTGAGGCCCTGTGAATGGCCTTCGGAAAATTTTATGGATCAAGCGGGAATCGAAGAAGAATTCAAAGCATATTTGCGCAATGCCGGTCTTGAGGATTTTGAGGCTGACAAATGCCCCCAATATCATGATCTCACAAGCTCATTTGTGAGGAGGTTTGAGTATTCATCTTTGCGTAATTCTCCTTCAGTCATGTTTGATCTTTATGACAAATATTATACCATGGAATTAGAGGATTTCACTTTTTCTTGCAAACTTCCATCTTGGGGTAGTGTCAGAGATCCCCCTAAATCTGAATTTAGAGACTTTCTTGCTAGTATAACTGTGGGGGAATCCAGAGATATAACACAAGCCACTATAGGGAGCATTCACTTTCCTGCTATACAGTATTTTGCTCTCTTCATAGGTAGATGCATAAATGCTAAGGATGAAGCATGTCACATGTGTGTCCCTGATCTCAGCATTCTTAGGAGTGCTGTGTTAGGTGACCAATCTTATCATATGGGAGCCATTGTAGCTCGTAGGTTGCATCATAATAGACATAACAGAGATTTCTTTGGAGGAATTTATGAAACCCGCTTAGCTAATTTTCTTGATATAGACATTCGTGAGGGTGATATGGAGTCACCCCCTAATTATTTAGATTTTAACTCTATGGTTTCCCACCAGTTTGTTGAGAGGACGGAACCACCTCTCCACTATCGACTAATCTTTAACAAACGACATGTTGTCCGTATTACTCTTCCTGCCCCTGCCTTCTTTGATTCTCAGACAAAAGGAAGATATGTTATTACCATAGAGGAGGCAGATGAGTACGAGAGAAGAGCGGAGGCGGCTCGACGCCACGCTGCAGCTCAGGAGGCGATAGCCGCTACATCGCAGTATGACCCCAGCTACACCTACGGGTATCCTCCAGGCTATCCTTGGCAATAGACCAACTTAGGCCAAAAGCCTAAGCTTGGGGGAGTACGTATTTCTCACCGACATTACATTTATGTTCACACACACTCATTCCTAGATGTCGGTGATCATACTCTTTCACTGTAATATCCATGCTAGTTTATTTTCTTTTTCCTGCTTTCTTCTTGTGTGTTTGTTAAACCTTAAGAAAAAACCAAAAAACAATTAGTAGTAGTTCATTTTTCCTACTGTAGTAGTAATAATTAAAAAGAAAACCCAAAAATATTTCCCATTCTTCTTTTGCTTGTTGGGAGCTTTCCCGTGTAAATAGTTTTTATTTCTTTCTTTTCTTTGAAATTCGATGGGAGAAGACCATGATTAAATTGTTGAAGTGGCTCTTATATGCATCATTGTTGATTTAACCAAGAGACCATATTTCCTTGTCTTCTCCTATTTATTGAATGCTCGCAAATTCCAGCTTAGTCCAATGCACGTGCACTCTTATTATTATTCACATCGTTCGGTCGTGCAAGTGAAAGGCAATTATGATGATATATGATGGACTGACTGAGATGGGAAAAGCTGGGATGAACTCGACCTCTTTTGTTTTTGTAAATATGATGAGTTCATCGTTCTTGATTCAGCTTATTATGAATAAACATGTTTTGCAATGACAATTAGAGATAATAGTTGCTCGTGCCATGCTTGATTATCTATGAGTTATAATGGTTTACCTTGCGTGCCAACATGCTATTAAAATGGTTGTGATGTGGTATGATGGGGCGGTATCCTCCTTTGAATGATTTAAGTGACTTGACTTGGCACATGTTCACGCATGTAGTTGAAACAAATCAACATAGCCTTCACGATATTTATGTTCATGGTGGATTATATCCTACTCATGCTTGTATTCAATGTTTATTAATTTTAATGCATGTTCATGACTGTTGTCGCTCTCTAGTTGGTCGCTTCCCGTCTTTTGCTAGCCTTCACTTGTACTAAGCGGAATACTGCTTGTGCATCCAATCCCTTAAACCCCAAAGTTATTCCATATGAGTCCACCATACCTTCCTATATGCGGTATCTACCTGCCGTTCCAAGTAAATTTGTATGTGCCAAACTCTAAACCTTCAAATAAACATTCTGTTTTGCATGCTCGAATAGCTCATATATCAACTAGGGTTGCCCTTATCTTCCGTGTTAGGAGGGTTATTCTCAAGAGGAGTGGACTCCGCTCCTCACTCACGAGAAAATGGCTGGTCACCGGGATGCCCAGTCCCATGCTTTATGCAAACTAAATCAAAATAATTGCAAACAAAACTCCCCCTGGGACCCGTTGAATGTTGGGGGCACTCGTTGTTTCGAGCAAGCCATGGATTGATGCATGTGGAGGAGGGGGAGTATAAACTTTACCATTCTGTTTGGGAACCGCCTATAATTTGTTTAGCATGGAAGATATCGTCATCTCTTAGTTGTTATGTTGACAATGAAAGTATGCCGCTCAAAATATAATTTATCTCTATTTCAAAACCGAGCTCTGGCACCTCTACAAATCCCTGCTTCCCTCTGCGAAGGGCTTATCTATTTACTTTTATGTTGAGTCATCACCTTCTTATTAAAAGCACTAGCTGGAGAGCACAGCTGTCATTTGCATTCATTACTGTTAATTTATATCGGGTATGACTATGCTTGGATCTCTTTTACCATGAATTACAATGTCTAGTCAGTCCTTGATCTTTGAAGGTGCTCTGCATTTATGTTTTGCGGTCTCAGGAAGGGCTAGTGAGATACCATCTTGTTATATCATATTATGATTGTTTTGAGAAATTGTTGTCATCCAAGATTTATTATTATCGCTCGTTAGTTGATTATGCTATTGATATGAGTAAACATGAGACCTGCGAATTATTGCAAATGACCCACCAGCTATATCTTCGCGCGCAAGGAAGTGCCTCCTTATTACGCACCAAAAAATGAATACCCCCTGCTAGCTGGGACCCACCATAGTGGGTGGCTGACTTGTGGGCCTACTAAGTTGACGAGGACGGAGGGCTTTGTCAACTAAGTCAATATGAACGATTCTAGCTCCAGCGACCGTACGATGTCTATCCAACGGCCATAGTGCTTCTTCAACCTCTGGTATTCTTGCTCCAGCCGCCCAAAGCAGCGCCGGTCGTGCCGTGTGCTCCTGCCTCTCGTGGCCGGCTGTGATGCCGCGGAGGCCTCACCGCCCCCTACTACTCCCACCGCTGGCCCAGGGTATCCCTCTACTCACCCACACCCCCTGTTATTCTGCGGGACAACAGCCTCACGCCGCAGCCAAACTAGTGAACCCTCATACTCCTCTCCGCGTGGGCATCCACTGCCGCGTCTTCCCCGGCTTCGCGTCGTCCCCTTCCTAGGCCTCGCCGTCGTCCACCGCCTTGGTGCTCTCGGTGCGGCGTGGTCAATGTGGTCAACGACCGACTTCCATCAAAAGAGTACTGTACGTGGAGAGGCTGACAGCTGGGTCAAAGGCCACAACCCAGTTTTTTTTGTGATTTGCCAAGTAAGTCGCTTTGTCAGGCCTGTTGGCTGAAAATCTTTCAAGACGAGGAGAGCTTCATTCGGCTGGCCGAGAAAATGGCCTATCGGTAATGAGAAATGGGTTGTACATTTTTAAAACACATCAAACCGGTAATTAGTTTTAAATAACTTTTTTTCATTTCGAGATTTTAAATTACATTAATTTTTATGCGTGGAGAATTTGTTGGATTTTATATTGATATACATTTATTTTTAAAATCAGTTTGAATGTGAGTCGAAATTTCGGGATTAAAAATAGTTCGGACCACACCGAAATATGCAAAATTTCGTATAATTTTTTAACCGTGGCCACAATATGGGTTGTAATGCTAACAAAAAGAATATGGGCTCCAAAAAAAACCTTAAGAATTAGCAAATGGGCTGTAAATTATTAGAAATAATGGCAGATGGGTTGTATACTGTTTTCCATAGATTTGAGGCTTTCCTAAAAAAAAGGTTGATGCACAAGCAGTGACTGTTGGATGTCCATCCAATGGCCGTCGTGCTTCATCAATCTCTGCTCTTCTGCTCCACCGCTCAAACAAGCGCCAAGGGACTGCTGCTCCCTCCTCCTTGGCCGATTGTCTTTGCCAGCCAGCAGCCTCACCGCCCACCGTACTCCCATCGCTGGCCTAGCCATCCCTCTACTCACCCACACCTGCTGTTATTCTCCGGCGACGGCAGACGAACCAGTAAACCCTCGTACAGTCGTACTCCCCTCCGCGTGGGAAACAACTGCCGAGTCTTCCCTGCCTCCGTGTCGTTCCCTTCCTAGGCCTCGCCGTCGTCCACCGCCCTGGTGCTCTCGGCGCGGCCTGGTCAACATGGTCAACGACCGACATGCATCTGAAGTGGACTGTACATGGAGAGGCCGACAGCTGGGTCCACGGCCGCACGCAAGGAAATGCCTCCTTATTACACGCAAAATAATGATTCCTCCACCTGACATCAGGAACCCACCGAAAGGGCCTCTGTATTTCGCGAAAAAAACGTTACCGCCGCTGACAGCTCAGACCCACCTGCTATATCTTCGCACGCAAGGAAGTGCCTCCTTATTACGCACAAAAATATGAATACTCCCCCTGTTAGCTGGGACCCAGTATAGTGGCAGGTTGACTTGTGGGCCTACTAAGTTGACGGGGACGGAGGGCTTTGTCAACTTAGTCAATATGCACGATTCGAGCTCCAGTGACCGTACGATATCCATCCAACGGCCGTAGTGCTTCTTCAACCTCTGGTCTTCTTGCTCCAGCCGCCCAAACAAGTGCCGGTCGTGCCTCGTGCTCCTGCCTCCCATGGCCGGCTGCGATGCGGCGGAGGCCTCACCGCCCCCTACTACTCCCACCGCTGGCCAGGCCATCCCTCTACTCACCCGCACCCCCTGTTATTCTGCGGCGACAGCAGCCTCACACCGCAGCGAGCCAGTGAACCCTCGTACTCCTCTACGCGTGGGCATCCACTGCCGCGTCTTTCCCGGCTCTGCGTCGTCCCCTTCCTAGGCCTCGCCGTCATCCACCGCCCTGGTGCTCTCGGCGCGGCGTGGTCAACGTGGTAAAGGAATTGCTTCCATCGGACGTGGACTGTACGTGGAGAGGCTGACAGCTGGGTCCACGGCCGCAGCAAGGAAGTGTCTCCTTATTACGCGCAAAATAATTATTCCTCCACTTGACAGCGGGGACCCACCGGACGGGCCACCATTTTTCGCAAAAAAAAACGTTTCCTCCTGACTGCTGGGACCCACCAGCTACATCTTCGCACGCAAGGAAGTGCGTGCGGGCAAAAAAAAGATTCGCCCCCCTGACTGCTGGGACCCACCAGCTACATCTTCGCAGGCAAGGAAGTGCCTGACATTCGGGACCCACCTGGTCGAAGCGTACGTAGGGTTGTCATTCTGGTCGCGAACGTGTACGTACATACTGTTTGTTGTAGAGGCGCGCACGTGTCGTAGTAGAGGCGCACACGTAGCATGTACACGTACGTACAGCAGCGAGGGCGCAAGAAAGCAAATATGGCCACATACGTACATACGGGCAGGGTCTCGAACGCCTACTCGCGCATATGTACATGGCTGGGTCGGAACGGAGAAACAGCGTCGTCGTCGTGTTCATGGGGAGCCAACCGGCTGGGTCAGAACAGAATGGGTGGTCGTGTTCATCGGGAGGGCTTGGATGGAACATGCGATGGAAAAGAGGCTGGCATACCGCACAACGGAGGAAACGGCCTTGTGTTCGACCGGCCACGTTCGAAACGGGATCCTGTTGATCGGGAGGGGCTGGCGTATCGCTGGCGAGGAAATGACCTCCTACGGTCGAAACGGGGGTCCTCTTGATCGGGAGGGGTGTGGCGTACCACAAAACGGACGAAATGGACTTGTGTTGGAGCGCTACGGTCGAAATGGGGGTCCTGTTGATCGGAAGGGGTGTGGCGTACCGCAAAACGGACGAAACAGACTTGTGTTGGAGAGCTACGGTCAAACAGGGTCTGTTCGCCGGGAGGGTGTGGCGTATCGCAAAACGGACGAAAGACTTGTGTTGGGCGCCACGGTCGAAACGGGGTCTGTTCATCGGGAGGGTTTGGCGTCGCAAAACGAGACTCCACGGATCTGTTCATCTCCACCGCCGACATCCTCCAGCCTCCATGGGCTACCGTCGACCTCCTTCACCTCCACAGCTCCTGTTCATCCAGCCTTCACCGCGCTACTCCACCGCTCTTGCTCAACCACCCTCCACGGGCACCCCTCCACCATCTACTGTTCATCCAGCCCTCCACACCATGGGGTCTGTTCAACCACCCTCCACGGCCACCCTCCACCGCTCTCTGCTCATCCAGCCCTCCACACCACGGGTCCTGTTCATCCGAGGCAACGCCACCGCTCACTATTCATCCACACCCCCCGCAACGCCGCTGTTCATCAATCGATCGGCTTGATTAGCAGCAGCAGCGAAGAATCGCTCCATCGGGTTCGCCATAACAGCCATCGATCGATCGCTCGGGTTCAGTAACGCGTAGCCTACAGTGCAATCTCTCGGGTTCAGTTAGAGCCCAACGCGTCGCTCGGGTTCAGTTAGAGCCAACGCCTCGGACATGTACGAGAGAAACGCGCATCGCTTGGCCCCCGACCTCCCACCGTACCCGGCAACTCCCTGAAATTTTCCTCCCCCTCGCTTCTACCACGGTTTTTTCCGTCATGGACGGCCCAAAGAATGTCATGCAGCTGCGTCTCCTGCCCGCCCAGGACGAAAAGCCCATTTTCTGTCATGATTTTTTGTCATAGAAGTAGGAGCCCACCACATCTATGATGATACCGGGTTTTGTCACAATTATCGTCATAGAAGTGTCATATGTATGATAGAAAAAAAATTTGGTTCGGCCCAAAATGTCACGGATGTGTCTTTTTTTGTAGTGCGAATTGGTAAACTCGGTCAGGCCGATTCAACAAATCTAGTGACCGTTAGGATTTTCGGTGGGACCTACATGCAACTCGGTAGGACCGATATGATTAAGGTTAGGGCATAAAGTAATCTCGGTGAGACCGATTACACAAACTCGGTGCAACCTATTTTGCTATTAAGTTAACCGGAGAGTTGGTCAGGCAAACTCGGTGAGACTGATTTCACAAACTCGGTGAGACCGATTTTGGTAATAAGCTAACCAGAGAGTTTGCATTGTAAGTCGGTAGTACCAATTGCTCAAACTCGGTGAGACCGATTTTGGTAATGGACATACACAGAGAGATTACAATCCCATCTCGGTGAGACCGAGATCCCTATCGGTGAGACCGATTTGCCTAGGGTTTGTGGAGGTGGCTAAGATATCTGAACTCGGTGGCGCCGGGTAGAAAGAATCGGTAGGGCCGAGTTAGACTTTTGGTTTAGGACATATGTGGATGTGAGAAAATAGTTGAGGGCCTTGGAGCATATCACTAAGCATTTTGAGCAAGTAAGCCATTAAGCAGCATCTCATCCCCTCTTGATAGTATTGGCTTTTCCTATAGACTCAATGTGATCTTGGATCACTAAAATACAAAATGTAGAGTCTTGATCTTGGAGCTTGAGCCAATCCTTTGTCCTTAGCATCTTGAAGGGGTTCCACATCCTTTAGTCCATGCCACTCCATTTTTGAACTTGTCTTAAACATACTAGGTAAAAGTGTTAGTCCAACAAGAGATATGTTGACATTAATTACCAAAACCACCCAGGGAGCACTTGTGCTTTCACCCCCCCCCCCCGGGTGTGTGTGTGTTGTGCCCGGAGCAATGCTACATCTACGTAAGGGTTGTTACGTGTTTAATGTAAGAGCTAAGATGGCAGTTTTTTGTGTGGGGAAAATTAGTAAAGGGGACCACCTAGTTGAAATGGGGGGGGGGGTGTAGTTTTAGGAAGATTACGTAAGGGTTCGTAAAGGTGTACATTGATGTACCATTTTTAGACGTGCGCATGCACACACCTCTACTGAGATGCCATGACGCAGTGTGTGAGGAGCCCACTCCTCCTCTTTTAGGATGGTGATGCTCGGACGTGGAAGGAGATGGGGAGGAGGCCATGGGAGGCTCCTTAATGGGCGGGGAGGGGGAGGATGCGGGCTGCCTTGTTAATTGCTGTGAATGAAGTATTATGGTTTTAAAACTTTGGTATATAAAAAGCATGCAAATAAAGACCTAATCTTCACTGTAATAAGTAACCACAACATATCACCATCTCTTCTCAATATATTTATGCTGTCCAGCCTCAGTTTTTAATACATAATTGAGATTCATTTCCCTTTTGATATTGATGATGATCCAACAAACGACTTTCATCTCTACTGTCTAACCTCAGTTTTTTACTTACTATATTATTGTGATCATTTTGAAAATTACAGGCCAAATATTAAGATTAATGATAATGGTTTTTCTATTCTTTGTAGTTATCTGGCTTTTTTCTTAGAATGTAACTTCAATTTACGGAAAGTGCAACTTGATCCTTTTGGGGGTAGACTTTGGCTCGTCCCCCGTGGGCGACGGGTGAACCCTAGCTCCACTCCCCTCCTCCACACCTCTCCCCTCCCTCTTTCCTGCCGCCGCTGGCGTGATCTGCCGGGCCTTTCCCGCACGACGCTGGCGGTGACGGGTCGGCCTTTTCCCATGAGCGTGTAGGGTGACGCGGGGGCTCCTGACGGTTATGGTGCACCTCGGCCGGCGGCAGTCCGGCTCGATGGCGTGGCTTCTGCAGGCCTGGGGTGGTGTTTGGTGCGTTGGTGTTGCCATTGGCGGCGGGGTGACGTGGTGGTGCGGCAGTGGCCGGCAGCGCCCGCTCAGCCCAGATCTGGGCCCCATCTAGGTCGGGGCGGGCCGGTTGTGCTTTGCGCGGCGACGAAGCTTCCTGGATGTGTGGATGATGTGTCCGTGGTCTCCGAGTGGCGACGACGCGGTCCGTCGGTGTGCTGTAGCGCGGCGGCGGGGGCTTCACGTGCCCGTTGGGACCGACCCGGCCAGTAGAGTCCTGGTTTGTCCCTGCTGCTGCGTCCGGTCGATCTCTAAAGGGGCGGCGAGGTTGTTTCCTCCCGCTCGGCGGCATGGCCGTTGCCCCCGTTTTCGTCGGCGCCTCCCCTTTCCTCCAGTCCTCGTGCTGGTGACCACAATGAACTGTCAAGGAGGATGCCGTGACCATGGTGGCGCTTGCTGGTGGGCGGCTGCTGGGTGGAGGACTCCGGATTGTCTGGGATGGTGGTGGTTTTTTGGGGGTCGGGAGAAATCCCGGTCGGCTCATCCGGCACCGACGCGGTGACGCCTACGGGTGTCGCCCTTCCTTCCTAAAGGGGCTTGATGTATCCCTTCCCCACTGCACTCCGCGTACCGAGGGGAACCCTAGGACTCGCTCGGGCAGCAGCGACGTCGTCGTCGCGTTCCTTGTTGAAGGTGTTGCTTTGTACGCGGTGCTTCGGAGTGTGTGGAGCGCTGTGGGACTTCTCTGGAGGGTGCAACGGTTCCGGTCATCTTCTCTTCATGGATCTGCCGGTGTTGGCATTTGTTTCTCTCTTCTTTCTCTCCTTTTTCTTTGGGCTTGGTTGTGCTGCGGCCCCAACAAACTCGTTCTATCGCGTGCTTGGTCATTTCTTTGTAATATAAAGCGGGGAAAGCCCTTTATCGTCAACTTGCACCTTTTTCTTGGTGAAAATGTACAAATTTTAGTAGTTTTTTGTGGGAGTATTTTTTTCCTCAACTTAGACAAGAAAAAACGTCACCAATTCAAACAAAGAGGGACCCTAATGATGACACCGCAATCACTGTTAGCGAGGGCGAGAAGGAGGATAAGCGGTGAAATGGATTGGGGGGCAGCCATGCTTACTAGGCTACGGGCATACATTTTTTCCACTACCATTGCTACTACTTCCTCGTTGATACATGTACTACTTGCTACCATATACAGTTGGCCAATTGGATATTACGAAGGTATCTCTCTTCATTCAAAAACTAGCTCCTAATCCCCTAAAAAAGAAAAACTGGCTCCTAATATAGCATCCACGTTAAGCCACGTCACCTGAAAAGGACAGTCGTTGTATTATATAAATGATCAATCAAGTTCGTTGGATCTTGGCAGGAAGGGCATACAAACAGTTATGTCCTTTCATTAAGAGATACATCGATCCCTAGCTAAACTTATGTCTCTTCGTGGAAAGACATCACCCGTGGTAAACATTTTTCTCTTTGTGGACACATAAAAGATATGAGAAGAAGCACCATAATTGTTAAATTAACACTTTGCAAAATTTATTTTGTAGCTTCCCAAAAGATGCGATCATTGAAACTGTCTTACGTCTAGCGGAAAACGGATAAAGCAAAATTTAACATTTCAATTAGGTTATGCACTTCAATAACATTTGAACTCTACAACCCTATACTTAAAAGGAACAAAAAATTAATATATAAATACTTTGAAATAAACTCACTGAAAGCTCTAAAAATATGAAATAATACCTTTAGCGAAGCACGTGCTTTACACTAGGAGTGAAGGTACTTTGCTCTTTGCAAAAATCTGAGACACACTAGTTTTGTGTTCACTCAAATTTGAGTAAGATCATAGAAAAATATATTTAACTGATACCACTATGAAACCATATAGAATAACGTCCTTCCAGAAAAAAGAAGGTATGTGATGTTGGGTCATAGGCATGCAAGTATTTAGCGTGTCATGGAGCGCCCGCACCATATTACTTTTTGGAAAAGGCTAGCACTCAACCGACTTATTGTTGCGCCCCCGACATCCCATGCACGTGACACATGCCCCTGTGGGAGCTCAGCCAGGATTTGCAACATCGCCCATGTTGCTATTGCAACACGGGATATGTTGCAAAGGACGGGGGCATCTCGAGGCATGTAATGCATGTTCATGTCCGAGCTCATCCTGGGATTGCAACATCTCCAATGTTGCAAACCATGGGGCAGCACAAGGTGTGTGACACGTGTTCGCGTGGAACTCAGCCAGACATTGCAACATAGCCCATGTTGCAAAGGATGGGGCAGCGTGAGGTGCTTTATGTGTGTGTGGGAGCTTAGCTTGGGATTGCAACATGGGGAAAATGGCCCATGTTGCAAAGGATGGGGGCAGCAACAAGTCAAAACATAGACCAAGTTGCCATGGAAATGTTTTTTCCATGAACCGTAGAAATGGTTCGACAAAACACAACATGGCTTCTGTTGCAAAGCCTCGAACACAACATGAGCCATGTTACGAACGGGTTGGGGTGCACGGCTACCGGGGGGGAGAGGTCAGATAGTTGTCCCGCATGCCACCCAACGGCTTGATGTGATCCGATTATCACCCGGCCTAAGCTTTGCACCACCCTTACTTTTTCATACAATGGGCTGTCGCGTAAAATGGTTAAATGTTACTTTTTGCTATACTTTTAGGACGCCGATAACGCCCACACGTGTGGGTGTTAAAGGGTCTGGCCACACACCGTGTGTGGTGTGAGCAGGAGGCAACTCACACGGGTTGTGTGTGGGCGGACATTAGAATTGCCCACACGTGTGGGCGCGGCTACTTCGTGCCGCACGTCCAACAAGTACTACTCGTCTCCACCCCGCGCGTGTGGCACGAAGCAAAAATGCCCACACGTCCTAGCGCAGCTATGTTAGGTACCCGCGGGATGACGATTTAGTTGCCATCCTGGTTGGCAGATATAGTTATTCGGGATGGCAAATGTAATTGTAAAAGCATGGCAACTCTATCTGTTTTGACTATCTATAGTTGCAATGTCTAATTTATGGTAGTTGCCGCGTGTAATCAAACCGTAGTTGCCGTGTGTGATTAACTACTTGCCACACATGGTCAAACAGTAGTTGCCATGTGTGTTTACCTAGTTGCCACGTGTGGTCCAACCATAGTTGCCATGTACAGTTAATCGCAGTTGCCGTGTGTGTTTATCTGGTTGCCACATACGCGCAACTGCAGTTGCCGTCTAGCAAAAGAATCACAGTTGCCATGTTTTTTACATAGTTGCCACGTTCACGTAACTGCAGTTGCCATCCACAACGTAGGAGTGTCGTGTGGGCGAAAATCAGTTCACCCACACACGCATGGACTAGGTGGTGGCTGTGTGGGCAGAAACTAGTTCGCCCATACAGCGCAGCTGACAACAGCGTGATGCGGGGCGTGTGGACAAACTCTCCAATGCCCACACACCAGCCTCGTCCTACGTGGCATATCAAATCCACCTTTTCGTGTCAAGATTCGTGCAAAAGACAATCAACAACCATCCAGGCGTGTGGACGAGTTGGAGAACGCCCACTGTGGGCGTTAGTGCTTCCGTTAGTTATTCCGTTATCCGTTTCATTGAAGACTGTCATAAACATCAATATATAACTCCCTACTAAAAATTATACTATGTCGTCCTATGCATGCACGATGCTAATTAATCACCTTACATAAAATCCCTACATAAATAACGAACGTGAGGTACCTATAACATCATACAGAAAGTTATTCCCATTACGATCCATGCATTTCTACATATCTGATTCGTCACTCAGGGGCAAACTAGTTTAAGATGGAGCACCCAAGCCACCGAGGCAAACACTTTCCCTCGTACGTCTGATCATTTTCCCATCGAGTAACCCTATACCATCGATTTTGTTTGCATTGCATGGCCGAGGACCTCTCCCTCGCTCTCCACTCCCGTGCATCCATTACTCACGGAAGGAAGGTGCCCACTAACCCGTTAATCTTCCACCAACGATTAGAAAAATCAAAACAATTTTCTTAAGTCTCGGTCGACTGAGAATTGGCGATGTTATATTCGTTTGATCTTGCATGAGATTCATGCAATTTTTTTTATATATACTATGTCACTTGACTGAGACTTGATTAAGTCTCAGTAGATTGAGACCTAACGACATCCAAATCAAGACCAATCCATAGTTGATCACTGCGCTGCCGTTCTCGCCACGCTTGGCGATCCCTCTGCCCCGTATTTCTCCACAGCATGCACTGCTCCAATCCCTATCACGGGGAGCAGTGGTCCATTGATTTGGGCTTAGTCTTGTGTCTACAATGAAGAACAACGTACCCGAATTGCAGGATATGTCATACATTTCCTTGCACAGACAATTACAGATATAGCGACAGAAAGGAAATGTAAAAAGGACAATCTGATGGGCGTATGTATGCAAGTTCTTTTTTTTTCTTTTTTTTTTTGCGCAGGATGCAAGAACCTGATACCACACGGCAAGTCAGAATATTTGAATTCCACACGTCAGTCTGTCAGTGCTCTAATCCGTCACTGACAACAGACATCAGGACGTGGCGATCCATCCTGCATTACAAATCTACAACCGACCTTGACTACAGTTCAAGTCTATAGTCAACACTCAACGCACACCTTGACCCCGGTCCAAGTCTTTAGTCAACACGTACCGTGACTTGTGCCCAAATCTTGACAAAGGTTTGATGAAGGGAAGTCCTTAGTTGAACAGCAAGCCAAACATAGTTGGACTAAAGAAAGAAAAATGAGATAACAGGTAAACACGTACGTGTTTTTCACATATGACATGTCAGTCCCTCCTTTCCAAAATATATTGTGCCCAAGTTGTTTTTTCTGAAGTCAAACCTTTTCATGTTTGACCTAGTTATAGAAAAAAAATCAGAACCAGTATCATTAGATCTATTATGAAATATGTTTTCATATTTCATTTATTTGCTATTGTAAATGTTGTTCTCTTTATAAACTTGGTCATACATAGAAATATTTGACTAAGAAATATTTTAAAACGGGGAAGTATGTCTCGTATGAGTGTTTCTAACCAAAGAATGCTCATATGTTCTAAATTTAAAACCATATGTACTAGAGGCACAAATGCGGACACTAACTATCTATAGGTTCAAAAAAGTTTGTGCATTCACACTCACATTTGGATTTTATAAAAACAACACACGCTATCTTCCTCGTCTGTGGACGCGCACATGTGTACCTTCCTCTCTCCCCATGTGTCTGTGTCATGCGCGTGTACACAACACCTCTAATGAGACGCCATGACGCGGTGTGTGAGAGCATCTCCAGCCGCGCCCCCAACAGGCCCTCCCCAGGAGTTTTTCTGCGCCGGCGGCGAAAAAACGCCCCAGTCGCGCCCCCAGGATGCCGAATTCCGCCGACTCGGCCCGTTTTGCGCCAGTGGTCGCAGGCGAACCAGCGCGCGGGGGCGCTGGGGCTCGGCGCAAGGGAAAAGCGCACCTGGGGCCACATTGCCAGGCGAAAAGTCACGCTACCCCTCCAGATTCGCCTCCGACCCCCCCGCTCGGCCGCCACCCTGCCGATCCCGACGCCGTCCACCGCCCACCACAGCTAGATAGATCATTCCCCGCCGGAAAAAAGAAGAGGTTTTGCCGAGACAGCCTCTCCGCTGCCGTCCGGGCGACTTTTTCGGCGTTCCGGCCGCGCAGGGCCTGTACACCGGTGGGTTTGCGCCCACCTCTCCCGCAAGATGTTCGGTGATTTTCCCGGCCCGGTGATGGATTCTGAAGATGAGGAGACGCTCGCGGCGTTGCTGGAGGAGGAAGCCGAAGCCGACGTCCGGGAGCAGGAGCATCTCATGGTGCTCACCGCCCTTGCCGGCCTGCTCGCGAGAAGTGAAAAGTCGCGCCGAGGTGGCTCGGTACCTGGGTAGGTGAAAGCGAAGAACCGGCATTGTCTGGAAGGATACTGCATGCTCTACTCTGACTACTTCACCGACGCTCCATTGCACGGTGAGAAAACATTTCGGTGTCGTTATCGGATGAGCCGAAAGCTTTTTCCTCAGGATTGTGAATTTCATCCGGGAGTTCGATAGCTACTTCAAGTGCAAGATGGATTGCACCGGCACACTTGGATTCACCTCTATCCATAAGTGCACGACAGCTATGAGGATGCTTGCATACGGAGCTCACGGTGATTCACTCGACGACTATGGGCGCATGGCCGAGTCCACCACCATTGAGTGTTTCTACAAGTTCTGCAGGGCAGTGGTGGCAGTGTTTGGACCGCAATACTTGCAAACACCCAATGCGGAAGACACTGCTCGAATCCAAGCACAGAATGTAGCAAGAGGATTTCCTGGATGCTAGGAAGCATCGACTGCATGCATTGGAAATGGAAGAACTGTCCATTTGCTTGGCAGGGATTGTAGAAAGGCGCCAAAGGCGGTTGCAGTGTGGTACTTGAGGCAGTGGCCACACAGGACCTCTGGATTTGGCATTCTTTCTTTGGGATGCCAGGAACTCACAATGACATCAACGTCCTGCAGTGCTCCCCTGTCTTTGCCAAGCTTGTTGAAGGTCATTCTCCTCCAGTGAATTTCGAGGTCAATGGGCGGTAGTACAACAAGGGGAACTTTCTAGCTGATGGCATCTATCCGTGATGGTCGACATTTGTGAAGACTATCTCAAACCCTGTGCCAGGAGGTGAGAACGCCTTCTTTGTGAAGGTTCAGGAGGCTTGCAGGAAGGATGTCAAGCGGGAATTTGGTGTGCTCCAATCTCGATTTGCTGTTGTCCGATACCCTACTCAGACCTGGTCGAAAGATCAAATGTGGGAGATCATGACTTGCTGTGTCATCTTGCACAACATGATCATTGAGAGCGAGCAGGAAGAGCCAGTGTTTGACACTCACTAGTAGAAAAGGGGGCAATGGTCCAGGCCCGGCCAGCCCATTAGTCCCGGTTCAATCCAGAACCGGGACCAATGGGGCATTGGACCGGTTAAATGAGCCCCGGGGCCGGCCGGGCTCGTGGGCCATTGGTCCCGGTTCGTCTGGACCTTTTGGTCCCAGTTGGTGGGACGAACCGGGAACAATGGGCCTCGCTCCTGGCCCACCACCATTGGTCCCGGTTGGTGGGACGAACCGAGACCAAAGGCTGCCCTTTAGTCCCGGTTCAAGTCACCAACCTGGACCAATTAGTTGCCTATATATACCCCTCGCCCGCGAGCAGAGCACTCCCAGTGCTCTGTTTTTCGTGGCCGGCGAGGGGAGATCTTTGTGGTGCTCTAGCTCACCTCCTATGCACACGAGGTGTTCGATGCAATGCCCGAGCCACACTACTTAAGCTTTCTCCTCTCCAAGCTCGACCTCCAAGCTCCATTTTCCTTAATATTTGTCTAGGTTTAGCGGTCCGTCACGTCCCGTCCCCGTCTTCACCGCCGTCGATCGCCCGCGCCGATCTCGTCGCCGGCACCACCGTGGTGAGCCTCTTGTTCTTATCTTCTTTCTGAAAGGAGAAAAAAAAAATTCTTACTTGTATGTTTATATAGATACTTGTATAATTTTCTTACTTTTATTATTGCATCTTATATAGTGCGATGGTTTTGGTATCCGCCCCCGTCGGCCCTCGTCATGTCTATGATTCGGATGTGGTATATATTATCTTTTCATAACTATTCGTTCATTTATTGTTTATGACAATTATGCCGACCAACGTGACATAGATTTTATTTATCTAGGAGGTTGTTGAACCAGAAATTCCAACCGACCCTATTGTCGAGAGGTTAAATTTAGTTGAAGAAAAAAACAATTTGTTGAAGGAAAAAATTAGAAAAATTGAGGAGGAGAAGATGATATTGGAGTTGCATGTTGCGGATGTCGTCGATGATCACAAGATCAAGATGGATGCAATGCGCTTGAAGATCAGAAAGATTAGAAAATATGCCATTCATACCGAGGCTTGGTATCATTATGCCGTTGGATCAGTTGTTACATTGGTTGCGATTATGATTGCATTTGTTTTCGCGTTGAAATGTTTTACATAGTTTCAGTGTATGGTTTAATTAATTTAGATGCTCTACAGAGCTTTATGTTGTTAGATGAGAACTATGTATGTACTTTGGTTTTAATGTGATGATGAACTTCTATTAATTTGGTCATTAATTATCTATTCATGATGTTCTGTAATGATTTTTGACACATTAATTATATATAATGCACGCAGATGAACCGCAATGGATATACGGTTCAAGACACACCTCCGAGTACATTAAGGGCGTGCATGATTTTCTCGAAGTGGCTGAGGCATACAAGCAGAATGGTTTTATGTGTTGTCCATGCCCTATCATTGGGAATCTGAAGTCTTACTCGACCGAAAATCCTCCACACCCACCTGCTTTACATGGGTTTCATGCCACACTATAATGTTTGGACGAGGCACGGAGAAATAGGGGTTATGATGGAAGGCGGCGAAGAAGAAGAGTACGATGACAACTATGTGCCCCTGAATACGGTGATGCTACGAACATCAAGAGGAACCGACGATGTGCACGATGATGCTGCAACGGTGAAGCTGCTGAAGATCAAGAGGAACCGACGATGTGCCCGATGATGATGATCTCCGCCGGTCATTGCCGATGCAAGAACGCAATTCGAAAGTCAAAAGGAGAAGCTGAAGTTCGATCGCATGTTAGAGGACCACAAAAAGGGTTGTACCCCAATTGCGAAGATGGCAACACAAAGCTTGGTACCGTCTTTGGAATTGCTGCGGTGGAAGGCAGAGAATCTTGCTCGACAAAGGATTTGAGAAGCTCTGAAAATATTGAAGAACAAGCTTCCAAAGGATAACGAATTGCCCGACAGTACATACACAGCAAAGAAGGTCGTATGCCCTCTAGGATTGGAGGTGCAGAAGATACATGCATGCCCTAATGATCGCATCCTCTACCGGTGCGTACAAGGATCTGAACGCATGCCCGGTATCGGTGCATTACGATATAAGATCGGACGAGATGACCTGGTGATGTTGACGGCGAGCCCCCGGAAGAGGGTTCTGCGAAGGTGATGTGGTATGCTCCTATAATACCACGGTTGAAACGTCTGTTCGAAGCGAAGAGCATGCCAAGTTGATGTGATGGCACAGTGAGGACCGTAAGAAAGAAGGGAAGTTGAGAGCACCCGCTGACGGGTCGTAGTGGAGAAAAATCGAGAGAAAGTACTGGGATGAGTTTGCAAGTGAGCCAAGGAACATATGGTTTGCTTTAAGTGCGGATGGCATTAATCCTTTCGGGGAGCAGAGCAGCAATCACAACACCTGGCCCATGACTCTATGTATGTATAACCTTCCTCCTTGGATGTGCATGAAGCGGAAGTTCATTATGATGCCAGTTCTCATCCAAGGCCCTAAGCAACCCGGCAACGACATTGATGTGTACCTAAGACCATTAGTTGAAGAACTTTTACAGCTGTGGAATGGAAACGGTGTACGTACGTGGGATGAGCACAAACAGGAGGAATTTAACCTAAAGGCGTTGCTGTTCGTGACCATCAACGATTGGCCTGCTCTCAGTAACCTTTCAGGACAGACAAACAAGGGATACCACACATGCACGCACTATTTACTTGACACCGATAGTATATACCTGGCAAGCTGCAGGAAGAATGTGTACCTTGGCCATCGTCGATTTCTTCCGACCAACCATCACCGTCGAAAGAAAGGCAAGCATTTCAAAGGCGAGGCAGATCACCGGAAGAAGCCCGCCATGCGTACCGGTGATTACGTACTTGCTATGGTTAATGATTTACACGTAATCTTTGGAAAGGGTCCCGACGGACTAGCTGTTCCGAATGACGCTGAGAATCACGCACCCATGTGGAAGAAGAAATCTATATTTTGGGACCTACCCTACTAGAAAGACCTAGAGGTCCGCTCTTGATCGGCGTGATGCGTGGACGAAGAACCTTTGCGTGAACCTGCTAGGCTTCTTGGGCGTGTATGGGAAGACAAAAGATACACACGAGGCACGGAGGACCTGCAACGCTTGCACGAAAAAGAGGGCATGCCTCTAAAGCGATATGAAGGTCCTGCCAGCCACGCTCTTCTGAAAGAAGAAAAAGAAATCTTCTTTGAATGCCTGCTCAATATGAAGGTCCCGACGGCTTCTCGTCGAATATAAAGGGAATAATAAATATGCGGAGAAAAGTTCCGAACCTAAAGTCTCATGACTGCCATGTGATTATGGCGCAACGCTTCCGGTTGCATTGAGGGGCTTCTCTTTGGAAAACGTCCGATTAGCCATTGTGAAGCTATGTGCATTCCTCAATGCAATCTCTCGAAAGGTGATCGATCCAGAAATCATACCAAGGCTAAGGAGTGATTTTGTGCAATGTCTTGTCGGTTTCAAGCTGGTGTTCCCACCATCCTTCTTCAATATCATGGCGCACGTCCTAGTTCATCTAGTTGGCGAGATTGTCATTACGGGCCCGTATTTCTACACAATATGTACCCCTTTGAGAGGTTCATGGGAGTCCTAAAGAAATATGTCCATAACGCGCTAGGCGAGAAGGAAGCATCTCCATGGGCCATCAAGCAGAGGATGTCATCGGGTTTTGTGTTGACTTCATTCCTGGCCTTAAGTTAGGTCTCCCTAAATCGCGGTATGAGGGGAGACCGACCGAAAAAACACGCTTGGAAGGGACTCAATAATATGCAGGACGGATATTCTTGGTCTCAAGCACACTACACCGTTCTACGAACTCTACCTTGGTGACCCGTATGTCGATGAACACAAGAACATCTGCGCTCCAAACACCCGGAGGCGGTCGACGACCGGATTACATGTGAACACATCGGGACTTTCAGCAGTTGGTTGGAAGCACGTATCGAGGTGACAACACTTTTGTGATGAGCTGTACTTGTTGTCCAGGGACCATCTTTGACTGTATTGATTTGGAAAGGATCTGAGATAAATGGGAATACATTTTACGATTGACCAAGATCAAAAGAGCACCAACCAAAACAGCGGTGTCGCTTTGATGCAACAACCGAGAGGGAAAGGACACATATTATGGTTACATAGTGTACATATGGGAACTTGACTACGGACATGATTTTAAGTCCCTTTGTTTCAAAGTGCAAATGGGTCAATCTGTCGAGGCGGGGTAGTGCAGTAGACCCTAAGTGCGGAATGACAACAAGGATCTGAAAAATCTTGGGTACAGCGACGAACCGTTCATCCTAGCCAATGATGTGGCACAGGTTATCTATGTGAAGGACATGTCTACCAGACCGAGAAAGAGAAAAGATAAGGAAGAGAATACATCATACGATGAGCCAAAGTGCCACATAGTTCTTTGAGGAAAAAGGGACATCGTGGGAGTGGAGGACAAGATGACATGTCTCAAGATTATGAAAATTTTCATGAAATTCCTCCCTTCAAAGTCAAGGCTGACCCACATCCCGATAAGCGATGAAGATTATCCATGGTTACTGCGCAATAAGCAAATGACACAAGCGAAGAACAAGTGAAGACTTTCTCCGCAACTATTATGATGATACCATGCCAACTTTGTGGCCGCGAGTATGATACCATGCCAACTTTCAACTTTTTCGAGTTCATTTGAAATGCTTTAATGTCTTATGGTTCGCCCTCGTAATAATTAAAAATAGCAACAATAAGTTTTTTGTTGTAAGTAGAAACAAAATAAAATAAATAAAGCAAGAGAAAACAAAAAAAAAAAAAAAAAGTGTTTTCAAATTTGAAAACTAATGGCACTAACAGAAAGTTTATAATTTTCCTAAAACTAAAAGCAAAAAGAATTGAAAAATAAAGCAAAAACAAAAGAAAATAAATAATGCAGAAATCAAAACAAAAAACAACAATAAGTATTTTGTTGTAAGTAGAAACAAAATAAAATAAATAAAGCAAGAAAGAAAACAAAAAAACAAAAAAGTGTTTTCAAATTTGAAAAGTCATGGCACTAACCAGAAAGTTTATAATTTTCCTAAAACTAAAAGCAAAAAGAATTAAAAAATAAAGCAAAAAACAAAAGAAAAAAAAATGCAGAAAACAAAACAAAAAAAACTGGCAAAAAAATAAAAATAGCAACAATAAGTAAAGAAAAAAAATGCCTCCTACTGGGCCCCCACGACCTGAATACGACATGAAACCCTACTATGGGCCAGGATTCAGGCCCGCAGTAGGCCTAGAAGGCCCATCAGGCACAGCAATAGCAAGTAGGCCCGAAAGCCTGCGGTGGAGAGGAGCTCGAGAGGGGTGCAGCAGTGGGGCTTATCACTACAGGAAACTGCTAGTTTGCCGTCTGGGCATAACAGACGGCAAAGACTTCAATCCAGATGGCATAGAGTTTGCCGTCAGGAAGTAGGCGGCAAAGTCAGACGACAAAGATTAATCGGCAAAGAATACTTTGCCGTCTGCTTTTTTTTCCCTGACGGCAAAGACTTTGCCGTCAGTCTATATTTTTGCCGTCAGTCTGCGGAAAGTAGACGGCAAAACATTGCACCAGACGGAACGGACGGTCTAACGGCCGGTGTCAAGTGTTTTGCCGTCTACCGGCCATCCAACCAGACGGCAAAGTCTATTATCTTTGCCGTCAACTATCAGTTTTGGCAGACGGGAAAGAAGCATACTTTGCCGTCTTTCACTGTACTCCCAGTGGGCAAAATAGCAGGACTTTGCCGTCTGGTGCTCATTTCCCAGTCGGCAAAGACTTATATTTCGCCGTCAGTTGGTGCTGGCCCAGACGGCAAAATTATACCTCTTTGCCGTCAACTTGCCTGTTGGCAAGACGACAAAATGCCAACGGAAGCACAGGCTGGTGACATGTGGCATCTTTGCCGTCTGTCACTTGACGGCAAAGCTCCTTTTTTTAAATCAGAAATTAAACAGTTTAATACACAGTATAGAACCATAACAGCAGAGAACCATAACAGGACAGCATAGTCCCATAGCAAATATAAGCAACAATGAACAAATATAAGAACGAAGTTCCATAGCATATATATAGTCGCAGGACAAAGTTCCATAGCATATATATAGTCCCAGGACAAAGTTCCATAGCATATAGTCCCAAAACAAAGTTCCATAGCATATATATAGTCCCAAAACAAAGTTCCATAGCATATATATAGTCCCGGGACAAAGTTCCATAGCATATAGTCCCAAAACAAAGTTCCACAGCATATAATACACACTGAAAAAAGATGGCATCACTACGTAAGATTTGGCACTACAACAAACGCCTTCATGTCCATGTCGTAGTCCAAAGAGCATCTAGGTGGCAACCTGCAAGATTGAATGGTGTGTGTCAAATAACGTGCTTGAAATCATCAATATGCCAAATAGACAAAAGAAAGTACTTCGACACTACAAAATAAATAGTGATCCATATTCCATAGTGAGTTTCCAAAATAAAAAGCTTCTAGTACATATGGAGTTTCTTGAACACTTATCCAAGTTTGAACATGCTAATTTAACACTAGATCTTTACTTATTAGTCTGATCTTTAAATGGTTCAAACGGTCTCTACTTACAAGTTTCTAAATCATGGAGATCTTCAAATGGTCTCTAAATCATGAAAATAAGTAGCTACTTGTCTCTAAATCATGAATATGTTCAAGTGTTCTCTAAATCATGAAAATAAATAGCTTCAAGAATGCATATATTTAATTAAGATCATGGTTGAAATTGTTCAAATGGATTATAGTTTGAAACGGTTCAAATGGTCTCTACTTGTCTCTACTTATAAGTTTGATCTTTAAATGGTTCAAACGGTCTCTATCTTACAAGTTTCTGAATCATGGAGATCTTCAAATGGTCTCTAAATCATGAAAATAAGTAGCTACTTGTCTCTAAATCATGAATATCTTCAAGTGTTCTCTAAATCATGAAAATAAATAGCTTCAAGAATGCATATATTTAATTAAGATCATGGTTGAAATTGTTCAAATGGATTATAGTTTGAAACGGTTCAAATGGTCTCTACTTGTCTCTACTTATAAGTTTGATCTTTAAATGGTTCAAGCGGTCTCTACTTACAAGTTTCTAAATCATGGAGATCTTCAAATGGTCTCTAAATCATGAAAATAAGTAGCTACTTGTCTCTAAATCATGAATATCTTCAAGTGTTCTCTAAATCATGAAAATAAATAGCTTCAAGAATGCATATATTTAATTAAGATCATGGTTGAAATTGTTCAAATGGATTATAGTTTGAAACGGTTCAAATGGTCTCTACTTGTCTCTACTTATAAGTTTGATCTTTAAATGGTTCAAACGGTCTCTATCTTACAAGTTTCTAAATCATGGAGATCTTCAAATGGTCTCCAAATCACGAAAGTAAGTAGCTACTTGTCTCTAAATCATGAATATATTCAAGTGTTCTGTAAATCATGAAAATAAATAGCTTCAAGAATGCATATAGTTAATTAAGATCATGGTTGAAATTGTTCAGATGGATTATAGTTTGAAACGGTTCAAATGGTATCTACTTGTCTCTACTTATAAGTTTGATCTTCAAGAATCAAGATAGCTACTTGTTTCAACGTTGACAAATTTGAGACCTACGTAAATGAGATATGTACGCACTAACCATACTCGATCTCAAACATTCGGAGAACCACCAAGGTTGTTGTCGCTTGGGCCTCGTGCATGTGAAGATCCATCGACATTAGATCCATGGCCTGATTGAGGCATCTGCATAGCGGGCATACCATTCGGGTACAATAAGCCGCAAATTATGTTTGAGTGAAGATTAAGTACTGGTAGTAGAAGATTATGATTGAGTGAAGATTATGTATGTGTTTGGCAATTAAGAACTAACATAAACATTGCAAAGCATTGACTAGTTTGTGCCAACACCGCCTGCTGCACCGCTTGCTGCATCCTCTCATCAGCCAGTCGCCTCTCCTCCGCCCTCTCCTCCGCCGCCACTCGCCTCTCCTCCTCCCTCTCCTCTGCCGCCACTCACCTCTCCTCCGCTAGTCGGGCCTGCAAAATATGGCATGACAATTGCATCTTCAATCCAACAGTAAGTAAGAAACAAACATCTATAGAAGGACTTGTATAGAATACCTCCATCTCAACCATAGCTGGAGTCGAGCGTTTATATGTAGAAGATTTTGAGATACGTAACCGAGCTTTGTATTTAGGGAGAGAGCTACGGGAGGAGCTAGGGAACATGCCTCCTGCAATTGCTTCCCTGCCATGTTTCCTGCCTTTTCCAGAGATCATGACCAAAGCGTGGTCAAGAGGCTCTGTTGTCACATCATACTCGGGCCCTTTCAACTCTTTTGCCACCACTTTAAATTTCTCCATCCGATCGTGGCGGTCTTGCTGGAGTCTGTGACGCTGTGTCATTCTCATCGTAAGGCATGGCTGTTCATGACGGTGCCTTATGGGCCAAAGCATACGAGACGAAAAGGTTGGGCACTGGAGCATTATGGTGAGACGCCTGCAACCAAAGCAACATGATTAAGATTTCATCACAAGGATTGGCAACATGTATGACAAGAAAAAGCTTATGAAGAACTCATAAGATATACCCAACGTTCACCGTACTCCATAACGTTCAAGTTGCCTTGATGATGTGGTGGATCCAGCATTCCGGCTCGCCGATTTCTATAATCTTTGTTTTTCGCCTTGTACTCTTTGGAACACTAATAATCCACGATCCGCTCCCAACACTCCCCCTTATCGACGCACCATCTCAGAGTAACCTAATTGATCAATTGCATCTCATATATGTCAAAAAGAAATTGCGTGCCAGCCTGTTGAGGAAATAACAAGCATGAATATGCTTTACCTGCATGTACTTGTCCTTCTCAAGACGGAGTTTCCTACCAGCTTTCTTATCAAGACTCTTATAGCCTTGAGTTGCCATATATTTGCGGACGGCTAAAGGGCGCGCCTCATGCATCAGATTATGCACAAGCTTCGGGCAATGTTTGTTGACAACTGCTCGTGCCTCCTCCAACTTTCCATCCTCGCATCTATAGAAATCCTGCAAATATAGATTTGGTGCAGTAATTTTCAAACCTTCAAGTCTGAGGTTTTTATAAAATCTAAATAAAGTAAAATCTGCTAGTTTATTTATAGTCAAAACAGGAAAATATAGAGACAGGTTTATTTATAGTCAAATCAGGTTTATATATATGCACCCAGGTTTATTTATAGAAACAGGTAAAATCTGCTAGTTTATTTATAGTCAAATCAGGTTTATATATATGCACCCAGGTTTATACAGTCAGGTTTATTCAATAACACAATAACACAATCAGGTTTGCTACTGCAGTGTGTGATTTTTATTCAATAACACAATCAGGTTTATATATATGCACCCAGGTTTATACAGTCAGGTTTATTCAATAACACAATAACACAATCAGGTTTGCTACTGCAGTGTGTGATTTTTATTCAATAACACAATCAGGTTTATACAATATGCACAATTAAGAAATACAGTACAACAAAGTATCCATGTCACAGATTTTTATTCAAGTTAGATATTTGCAGGTTAATCAGCAGAGCTCAAAGAATGCCTCATGTGGTATACACACACATTTATAAATAAACTAGGCTGTCCGTCCGTCCATGGTGGGCGCCTCCTCGCCTTTGTGGCCACAGGAATATTAAATCTAAGTTTACTAGATAGTTTTGCTACTGCAATATTATAGTCTGCTAGCATTCTATTAAGAAAAATAAAGTAAAATCTAAATCTAAGTTTCCTAGATAGTTTTGCTACTGCAGTGTGTGAAGGAAACTTAATGATTACCCAAAGTTCGCAAAGACCCGCTCGGCTTTGTTGTGAAACTTCGATGTTGTTGCCTACACCAAGATCCTCATAGGCTTTGTAGTGGTCCCGGTACATGCTGGCTCGAACTTTTCCTCCCGAGCAAAGTAACCATGCCAGGTAATGCTCCTAATGAGGCTCCCAAGGACGCCGTTCACGTGTCGGTACTTTCCCGTGCTAGCTCCAGCTTTCTTCCAACCGCTACATAATGAGAAGCCAAAGTTATTAGCAATTGTTGCATACATTGAAGGTAGAAAATGGGAAGCCAAAGTTAGTTACATTTCTCCACATGGAGCAATACATGGCCTATGCTCCACAGGAAGCCCTCGTTCCGGGAGACTTGAGGAACCACGTAGGTACACGGACCGACCCTCCTCAACTTGGATGAAACCAGCATGCTCCTCGTTAGAGGTCGAGGCCTCCTTGTCAGACACCTACGGTCACGGGGGAGTGAGACACCGGCTCGTCCTCCACCCTCTCAGACACGGGGGAGTGAGACACCGGCTCGTCCTCCACCCTCTTAGACACGGGGGCGTGAGACACTGGCCGAACCGGGTTTCTCTTAGCATTTGCTCCACGTGCACCTCTTCCCCGGCCTTTTCCTCTCCCTCGATGAGCCTGAGGATGAGAGGAAGGCGGAGGATCGGCGATAAAAGTGCTAAGCAAAGATCTCGCTATGGGGAGCCCAGGCTTTTTCCTTTGCGGGCCCACCATGCTTCACTCACCTGCTATGACAAAAAGTAAAGCAATTAGTACAATACAAGATTATAGTTTAAAATTATAGTTCAAACAAATAAGCATAAGTTCAAAAAACATACGCAATGAGAATTACCAGGCAATTATAGTACAAAAACTACATTATACTTCAAATAGATAAGCATAAGTTCAAAAATATTACAAATTCAACATTACAACATGTTTGAGATCATCTGGGTCATGGTAAAGCAACTAGTACAAAATCAACATTACAGTTCAACACTACGACTAAAAATAGTCGGGATCATCTGGATCACAATCTTAAGTGCACGAAGGATTTTCTTCGCTTCATACCAACTTGTAGCCAGTTTGTGACCTTCGGGGAGAGAGCGACCCCAAGATGTCACCATCGAATTAAAGCAATCTCTGCTCATGTTGAACTGGGTCTTTATAGACATTGCTTGTGCAATGGCATCCAGCTGACATTGGTTTGTGTGGTCGTGAAGAGGTTGTTGTGAGGAATTCAACATTTCTAAGAATGCCCTCGCAGACTCCTCCGGTTCTTCCTCGATCCTCTTCCGTGCATCGTTGAAGTCAGCTACGATGTCAACTATCCGGTACCATTGTTGTCGGTTCGCCGACGCACCACCTCCTCTCTACTTTCGTTCAGTGGTCGCCATGAAGGGTCCACCGGTATACCCACGCTTAAACCCATGCTTCGCAGGTGCACACACATCGTCTTCTTCGACTGTTACGTGCCGTTGCGACACTTCAAGCAGGGGCACCAACTTTTTCTTTGGCCTCTAGCAAATGCTACCTCCACAAATTCGTTGGTCTTCGTTACCCATTCAGTGGTCATGCCAGCCTGACTAGGGTGTCTAGTGTACATCCACTCACGATCATCCATACTGGTACTTGCACTAACAGTAGGGGCACCAAATTCATATTCATCAAGATATGTATAATGTAATTAAGACTAGATACACACCTAATTACCATTATCATATTATTTACGCCATGATTTTAATTTTTTACCATACAAAAGGGAAACGTGCATCCATGGATTGAATCCTATCTCTAATAGGTAAAGATGGGTCCTAATCCCACCCAAGTACGTGTAGATTGGGTTCGTTCCCCGTGCTCTACTCCGGTCCTCGGCAAAATTTCGGCAGCACCTCCCCGCTGTTCTCCAGATACACGTCTCGACAACAGGCCGAGAGAATGTGCACCCGGAGAACAACGAGGTGGTGCCGACGGCCGAGGACCGAAGTAGAGCACGGAAACGAAACAATCTACACGCACTCAACTGTCCATGGACAACGTGGACAATTCGAAGGATTTGACGGTTATAAATATGCAAAGACATGCATATTTATAGATGCCACCCTTTCGAACGGGAGACGCCTAGGTTACGAGACTTGACATGAAAATAAAATCTAGTGGCATTGGCACGACGAACGGAACGAAGCAAATAGGGGAGGGGGAGGAGATGACAGTCAAGCTCACCCCGGTAGTTGACCAACGATGGCAATGGCAACGGGACGGACAATGCTCCTCGAGGTGAAGAGAAAATCCCTGCACATGAAAAGCACCGGTACAACCAACATAAGCACTCGTGAAACGATCTGATAAAAACATTATCAACATCATCTCACAATTGACAACTATATATATATATGTGTAGCAAGACTAGACTCTCTGGCTTGTCTTCTCCAATCTAAGCATGTTGCAAAAAACTGAGCATTTAATTTCCTACGAGCATTAATCAAAAGTTAAAATTTTGCCTTGCAGAACAACCTTATACTAAAAAATTTAGGCAGAACAACCTTATACATACATCCATCTATGCATCCATCCTTACATACATCTATAAATCCATCCACATACTGCAATCCATACATCTATCCATCTAAAAGAATACAAACAGAGATGGGGAGCGGTGCTCACCGTGGGGTCGTGCAGAGGGGGGCTTGGGGCAGAGCGGGAGGTGGTGCCCCGCTTCGGTGGTGACCAGCGGGCGGATCTGCGAGGAGGAACTGGCGGCGGTGCTGCCACGGCAGCCATGCGAGGAGGACGGCCCGTGCAGGGGCGGGTGGGGCGCAGGGAGGACGGGTGGGGGCGCGGAGGGAACCGGCGGCGGTGCTGCCCACGACAGCCATGCAGGGGAGGACGGCCCGGTGGGGGACGGCTAGGGCAGGGGAGGACGGCCCGGTGGCGGTCACGCCATTGGAGGAGGACGGGTGGGGGCGCGATGAGAACGGTCCCGGCAATGGCGCGGTGGAGGCGGGGACCAGCTGCTGGCGGCGTGGTGGAGGTGGAGACGCGGCGGCGCGCGTGGAGCCGGGGGCGGGCAGTGGCGGCGGCGCGATGCTGCCGGGGACGGGCGGGGATACCCTATAGCTAGCGCGCGCGGTAGAGACAAAGGGAATCGGGGATGATGCGGTTGGGTGGGGTTTTTTTTTCTTAATTTCCATTAGTTTGCCGTTAGTGGGACCAAAAGGAGACGGCAAAGAAAGGCTCGGTGCCAGGGTTTTTTTTCTATTTGTTCGCCGTCGATGGGATGGAAGAAGCGACGGCAAAGCAACTGACTTTGCCGTCAGTGGATGACAAACACAGACGGCAAAACTGGGGCACCGTTACCTACCGTCAAACTAGACATGTGTCCATCCTTTGCCGTCACTCAGTGAAACAAAAGACGGCGAAGAGCCAGTTTGCCATCTTGGTTTCTTTGCCGTCAACCTTTCGCTAGGTTTGCCATCAGCCAGCGCGCTCACAAACGGCAAAGCGCAGATTTGCCGTTAGTCATACTTTGTCGTAAGCTCCTGACGGCAAAACTTTCTTTGCCGTCTACCCCGACGAAATGCTGACGGCAAAGCCGATCACTGACGGCAAACTAGCAGTTTCCTGTAGTGTATAAACCACTGCGCGCCCCTCTCAACTAGCGAGGTGGGACTAAACTTTGGCCCCGACGCGGGCAGCACAGGGGCCTTTGGTCCCGGTTGGTGGCACCAACCGGACTAAAGGGGAGGGCATTGGTACGGTTCGTGGCACCAACCGTACCAAAGGCGCTGCTTCCGCCCTTTGGGCTGCGAAAAAGAGGCCTTTGGTCGGTTGGTGGTACCAACCGGGACTAAAAATGCATTAGTCCCGTTGGTTTCACGAACGGGACCAATGGCTTTGCTATATAAGCAAACACTTTGCAAAAATTCAGAATCTCATCGCCATTGCCCCGACGACGCCGACCCTCCTCGGCGCCGCCAGGCTGCTCCACCTCGCCGCCGGCGGCCCGCCAAGGCCGTCGCCCATAACCTCGCCCGTCCTCGTCGCTGGCCTCCCGAGCCCAGCGCCCGTCCGCCCAGCCGCCCGAGCCCCTGCCCTGTCGTCCCGCCCCAGCGCCGCCTCTGAGCCCCCCTGCCCGTCATCCCGCCCACACAGGCCCTCGCCGCCCCACCGTTACCATCGTCATCTAGCAGCCCATTGTGAGCAGCCACATTGCGCTCTGTTCTTTTCATTGTTATTAGTTTAATTTTTTGTTCATCTATATATATATATATATATATATATATATATATATATATAAATAATGTATATGTATATGTATGTATATGTGTATGTGTAGATGTTCAAAATGTATAAAAAATTGTTCAGAGCATGTTTTTCTTCATATATGTATTTTTTGTTCATATGTGTATGAATGTTTTCATATATGCAAAAGATAGATTTTAGAAAAGTTAGTTTTTTTTCTGTTCATAGATTTTTTGGTGATATTAATTATTGTAGAATATGCAAATGTTTGTATATTCATATGAACAATGCATTAGGCAAAACCTTTGTTTTTTTCAAATTTTCTATTTGAACATTTTTTAAAACAAGCAATACGAAAAGAATGAGAGGAAAAGGAAAATAAGAAGAGGAAAAGGAGAAGAAGAGGAGAGGAAGAAGAGGAGAAATAAATAAGAAGAGGAAATAAGAAGAAAAAGAAGAGAGAAGAAGAAAGGAATAGAGGAGAAGAAGAAAATAGAAATTTTCTATTTTCTTCTTCTTCTCCTTCTTCTTCTTTTTTCTTCTTCCTTCTTCCTCTTTTCTTCCTTTCCTTATTTTCCTTTCTCGAGGAGAAGAAGAAAACAAGAGTAGAAGAAGAAGAAAGGAATAGAGGAGAAAGAAGAAACTTCAACACGAGGGGGGTAACGATACCCCTCCCGATAACATTATTTTCCCATGTATATGTATGTCGCGTCGTTGTCGATATAACCCCTCGAGATAACCCGACATGAGGGGCGGTCGATATATATACCCCTCTCGACCGTGATAACTTATACAACGGCAACACCCCTCGGCCCTTTCGCCGACCAAAACTCTCGAGGACACCCAAACCCTAGAGAGAAAACGATGTTGGTCTCCTACCCCCCCCCGCGCCCTACCCGACAAATTAACTCTCTCGAGGCCACCCAAATTAACCCTTGAAGCGTTGTGTCGGCGACCCCAAACCACGGAGAAGCAGCGTTGAGGCCACTAACATGATTCCTTATTGTGATTAGCTAGCTAGTTCTCGTTTGCCACTAATATATATATATATATATATATATATATATATATATATATATATATATATATATCCATCTGTACCATGTTTGAATAATAATTGACATGCTGTAAATATTTGCGAAACTATGGAGCACTCCCGAGACGAAGAAAGCGAAGCGATGTTGGGGCACATAATCGCACAAGGAAGTGATGAAGTTGCGTCATTTCTCAACAACACCGATGGTCCCAAGGACTGGGTGAAGAAGAGTGCTATGTTCATGATGGCTTCACCCATTAATGCCGGTACAAGAAGAGGACTATGTTCATGATGGCTCCGTGACACAATGGAGGTACAAGAAGGAGACCGTCTTGATTGCTCCGGTGACCAACCGAGTCCGCCATATATATATATATATATATATATATATATATATATATATATATATATATATATATATATATATATATATATATATATATATATATATATATTAGTTAAGCCCGTCTGACTAGTTAATTGATGCATCCATTGTTTTGGTATACGTACACATATTAATTACTCTCGTCTTTCTTCCTTATAATTTCTAGACCTCCGGATTGAGCACAACTTCGGTAAGGAGACGAGGCCCGAAGAAAAAGTTGAGCTTGGATGAAAAGTTTGAGATCATAGAAATCGCGCCCGACGGCGAACCGATTGAACCCATCAAGACAAGGAAGGCATTTTCTGCTCAGTGCGGGGTTCTTGTTAGGGACCAGATCCCGATCAGCATCCATAAATGGTATAAGACTAAGGAGGAAGACCCTGAGGTGTCTTATGTCAAGGATATGCAGAAAGAAGATCTTTCGACTTAGCCGAAGGCAAATTTCACCCTACCGCCAGAGGAGGATCCGGAGAAGCCAGTTAAAGAGCAATTAATCAAGTCTTGTGCTCTTAAGAAGATGGAAACCCTAATGAGGAGGTGGAGGAAAGAGCTGAACCAGTTTGTCGAGAAAGAAAAGACACCAGAATTCATCGGCAAATATGAGAAGATCAAAGATCACTGGCCCGCATTTGTGGCCCACAAGACATCGGAAAAGAGTAAGAAGATGTCGGCGACAAATAAGCAAAATGCTGCAAAGAAGAAGCTTCACCATCGCACGGGGTCAGGTGGCTACCTCAAAGCCCGGACTAAGTGGTCCAAGGCTGAGCATAATCTTCTTGAAAAAGGGATCGAACCAGAGACAATGTACTGGCCAGACCGTTGCCGGACTTGGTTCTTCGGGGCTGGCGGAACCTTGGACCCTGTAATAGGGAAGTTCTTGTGGACGGACGAGCAACTGCAAATACCAGTCAAGAACCTTCGACACTATATCGATGCAGCGCAGCGAGGGACGTTCCTTCCAAACAGGGAGAAGGACGAGCTCACAATGGCCCTTGGGAATCCTGAGCACCCTGGACGGACACGAGGCACGCCAGGCTCCATTCCATGGAAGGTTGGTTTTCCGGACGCAGGGGGGTACAAAATCCACAAGAGGAGGAAGAAACTGGAGCATGACCAACTGCAGGCGCTGCACGAAAGGGTAATGGGGCTAGAGGAACGAGAAGCAGCAGATCGTAGCAAACGACCTGCCAAGCTTCCCCGGCTACCCCGCCATCTCAGCGGAGAAGCAGCGTGGCTTCCACCGAGCTGCTTCAGCCGGAGCATGTCTTGACGGCTCCTGCCAGCTATCCGTGGATGGTATCACGAGTCTCAAAATTGCCACATTATGGCGCGATGGATGAATTTGAAGGTCAAGGCGGTGTTGGCCAAGTTTATCCTAGTGGACCCAAAGACAACTTATCGGTGCCACCGATTCGGTAAGAATAATCTAAGGTGATGGTGGATGAAATAACAGAGGGATTTGAGGACCTCCTGCTTGACCACCCTACCGGTGAAGGGAGACTAGGCTGGGTTACGCTCAAGACTCCATGCCTATGGCGGAAGGAGCTCATCAACCTTCCGAACTGGGCGCCTCCGCCTCCTCCTCCTCCTCCGAGTCAGGAACTCCGCCTCCTCCTCCGCGAGTGACGATCAGGGCACCCGTGGCGGCACTCCGCCTCCTTCTTCGGCGTGGCGGCACTCCGCCTCCTTCTCCGCCTGCGCCGCCGCGCCCAGCAGCCAGCCTCCTCCTTCTCCGCCTCGTCGGCAAGGGCGGAAGAGACCCGCCGCCCGGCTGCTCTGGGCGCGTCGTAGTCCTTCTCCTCCGCCTCGTAAGCAAGAAAAGACATCCGCTCCGTCTGCTCTCCGCGGCGTCTAGCAGTACAGCCAAAGGCGGAGGAATACAGATTCGGTCCTTGTCTCAAGACTTGAGAGAAGTTACCGTCGAGAGGACCGAGGAGGAAAACGCGAAGATCGCATGCACGAAGTGGATGACTGGTTTGCAGGGTTGAAAGCAAAGAGACATCCACCTCCGGAGGAGAAGGTAGATCCGTGAAAGCGAAGCGCACTCTGCTGCCCCGAGGAAACCGCAAAGTCTCCGCCGAGAACCAACTATGAGCGCATTCTCAGCAGACATATCTCCAAGCGGAGCGGTTAGGAAGTCTTGTCGGACATCAAAGAGCAAAAGAACGAGCAGCTGCGAAAAATTTGACCAGCTCGGCGAACAAGCAAACCAATCGTGCCCCCCGCTCAATGTGTCTAGCGGCAACATCGTCGCTAATGTTCCGGGGATGGTGGCCGGTTATGGCAATCTACAAGATTACCTGCCTGACGATGCACTTCCTGAATACATGAAGGTGGAAGAACACAGATATGAGTACGGGAAGCCTCTCGTCAAAGATGAAAAATCTCTAACAACGATGATGCGAAGATTGCATACTTGGTACATGAAAACCTGCAGAGAGTCTGGGGGGATGAATAGTTTGTATCTGCACATTAAAGAGGAGCACGACCTCGTTGGAACTGATCTGTTGTGTGTTCCATTTGAGGAGTTCTTCGCGTTCTTCAATCAAAAGGCCCTCGATAAATTAACGGTCTTTTGCTACTGCCCGTAAGTAATATTTCTGTCATTAAGTCTCTATATATAGCTCGGCTCTTTCATTGCATGTATTTATAATTAATTATCCTCAATATATTATGCAGATTGAAGATCGTCGAGTGCAAAAAAAAAATGAAATCTATGATATTGGGTTCATTAACACAAATATCATAGATGTATTTCTGGTTGAAAAGCACGTCAAAGAGGCCGAGGACAACTTGCTACAATCGTTGATCAAAAATCAAAACAAAGATACCATACTCTTTCCTTACAACGGAAAGTGAGTGTTACTGATCGTTTGCATATTCGGTTTCCCTTATTACTCGAGCGAGGTTATAGTAATGTAATTGATGAGTTATGCATGCGTGCGCAGGTACCACTATATTCTTCTGGAGATTAAGCTTGAGCGTGGACTAGTAACCGTCTTAGACTCGAGACGGAAAGATCCCAGCACCTATGCGGACATGACTGAAGTGCTCACCAAGTAAGTTCAATCAATCATTATCGCACCATAGCGGCAACTTTTTGTTCATTCCTGATATCTCAAGTAATAATAATTATTTTCTTTGTCTTGCAGGGTTTGGAAACAGTTAACCGCAAAAGCTCCGGGACTGCCAAAGGAGCTGCGATATACATACCCGAAAGTAAGTACTACTGGCTAGCTAGTTGTGCGCATCTCCCGTTGATTCTATAGTTATACTTTCATCAATGCCATTTAAAATGCTTCATTATCAGTTTGATTGACCTCTATTTCTCGTAAAGTGCTTGTGGCAGGAACAAGGGAATGATTTCTGTGGATACTACGTGTGCGAGTTCATCTACAACGCGACTTTGAAAAATAAGCGGGGCTACTCTCAAAGACAATATGAAGTGCGTAAGCAATTAATAATATTCACAATTTCATTTTATTACACCATCATTTCTGTTGAGTTTCATTCATATATATGTACTAATTAACCCCCTTCTTCAAATTAGACGTGGCAGATGCGGAATGAACTCTTAGAACCAGATCGCATTAAAGCAATTCAAGAGGAATTGGCGGGATTCTTTCTTGACCACGTCATCAATAAAGCCGGAAAATACCATGTGGAAGTTGATTTCAAATGCTAGGGGACTGTAATTGAGAGATCTTATATATTGTGCATGTATGTAGCCAGTAGCGTCGGACGTACATGATACGAAAACTTGTTGTTCGACCAATCTCTCGGAGAAGGAGAGGTCGATCGATCATTTCTCTCGGTATGCATGACGAACTTCTGTACTCGATGGTTCCCTTCATTTTCTTACTAGCTAGCGTGTCGAGGGCTATATGTATATAGTACGTGGCGTCGACCAAGCACGGACATAAGAGAGGACACTTCTCTCTATTAATTAGCTAGCTAACACAATATATGAAACACCTAAATTAACCCCAAAACCCCAACCCCGCCTTTAAAAAACAAAATCCCAGTCACTTTGGAATGTTGACGTGTGGATGTTTGGTCCCGGTTGGTGCCACCAACGGGACCAAAGGCCTACTGCTCGGCTCGGCGCACCGCCACGTGGAGGACCATCTGTCCCGGTTCGTGTTATAACCGGGACTAAGGGGGGGGGGGGTATTAGTAACGACCCATTAGTCCCGGTTCATGAACCGGGACTAAAGGCCCTTACGAACCGGGACTAATAGGTGTTTTTCTACTAGTGACAGAACTATATTGTAGGCAAGTTCCTCTTGCCCAAGTTGATCACCAGCTACCGGCAACCTGGACTGACTACCTCAATATGTGTCAGGAGATCCGAGACCCACAGGTGCATCAAGAACTGTAACACGATTGGTGGAGCACCTATGGAGGCTCAAGGGCAAGGCCGGGGCGACGCAGGGAATGACGTTTGATGAAACTTGAGTTTTTATTTGTTAAACTATATAATTTGTATTGAACTATTTGTTGAACTATTTGATTTATGTGATGAAACACGCCGAAACATGCCGAATCGTGCCAAACTATGTGATGAACTAATTGATTTCTATTTGTATCGGAAAATTCACGCCGAAACAAGCCGAACCGCGCCGAATATGGGCCGATTCACGTAGATATCGGGCCGTTTTTGGACACAATTGGGCCGAATAATGGGCCGAAATCGGCGCCTGGGGGGCGACCTGGGGGCGACGGCTGGGTGCCCAACCGCACCCAGCATCGAGTATGCCGCCGGTCACCCCCAGGCCGCTCTTTTCCGGCGCCCTGGGGGGCCGAACGGCTGGAGATGCTCTGAGGAGCCGGCTTCTCCTCTTTTATGATGGTAATGCGCTGGCGTGGAGGGAAAGGGGGAGGAGGCCATGGGAGGCTCCGTGACGGCAGGAAAGGGAGAGGATGCGGGACAATGTGGGAAGAGAGAAGGAAGAGCCAATGAAGCACCATCCCACATGGGAGGAGGTGAGGAGGGTGTGGTGTCGGCACAAGCAGGATGAGACCCTACGACTATGATATATTTTTAAGAGGCTGCCTTGTTAATTGCTGTGAATGAAGTATTATGGTTTTAGAAATTTGGTCTACAAAAAGCATGCAAATAAAGAGAGCAGCGAGTCGGTGCCCAGGCTCATTTGCACACACGATGAAGGAAAAAAATTCAAAACATATACTAGAAAAATTCAAAAAATCCAATTTTTTTGCATGGCAGATAATTTGGTGCATGAAGTGCGCTCCAAATTTGAGATCATTGATATCTGACTAGCTTGACAAAAATGACAAATTTAGGGTCTGTAAAAAAGTTTACTATTCATTTATTGTTGTGACCCAATTTGTTTTTTTCCTGAGAGCTACACATATATACAAATGATCTGAAATTTGGATCGCACCTCATGCACCAAATTATATACCATGCAAATTTTTTTACTTTTTTGTGTGTGAATTTTTTCTCTTGACTGAGTGCAGATGAGCCTAGGCTCAGAAATGGATATTCGGCAAATAAAGACCTAATCTTGACTGTAACAAGTGACCACAACATCATCATCTCTTTTATATATATTTATATCCAAATGATAAGTGCCATACATGTGGCACGAAGCAATCTAGTCCTGGCGTGCAAGGAGAGGAGGAGGAGGTCACGAGAGGCTCTGTGACAGGAGGAGAAGGGGATAACGTTGGAATAGAGGGACAACGTGAGAATAGCGGAGGAAGAGCTAATGACAAATCATCTCGTATGTGAGGAGATGAGGAGCGTGTGTTGTCGGCACATGCAGGAGGAGACCCTACAACCGTGACATATTTGTAATAGGCTGCCTTGTTAATGGCCTTGAATGAAGTATTATGGTTTTGGAACTTTGGTATATAAAAAGCATGCAAATAAAGAACTAATCTTAACTGTAGCAAGTAACCACAACTTTGGTATATATATATTCATGTCCCCTTTGACATTGACGAGGATCCAACAAATGATTTTCATCTCTTCTGTCGAGTCACATTTTTAATATATAATTTATATTCATGTCCCTTTTGATAATGATTACGATCCAACAAACAACTTTCATCTCTTTTGTCCAACCTCAATTTTTTTACTTACTAGTATATTCTAGTTATTATTGTAACTTAACTAGCAGAAAATAGATGTACATTTCAACTTTACAACTCTATACTTAATGGAATGATGAACATTTTAATATATAAATACTTTGAGATAAACTTACTCAAAGCTCTAAAAATATCTAGTAATGCATGCAGCGAAGCACGTGCTTTACACTATGAGTGAAGGTAATTCGTCCTTTTGAAAAATCCGAGACATGCTAGTTCGATGTTATGTCAAATTTGACTAACCTCATAGGAAAATATATTTAACTAGTACCACCATGGAACCATATCATAACGTCCTTACAGAAAAGAAGGTACCTAATGTTGGGTCATAGGCATGCAAGTATTTAGCATGTCATGGAGCATCTGCACCATATTCCTATTTGGAAAAGGCTAGCACTCAACCGACTGATTTTCTTTTCACGCTCTGGCCGCCTCACGCGCGTGATGCATGTCCATGTGGGAGCTCAGTCATGCAACATGGACCGCGTGTTATGCTTGCAACACGGGCTATGTTGCAAAGGACGTGGGCATCTCAAGGAATGTAACACATGTCCGTGTGGGAGCTCAGCCTGGGATTGCAACATCTTCAATGTTGCAAAGGATGAGGGCAGCATGAGGCGCGTGATGCGTGTGCGAGTTCAGCTTGGGATTGCAACATGGGAAACATGGCACATGTTTCAAAGGATGTGGGTAGTAGCAGGTTGAAACATAAAGCACATTGCAATGGAAATGTTCTTTTTTCATGAACCATAGAGAACAGTTCAACAAAGCGCAACATGGCTAGTGTTGGTACCGGTACCATGACTGATGGGTTCACGGATCAAATTGCACACGGGCTACGATACCCCCCTGGTGGGGCAAACAACTGGAGGATCAGTCTGGCAACAAACTTACTACCACGACTCCGTGGTAGCATGCAAATCTTTGTGATGACCTCTGCTAGCTACAACATCAAGAAGGAATGCAAGGCTGGAGAGGTACGCAGATTGTTGTCTAGATCTGATACACCTTAGCACTTGAGCCTCAAAGTATGTAGATGAAGGTTGCTCACACATACCGACAACAACCCAGGGCCAAGAGCTGACACCAGGGAACAACTAAGACACCCGACGATGCTTTACCCTTGGCTCGCATCCGGCATGCGGGGACAACAAGCCACCACACCCAACGGGTGGCACACTGGTTCTTCTCAGGCAGACCTTTTGTGATGCGTGGTGGGTATGCAGGCGTGCCAGAGGAGCTACAACGGTTCATAGGGTGATTCACCCCGTCGCTTACTGAATGGTGGACACCTGTGTTAGTTCGTGTCATACTAACACTAGGTAAAACCCTAAGTGGCGATGACAAGACGTGCATCCATTCCCGGAGGCCAGAAGACGGTGACACATAGCCAAGCATTCAACGCAATCACAAAATTTGTCATAGTTAGGTATAGACTTCGTAGCTACTGTGGTGCCTCTTGTACTATAAAAGGAAGGCCGAGCTATTGTAAAAAGAGTTGGGAATTTGGTAGGTTACACCTAGTAGCTTCAAAGCAACATTTTCCCTTCCCGAGAAAGGTTTTGTAGCTCGTAGTCCACCATATAAATAAAAACACAAAGCAGGAGTAGGGTATTACGCAGCCATGCGGCCTAAACCTGGGTAGATTGAGTGTGCTTTACGTTTTTCTCTTGGCGTGATCCACACTTTGTACCCACACAATGAATCAGAAAAGGGACTTCTTCTGTCCTTAGTGTCTTGTGTGTATTATGCACACACGTGATGACAGTTGCAAAGCCTCGAACACAACAAAAACCATTATGCAAAAAGGTTGGGATGGACAACTGTCGCCGGGGGACATTTGAAAGTTGTCTCGCTGGCCATCAAGCGGCTCGATGTGATTCGAGTATTGTTGGAATTATTGGGATAGCCCATTTTTCATATTCAGTAATTCCTAGGAAAATCCCGTAGGCCCATATGGCACGTTCATGCATGATAAGATAGAAGCAGAAACATTGTGCTAGTGGAAAACGAAACCGTAAGGTTGTGAATGGCCCATTGATGTTACTAATGTTTCATTTTTGTTGCTCCATTACTATTGTGGTTTCATTTCATTTATTTCATGTGTTGCCTTCTTTTTGTCATGTAAGCAAGAAGCCTGGAAGCTTTTACACTAGTAAAAAATGAAACCAAATGCATTCATCTCCCCATTGATGACATTATTGTTTTAGGTTCATCTTCCCACTAGTGTTTTGGTTTCGCTTCCACTTCCAGGAGTCTATAAGAGATGTCGCTCGTTTTTGATGAGTGATATTTTTACACTCATTTCACCTTTGTTTAAAACAAGATATTTCATTTAAAAAAAGATATTCGCTTTGATATTCCTACTAATGACTAATGAATGCAAAAGATTTCACAAATCCTCTCTTTGATGTGTTTCCACAGGAAATGGGCTAAAAAGAGAAGAAATCACATGTGGGAATGGAATGGAAGGAAAATGGAGGAAGAAAGTATCAATGGGAAGCGTTTGCGCGAAGATAGAGCAAAAGACGGCATTCCATATAGGCGCACACGCCCGCATGAGCGCCCGTTTGGCATGGATTTCGAGGTAGTTCATCCACATATATAACTTTTATTAGAGGGACCACATCAAAATGTCAACAGAACAACGAGTACGGAAGACAAAACCTCTTCATCATCATCTTCATCCAGAAACTCTAGCCGCCACCATTTCCATCTCTATGGCCATCACCACCACCATAGTGCTCTTGTTGGGGAACGTAGTAATAATTCGAAAAAAATTCCTACGTTTCACCAAGATCAATCTAGGATAAGCTAGCAACGAGAGAGAGGGAGTGCATCTTCATACCCTTGAAGACCGCTAAGTGGAAGCGTTACAAGAACGCGGTTGATGGAGTCGTACTCGCGGCAATTCAAATCGCGGAAGATCCGATCCAAGCGTTGAACGGACGGCGCCTCCGCGTTCAACGCACGTACAGATCAGGGACATCTCCTCCTTCTTGATATAGCAAGGGGAGAGGGGAAGTTGAGGGATTACTCTGGCAGCATGACGACATGGTGGTGGAGCTCGTGGTTCTTTGGCAGGGCTTCGCCAAGCTCAACGGAGGGGGAGGAGGTGTATGGGGTAGGAGGACTGCGCCAGGGGAAGAGGTGCAGCTCCCATGCACGATCTTGATGTACCGCGAGCTTTGCTATGATATTTGGATCTTATGATGCTTCTCCCCTTCTACCTTCTTGTAATGGATTGAGTTTTCCCTTTGAAGTTATCTTATCGGATTGAGTCTTTAAGGATTTGAGAACACTTGATGTATGTCTTGCATGTGCTTATCTGTGGTGACAATGGGATATTCACATGATCCACTTGATGTATGTTTTGTTGATCAACTTGCGGGTTAAGTGACCATGTGAACTTATGCATAGGGGTTGGCACACGTTTACGCCTTGACTCTTAGGTAGAAACTTTGGGGCACTCTTTGAAGTTCTTTGTGTTGGTTGAATAGAAGAATCTGAGATTGTGTGATGCATATCGTATAATCATACCCGCGGACATGCAAATCTTTGTGATGACCTTTGCTGACTACAACATCCAGAAGGAATGCAAGGCTAGGGAGGTACGCAGATCGTTGTCTAGATCTGATACACCTTAGCACTTGAGCCTCAAAGTATGTAGATGAAGGTTGCTCAAACATCCCGGCAACGACCCAAGGCCAAGAGCTAGCACCTGGGAGCAACTACAACACGCGACAATGCTTTACCCTTCGCTCGCATTCGGCAAGCGGGAACAACAAGC
Source organism: Aegilops longissima (assembly GCA_021605205.1). Taxonomy (NCBI): domain Eukaryota; kingdom Viridiplantae; phylum Streptophyta; class Magnoliopsida; order Poales; family Poaceae; genus Aegilops; species Aegilops longissima. The sequence goes on along the minus strand of CM038676.1, from coordinate 597,572,931 downwards.
CACCACACCCAACGCATGGCACATTTGTTCTGCTCAGGCAAACCTTTTGTGATGCGTGGTGGGTATGTAGGAGTGCGAGAGGAGCTACAACGGTTCATAGGGTGATTCACCCCATCGCTTACTGAAGGGTGGACACCTATGTTAGTGCATGTCATACTAACACTAGGTAAAACCCTAAGTGGCGATGACAAGACGTGCATCCATTCCCGAAGGCCAGAAGACAGTGACACATAGCCAAGCATTCATTGCACTTACCTAATTTGTCATAGTTAGGTATAGACTTCGTAGCTACTGTGGTGCCTCTTGTACTATAAAAGGAAGGCCGAGCTATTGTAAAAAGAGTTGGGCATTTGGTAGGTTACACCTAGTAGCTTCAAAGCAATATTTTCCCTTCCCGAGAAAGGTTTTGTAGCTCGTAGTCCACCATATAAATAAAAACACAAAGCAGGAGTAGGATATTGTGCAACCATGCGGCCTAAACCTGGGGTAGATTGAGCATGCTTTACCTTTTTCTCTTGGCGTGATCCACACTTTGTACCCACACAACAAATCAGAAAAGGGACATCTTCTGTCCTTAGTGTCTTGTGTGTATTACGCACATGCGTGACGACAGTTGCAAAGCCTCGAACACAACAAAAACCATTACGAACAAGTTGGGATGGACAACTGTCGTGGGGAGATAGTGGAAAGTTGTCTCGCTGGCCATCAAGCGGCTCGATGTGATTCAAGTATTGATGGAATTATTGGGATAGCCCATTTTTCATATTCAATAATTCCTAGGAAAATCCCGTAGGCCCATGTGGCACGTTCATGCATGATAAGAAAGAAGCTGAAATATTGTGCTAGTGGAAAACAAAACCGTAAGGTTGTGAATGGCCCATTGATGTTACTAATGTTTCATTTTTGTTGCTCCATTACTATTGTGGTTTCATTTTCTTTATTTCATGTGTTGCCTGAAGGAAATATGCCCTAGAGGCAATAATAAAGTTATTATTTATTTCCTTATATCATGATAAATGTTTATTATTCATGCTAGAATTGTATTAACCGGAAACATAATACATGTGTGAATACATAAACCTACAGAGTGTCACTAGTATGCCTCTACTTGACTAGCTCGTTAATCAAAGATGGTTATGTTTCCTAACCATGAACAAGGAGTTGTTATTTGATTAATGGGATCACATCATTGGTTGAATGATCTGATTGACATGACCCATTCCATTAGCATAGCACCTGATCGTATAGTTTGTTGCTAGTGCTTTTCTTCATGACTTATACATGTTCCTATGACTATGAGATTATGCAACTCCCGCTTTGCCCGAGGAACACTTTGGGTGCTACCAAACGTCACAACGAATCGGGTGATTATAAAGGTACATTACAGGTGTCTCCGAAGGTACATGTTGGGTTGGCATATTTCGAGATTAGGATTTGTCACTCCGATTGTCGGAGAGGTATCTCTGGCCCTCTCGGTAATGCACATCACATAAGCCTTGCAAGCATTGCAACTAAATGTGTTAGTTGTGAGATGATGTATTACGGAACGAGAAAAGAGACTTGCCAAGAACGAGATTGAACTAGGTATTGGATACCGACGATCGAATCTCGGGCAAGTAACATACCGATGACAAAGGAACAACGTATGTTGTTATGCGGTCGACCGATAAAGATCTTCGTAGAATATGTAGGAACCAATATGGGCATCCAGGTCCCGCTATTGGTTATTGACCGAGAGGTGTCTCGGTCATGTCTACATAGTTCTCGAACCCGTAGGGTCCGCACGCTTAACGCTTCGATGGCAGTTATTATGAGTTTATATGATATTGATGTACCAAGGTTGTTCGAGTCCCGGATGAGATCACGGACATGACGAGGAGTCTCGAAATGGTCGAGACATAAAGATTGATATATTGGAAGCCTATGTTTGACTCGGAATCACTCCGGGTGAAATTGGGAATTTTACTGAGTACCGGGGTTACTGGAACCTCCCGGGGTCAATGGGCCTTGATGGGCCTTAGTGGGAAAGAGAAAAAGGGGCCATATGCTGGCGCAGCCTTCCCCTTCCCTAGTCCTATTAGGATTAGGAGAAGGGGTGCGCCTCTCTCTCTCTCCCTTGGTCAAACCCTAGTTGGACTAGGATTTGGGGGAATCCTACTCCTAGTAGGAGTAGGACACCCCGGCCGCCCTCCCTCTGGCCGGCCAGCCCCTCCCTTCCCTCCTTTATATACAGGGCAGGGGCACCCCATGACACACAAGTTTGATCATTGAGATCGTTCCTTAGCCGTGTCGGTGCCCCTTCCACCAAACTACACCTCGAATATACCGTTGCGGAGCTTAGGCGAAGCCCTGCGCCGTGGAACATCAACATCGTCACCACGCCGTCGTCGACGAAACTCTCCTCAACACTCGGCTGGATCGGAGTTCGAGGGACGCCATCGAGCTGAACGTGTGCAGAACTCGGAGGTGCCGTCGCTCGGTACTTGGATCGGTTGGATCGGGAAGAAGTACGACTACTTCCTCTACGCTATGCCAACGCTTCCGTTGCTGGTCTCACGAGGGCGTGACAACACTCTCATCTCGTTGCTATGCATCACCATGGTCTTGCGTGATCGTGGGAAAATTTTGAAATTACTACGTTCCCCAACAAAGGCATCCGAGCCAGGTTTTATGCGTTGATGTCATATGCACGAGTAGAACACAAGTGAGTTGTGGGCGATACAAGTCATACTACCTACCAGCATGTCATACTTTGGTTCAGCGGTATTGTGAGATGAAGCGGCCCGGACCGACATTACGCGTGACGCTTACGCGAGACTGGTTTCACCGCTGTGAGCACTCGTTGCTTAAAGGTGATGGCGGTGTCTGCTCTCTCACTTTAGTTGAATCGAGTGTGGCTCGCCCGGTCCTTGAGAAGGTTAAAACGGAGTCTATTTGACGAAGTATCGCTGTGGTTTTGATGCGTAGGTAAGAACGGTTCTTGCTCAGCCCGTAGCAGCCACGTAAAACTTGCAACAACAAAGTAGAGGACGCCTAACTTGTTTTTGCAGGGCATGTTGTGATGTGATATGGTCAAGACGTGATGCTATATTTTATTGTATGAGATGATCATGTTTTGTAACCGAAGTTATCGGCAATCGGCAGGAGCCATATGGTTGTCGCTTATTGTATGAAATGCAACGCCATGTAATTGCTTTACTTTATCACTAAGGAGTAGCGATAGTCGAGAAGCAATAGTTGGCGAGACGACAACGATGCTACGATGGAGATCAAGGTGTCGCTACCGGTGACGATGGTGATCATGACGGTGCTTCGAGATGGAGATCACAAGCACAAGATGATGATGGCCATATCATATCACTTATATTGATTGCATGTGATGTTAATCCTTTATGCATCTTATTTTGCTTTGATTGACGGTAGCATTATAAGATGATCCTTACTAAATTATCAAGAAGTGTTCTCCCGAGTATGCACCGCTATGAAAGTTCTTCGTCTGAGACACCACGTGATGATCGGGTGTGATAGGCTCTACGCTCAAATACAACGGTGCAAAACAGTTGCACACGCAGAATACTCAGGTTATACTTGACGAGCTATGCATATAAGATATGACCTCGGAACACGGAGACCGAAGGTCGAGCGTGAATCATATAGTAGATATGATCAACATATTGATGTTCACCATTGAAACTACTCCATCACACGTGATGATCGGTCATGGTGTAGTTGATATGGATCACGCAATCACTTAGAGAATTGGAGGATATTTTTCTAAGTGGGAGTTCTTAAGTAATATGATTAATTGAACTTAAATTTATCATGAACTTAGTACCGATAGTATCTTGCTTGTCTATGATGTGTAGATAGATGGCTCGTCTGTTGTTCCGTTGAATTTTAATGCGTTCCTTGAGAAAGCAAAGTTGAAAGATGATGGCAGCAATTACACGGACTGGGTCCGTAATTTGAGGATTATCCTTATTGCTGCACGGAAGAATTACGTCCCGGAAGCACCGTTAGGTGCCGGGCCTGGTGCAAGGGCTGCGCCGAAGTTGTGAACGTCCGGCAAAGCAAAGCTGATGACTACTCTATAGTTCAGGTGCCATGCTTTACGGCTTAGAACCGGGACTTCAACGTCGTTTTGAACACCATGGAGCATATGAGATGTTCCAGAGTTGAAGTTAATATTCAAGCGAATGCCCGGATTGAGAGATATGAAGTCTCCAATAAGTTCTATAGCTGTAAGATGGAGGAGAATGGTTCTCACAAGTGAGCATATACTCGTAATGTCCGGATATAACAATCACTTGATTCAACCGGGAGTTAATCTTCCGGATGATTGCGCCATTGACAGAATTCTCCAATCACGCCACCAAGCTACAAGAGCTTCGTGATGAACTATAATATGCAAGGGATGACCAAAACTATGCCCGAGCTCTTCGCGATCTTTGAAAGCCGTGGAGGTAGAAATCAAAAGGAGCATCAAGTGTTGATGGTTAACAAAACCACTAGTTTCAAGAAAAGGGCAAAGGAAAGAAAAGGAAACTTCAAAAGAGCGGCAAGCAAGTTGTCGATCAAGAGAAGAAACCCAAGTCTGGTCCTAAGCTGAAACTGAGTGCTTCTATTGCAAGCAGGCTGGTCATTTGAGCGGAACTGCCCCAAGTATTTGGCGGATAAGAAGGATGGCAAGGTTAACAAAGGTATATGTGATATACTTGTTATTGATGTGTACCTTACTAATACTCGCAGAGCACTGGTATTTGATACTGGTTACATTGCTAATATTTGCAACTCAAACAGGGCTACGGATTGCGAAGATTGGCTAAGGACGAGGTGACGATCTTGCGTGGAAATGGTTCCAAAGTCGATGTGATCACAATCGGCACGCTACCTCTACATCTACCTTCGGATTAGTATTAGACCTAAATAATTGTTATTTAGTACCATCGCTGAGCATGAACATTATATCTGGATCTTGTTTGATGCGAGACGGTTATTCATTTAAATCGAGAATAATGGTTGTTCTATTTATATGAATAATATCTTTTATGGTCATGCACCATTGAAGAATGGTTTGTTTTACTTAATCTTGATAGTAGTGATACACATATTCATAATGTTGAAACCAAAAGATGCAGAGTTGATAATGATGGTGCAACTTATTTGTGGCACTTGCCGCTTAGGTCATATCGGTGTAAAGCGCATGAAGAAACTCCATGCTGATGGACTTTTGGAGTCACTTGATTATGAATCACTTGGCACTTAAGTAACCGTGCCTTATGGGCAAGATGACTAAAACACCGCTCTCCGAACTATGGAGAGAGCAACAGTTTTATTGGAAATCATACATACCGATGTATGTGGTCCAATGAATGTTGAGGCTCGTGGCGGATATCGTTATTTTCTCACCTTCACAGATGATTTGAGCAGATATGGGTATATCTACTTAATGAAACACAAGTCTGAAACATTTGAAAAGTTCAAAGAATTTCAGAGTGAAGTGGAAAATCATCGTAACAAGAAAATAAAGTTTCTACGATCTGATCGTGGAGGAGAATATTTGAGTTACGAGTTTGGCCTACATTTGAAACAATGTGGAATAGTTTCAAACTTACGCCACCGAACACCACAACGTAATGGTGTGTCCGAACGTCAGAATCGTATTTTATTAGATATGGTGCGATCTATGATGTCTCTTACTGATTTACCGCTATCGCTTTTGGGGTTATGCTTTAGAGACGGCTACATTCACTTTAAATAGGACACCATCTAAATCCGCTGAGACGACGCTTATGAACTGTGGTTTGGCAAGAAACCAAAGTTGTCGTTTTTGAAAGTTTGGGGCTGCGATGCTTATGTGAAAAAGCTTCAACCTGATAAGCTCGAACCCAAATCGAGAAATGTGTCTTCATAGGATACCCAAAGGAGACAGTTGGGTACACCTTCTATCACAGATCCGAAGGCAAGATTTTTGTTGCTAAATTCGAAACTTTTGGAGAAAGAGTTTCTCACGAAAGAAGTGAGTGGGAGGAAAGTAGAACTTGATGAGATAATCTGTATCTACTCCCTTATTGAGAAGTAGTACATCACGAAAACAGTTTCGTGACACTACACCAAATAGGAGGAAGCTAATGATGATGATCATGAAACTTCAGATCAAGTTTCTACAGAACTTCGAGATCAAACAGAGCAAGATCCGCACTGAGTGGTACGGTAATCCTATTCGGAAGTCATGTTACCGGAACATGATGAACCTACGAACTATGAAGAAGCGATGGTGAGCCCAGATTCCACAAAATGGCTTGAGGCCATGAAATCTGAGATGGGATCCATGTATGAGAACAAAGTGTGGACTTTGGTTGACTTGCCCGATGATCGGCAAGCAATTGAGAATAAATGGATCTTCAAGAAGAAGACCGACGCTGATGGTAATGTTATCGTCTATAAAGCTCGACTTGTTGCAAAAGGTTTTCGACAAGTTCAAGGGATTGACTACGATGAGACCTTCTCACCCGTGGCGATGCTTAAGTCCGTCCGAATCATGTTAGCAATTGCCGCATTTTATGATTATGAAATTTGGCAAATGGATGTTAAAACTGCATTCTGAATGGATTTACGGAAGAAGAGTTGTATATGATGCAACCGAAGGTTTTGTCGATCCAAAGGAGCTAACAAAGTGTGCAAGCTCCAATGATCCATTTATGGACTGGTGCAAGCCTCTCGGAGTTGGAATAAACGTTTTGATAGTGTGATCAAAGCATTTGGTTTTATATGCACTTTTGGAGAAGCCTGTATTTACAAGAAAGTGAGTGGAGCTCAGAGCATTTCGATATTATATGTGGATGACATATTATTAATCGGAAATGATATAGAATTTCTGGATAGCATAAAGGGATACTTGAATAAGAGTTTTTCGATGAAAGACCTCGGTGAAGCTGCTTACATATTGGGCATTAAGATCTATAGAGATAGATCAAGACGCTTAATAGGACTTTCACAAAGCACATACCTTGATAAAGTTTTGAAAAAGTTCAAATGGATCAGCAAAGAAAGGGTTCTTGCCGGTATTACAAGGTGTGAAGTTGAGTAAGACTCAATGCCCGACCACCGCAGAAGATAGAGAGAAATGAAAGATGTTCCTATGCTTCAGCCATAGGCTCTATCATGTATGCAATGCTGTGTACCAGACCTGATGTGTGCCTTGTCAGTAAGTTTAGCAGCAGTACCAAAGTAATCCAGAGTGGATCATCGGACAGCGGTCAAGAACATCCTTAAGTACTTGAGAAGAACTAAGGATATGTTTCTCATTTATGGCGGTGACAAAGAGCTCGTCAGAACGGTTACGCCGATGCAAGCTTTGACACCGATCCGGACGATTCTAAATCGCAAACCGGATACGATTTACATTAAACGGTGGAGCTGTCGGTTGGTGCAGTTCCAAACAAAGCGTCGCTATGGGATCTACATGTGAAGTTGAGTACATAGCTGCTTCGGAAGCAGCTAATGAAGGAGTCTGGATGAAGGAGTTCATAACCGATCTAGGTGTTGTACCTAGTGTATCGGGTCCAATGAAAATCTTTTGTGACAATATCGTGCAATTGCCTTGGCAAAGGAATCCAGATTTCACAAGAGAACCAAGCACATCAAAAGACGCTTCAACTCCATCCGGATTTGGTCCAGGTGGGAGACATAGAGATATGCAAGATACATACGGATCTGAATGTTGCGCACCGTTGACTAAGCCTCTTCCACGAGCAAAACATGATCAGCACCAAGACTCCATGGGTGTTAGAATCATTACTGTGTAATCTAGATTATTGACTCTAGTGCAAGTGGGAGATCAAGGAAATATGCCCTAGAGGCAATAATAAAGTTATTATTTATTTCCTTATATCATGATAAATGTTTATTATTCATGCTAGAATTGTATTAACCGGAAACATAATACATGTGTGAATACATAAACCTCAGAGTGTCACTAGTATGCCTCTACTTGACTAGCTCGTTAATCAAAGATGGTTATGTTTCCTAACCATGAACAAGGAGTTGTTATTTGATTAATGGGATCACATCATTGGTTGAATGATCGATTGACATGACCCATTCCATTAGCATAGCACCTGATCGTATAGTTTGTTGCTAGTGCTTTTCTTCATGACTTATACATGTTCCTATGACTATGAGATTATGCAACTCCTGCTTGCCCGAGGAACACTTTGGGTGCTACCAAACGTCACAACGAATCGGGTGATTATAAAGGTACATTACAGGTGTCTCCGAAGGTACATGTTGGGTTGGCATATTTCGAGATTAGGATTTGTCACTCCGATTGTCGGAGAGGTATCTCTGGCCCTCTCGGTAATGCACATCACATAAGCCTTGCAAGCATTGCAACTAAATGTGTTAGTTGTGAGATGATGTATTACGGAACGAGAAAAGAGACTTGCCAAGAACGAGATTGAACTAGGTATTGATACCGACGATCGAATCTCGGGCAAGTAACATACCGATGACAAAGGAACAACGATGTTGTTATGCGGTCGACCGATAAAGATCTTCGTAGAATATGTAGGAACCAATATGGGCATCCAGGTCCCGCTATTGGTTATTGACCGTAGAGGTGTCTCGGTCATGTCTACATAGTTCTCGAACCCGTAGGGTCCGCACGCTAACGCTTCGATGGCGATGCTTATTATGAGTTTATATGATATTGATGTACCAAGGTTGTTCGAGTCCCTGATGAGATCACGGACATGACGAGGAGTCTCAAATGGTCGAGACATAAAGATTGATATATTGGAAGCCTATGTTTGACTCCGGAATCACTCCGGTGAAATTGGGAATTTTACCGAGTACCGGGGTTACCGAACCTCCCGGGGTCAATGGGCCTTGATGGGCCTTAGTGGGAAAGAGAAAAGGGGGCCATATGCTGGCGCAGCCTTCCCCTTCCCTAGTCCTATTAGGATTAGGAGAAGGGGTGGCCTCTCTCTCCCTCTCCCTTGGTCAAACCCTAGTTGGACTAGGATTTGGGGGAATCCTACCCTAGTAGGAGTAGGACACCTGGCGCGCCTCCTCCTGGCCGGCCAGCCCCTCCCTTCCCTCCTTTATATACAGGGGCAGGGGCACCCCATGACACACAAGTTTGATCATTGAGATCGCTCCTTAGCCGTGTCAAGCGTGCCCCTTCCACCAAACTACACCTCGAATATACCGTTGCGGAGCTTAGGCGAAGCCCTGCGCGGTGGAACATCAACATCGCCACCACGCCGTCAGGTCGACGAAACTCTCCTCAACACTCGGCTGGATCGGAGTTCGAGGGACGCCATCGAGCTGAACGTGTGCAGAACTCGGAGGTGCCGTCGCTCGGTACTTGGATCGGTTGGATCGGGAAGAAGTACGACTACTTCCTCTACGCTGCGTCAACGCTTCGCTGTTGGTCTACGAGGGCGTGAGACAACACTCTCATCTCGTTGCTATGCATCACCATGGTCTTGCGTGATCGTAGGAAATTTTTTGAAATTACTACGTTCCCCAACATTGCCTTCTTTTTGTCATGTAAGCAAGAAGCTTGGAAGCTTTTACACTAGTAAAAAATGAAACCGAATGCATTCATCTCCCCATTGATGACATTATTGTTTTAGGTTCATCTTCCCATTAGTGTTTTGGTTTTGCTTCCACTTCCCGAAGTCTATAAGAGAGGTCGCTCGTTTTTGATGAGTGATATATTTACACTCATTTCACTTTTGTTTAAAACAAGATATTTCATTTAAAAAGAGATATTCGCTCTGATATTCCTACTAATGACTAATGAATGCATAGGATTTCACAAATCCTCTCTTTGATGTGTTTCCACAGGAAATGGGCTAAAATGAGAATAAATCACTTGTGGGAATGGAATGGAAGGAAAATGGAGGAAGAAAGTATCAATGGGAAGCGTTTGTGCAAAGACAAAGCAAAAGACGGCGTTCCATATGGGCGCCCGCGCCCGCATGAGCGCCCGTTTGGCATGGATTTTGAGGTAGTTCGTGCACCTGTATAACTTTTATTAGAGGGGCCACATTACAGAACGATGAGCACGAAAGATAGAACCTCTTCATTATCATCTTCATCCAGAAACCCTAGCCGCCACCATTTCCATCTCCATGGCCATCACCACCACCATAGTGCTCCTGTTGGGGAACGTAGTAATAATTCAGAAAACTTCCTACGTGTCACCAAGATTATCTAGGAGAAGCTAGCAACAAGAGAGAGGGAGTGCATCTTCATACCCGTGAAGATTGCTAAGTGGAAGCGTTACAAGAACGCGGTTGATGGAGTCGTACTCGCGACGATTCAAATCGCGGAAGATCCGATCGAAGCGCTGAATGGACGGCACCTCCGCGTTCAACGCACGTACAGACCGGGGACGTCTCCTCCTTCTTGATCCAGCAAGGGGAGAGGAGAAGTTGAGGGAGAACTCTGGAAACACGACGACGTGGTGGTGGAGCTCGTGGTTCTCTGGCAGAGCTTCGCTACGCTCAACGGAGGAGGAGGAGTTGGAGGGGGCAGGGCTGCGCTAGGGGCTGGGGTGCAGCTCCCATGCACCTCCCCACTATATACAGGGGTGGAGGGGGCTAGTTTCTTTCCCTCCAAGTCCATGGGGCGTTGGCAAAGGTGGGAGGAAAGAAATCCCATCCTTTCCCTTCCCCACCGATTGTTATCCACCTTTTTAGGGACCTTGATCTTATCCCTTCGGGATATGATCTTATTCCTTCTAAGGGGGGATCTTGGTGCGCCTTGACCAGGGGTGTGGGGCCTTTCCCCCACTACCCACGTTCACGTGGGCCCCCCTTCAGAACCTTCTAGAACCTTCCCGGTACAATACCGAAAAATCCCGAACATTTTCCGGTGTACAAAATAGGACTTCCCATATATAAATCTTTACCTCTGGACCATTCCGGAACTCCTCGTGACGTCCGGGATCTCATTCGAGACTTTGAACAACTTTCGGTAACCACATACAATTCCCATTACAATTCTAGAGTCACCGAACCTTAAGTGTGTAGACCCTACGGGTTCGGGAACCATGCATACATGACCGAGATGCCTCTCCGGCCAATAACCAATAGCGGGATCTGGATACCCATATTGGCTCCCACATGTTCCATGATGATCTCATGAAATGAACCACGATGTCGGGGATTCAATCAATCCCGTATACAATTCCCTTTGTCCATCGGTATGTTACTTGCCCGAGATTCGATCGTCGGTATCCCTATACCTTGTTCAATCTCTTTACAGGAAAGTCTCTTTAATATTTCTGTAACACATGATGCCGTGGCTAACTCCTTAGTCACACTGAGCTCATTATGATGATGCATTACCGAGTGGGCCCAGAGATACTTCTTCGTCATACGGAGTGACAAATCCCAGTCTCGATTCGTGCCAACCCAACAGACACTTTCAGAGATACCTGTAGTGCACCTTTATAGCCACCCAGTTATGTTGTGACATTTGATACCCCCAAAGCATTCCTACGGTATCTGGGAGTTGCACAATCTTATGGTCTAAGGAAATGATACTTGATATTAGAAAAGCTCTAGCAAACGAACTACACGATCTTGTGCTATGCTTAGGATTGGGTCTTGTCCATCACATCATTCTCCTAATGATGTGATCCCATTATCAATGACATCCAATGTCCATGGTTAGGAAACCACAACCATCTATTGATCAATGAGCTAGCACTAGGGACATGTTGTGTTCTATGCATTCTCACATGTATTACGGTTTCCGGTGAATACAATTATAGCATGAACAATAGATAATTATCATGAGCAAGGAAATATAATAATAACTATTTTATTATTGCCTCTAGGGCATATTTCCAACAGTCTCCCACTTGCACTAGAGTCAATAATCTAGTTACATTGTGATTTATCGAACACCCATAGAGTTCTAGTGTTGGTCATGTTTTGCTCATGGAAGAGCTTTAGTCAATGGATCCGTGACATTCAGATCAGTATGCACTTTACAAATATCTATGTCTCCATCTTGAATATATTCATGAATGGAGTTGAAGCGGCGCTTGATGTGCTTGGTCTTCTTGTGAAACCTGGGCTCCTTGGCAATGGCAGTAGCTCCAGTGTTGTCACAGAAGAGAGTCATCGGGCTCGACACATTGGAAATCACTCCTAGGTTGGTGATAAACTCCTTCATCCAGACTCCTTCTTGAGCTGCTTCTGAAGCAGCTATGTACTCCGCTTCACATGTAGATCCCGCCACGACGCTCTGCTTGCAACTGCACCAGCTGACTACCCCACCATTCAAAACATACATGTATCCAGTTTGCGACTTGGAGTCATCCAGATCTGTGTCGAAGCTAGCATCGACGTAACCCTTTACGACGAGCTCTTCGTCACCTCCATAAACGAGAAACATATCCTTAGTCCTTTTCAGGTACTTCAGGATATTCTTGACACCTGTCCAGTGTTCCATACCGGGATCACTTTGGTACCTCCCTACCAAACTTATGGCAAGGTTCACATCAGGTCTGGTACACAGCATGGCATACATAATAGAGCCTATGGCTGAGGCATAGGGGATGACGCTCATCTTTTCTCTATCTTCTGCCGAGGTCAGGCATTGAGCCGTGCTCAATCTCACACCTTGCAATACATGCAAGAACCCCTTCTTGGACTGATCCATATTGAACTTCTTCAATATCTTGTCAAGGTATGTGCTTTGTGAAAGACCAATGAGGCGTCTCGATCTATCTCTATATATCTTGATACCTAATATGTAAGCAGCTTCTCCAAGGTCCTTCATTGAAAAACACTTATTCAAGTAGGCCTTTATGCTTTAAAAAAGTTCTATATCATTTGCCATCAACAGTATGTCATCCACATATAATATGAGAAATGCTACAGAGCTCCCACTCACTTTCTTGTGAATACATGTGACGGTGTCCTGGACTAGGGGGTACTCACCACGTCGTCCCCCGATCAGTTAGATTGGGCCGAGGACCCTCGGGGCCGCATACTCATGGGCCAGTCCGGACAGTTGCCGTATACAAGGAAGATTCCACAAGACTTGGCGATCAAGACAAGGACTCCTCCCCCACCGGCGTATTCGGCTAGGACTCTTGTTATCCTAGGCCTCGGTGCATTATATAAACCAGGGCAGGCTAGTCGATATATATACAATATACAACAATCATACCATAGGCTAGCTTCTAGGTTTAGCCTCCTTGATCTCGTTCTAGATCTACTCTTGTACTACCCATATCATCAATATTAATCAAGCGGGGAGTAGGGTTTTACCTCCATCGAGAGGGCCCAACCTGGGTAAACATTGTGTCCCTTGCCTCCTGTTACCATTGATCCTAAGACGCACTGCTTGGGACCCCCTACCCGAGATCTGCCGGTTTTGACACCGACATTGGTGCTTTCATTGAGAGTTCCGCTGTGTGATCGGCGAAAGGATCAATGGCTCGCCTGTAGATCAACTACAACTTCGGCATCTTCGTCACCAGCTCGACTGGTCACCTTGGTTCGACCAAGGACTACGCCCTACCTCCGATCGTCATGTTCGGATGAGGGCCTTCATCAACATCAACTCCGATCTCTATCAAGATCATGGAGGAATCATCCAGGGAGCCCGGGGGCTCAACGTCAACATTGCCCTCGGGCGATCAGATTGTTTTTTACGGACATCGGACTTGTGTCCGCCGCCACCGCCTCCTCAAGCGTCATTTTAACGATTGCTTTGGTGTAATTATGCGGAATTGAGTCTACAACAACCCTGGAAAATTTCGTCGAGTTCCGATGGAGGAATCTCTGGCAATCTCCGATATACCGGAGCCGCATTGAATCTGGACGAGAATCCGGATGAGTTTAGGGCGTGGTGTCCAGCTTCTAGCTCGGACTTCCTTTGGAAGATCCAACTGTTGATCGGCTCCGGAATTCCTATATCTACCACCCCAGAAAATTTCAGCTCGATCCGACCATCCAAACTCCGGGAACCTTCCGATTAGTGCATCACTTTTCGGATCTGTTTCCTGCGCGAAAACGAATCCGACCCGAGTTCGTCTTTTTTACGAACGGGATTTCAGACATCCTTTTTGAAGGAAGTTTTGTATGGGGTATTGTGTTTTGTTTCCCAACACATCCCACTAACTTTAAGAACTTTTGAACATGATCTTCAACATCATGCTGGTGTCAAACCAGTCCGGCAATATTTATCCATGGCTGCCGACCTGCGCTAGACGCGTCGTCACTTTGTTGAGCCGAGCTGAACTTTTTCGGATCATCATCTCGGCAAGCCGAACAAGAGTCCGGCGTCGCGAAGGATAAATCATCACCAACATCGCCGCCCCATGGATTACACAGAGCGGGGATACCGGCATCGCCGCACGGTCGCTTCATCAAGCTGGCATCGACCACGTCACGACCTGCATCGGCAGGGCCGCACTATTGCTTCTTCAAGCTGGTGTCCATCACGCCGACCTACTTCGACATCTCGGCTGGACCGGGGGCTTCGCCATCTCTTCATCAACCTACTCCGGACACTTCAAGTCACTAGCCGACCAGGCAATGGGTGCGCGGATCGAGTCCCAATTTTGGGAATCACCTTCCTTCGGATTGCTACAACAAATAAACCAGGTGCTATTAATCCTAGTATTTCTTTTTCCTTGTTTGGGTTAATTTTTCCCATGGAATTATTACACTGGTTTGTCCATCATATGTACGCAGGTCTATCAAACGGTGGCCGCATTAACGACGGTCGCATGATGGTTCGGTCGGTTTCAGACACATCCGCTAACGCCGCATCCGAACTCGGACCGACACAGTGAATCCAGGCTTTGCCACGCCTTTATTGCATTACGCCGACGACATGCATCGACATTGACTTCGCCGCCAGGCCATATTTCTTTTATTACTCACTTTGCATAAATTATTTATTATGCAACGATTTTTTTATTACTATCATCTCTGGTTTGCACTATATTTTGTGCACAGGAAAATGATCCAGCCGGACTATATCCTTTGACGTCACCTCGGCTGGACGGGGGGCTTCGTCAACACTTCATTACCCCATGCCAGGGACTTCGGCATCACTCTGCCGTCCTGCATTGCTATGTCACCACTTCGGAGTGCCGAGCTCTTTGCTCCGCCACCTCAGGACCGGCTTGGGGGATGGAAACATGTCTCGCATCAAGCTCGGACCGCGTCGTCAATACTGAACACATTAACCAGCTAAGTTGCCTTCATGCTCAAAGTTTTAAATTTCTAACTTGTGTTCGGTTCGACCAAGCATTATACTTTTTTGGAAAAAAAGTTGCTTGTAAAAATTTTCCTTGTCCAAACTTTGTTTGCACATACTTGACGCGCTACCCGCGCTCATTATACCTGGGGGCTTCTTTAACATAAGCTTATTAATATGGGCTTTATGCCCAACACATGTGTCACACTTCCGCATGTACCTTTTATTCACCATTATATGCATCGATATGACTTAAGTTTTGGCCAAGCTGGGTTGCTGGCTCTGTGCTTACCCCTCGCTCCCGATTGTTCGCTAGGTGGTAAAGGAGCACCTCTGCAATTGTTACTGCCGGTCAGCCGGATGTGTACCTCGACTGGGTGAAGCCGAAAGCTAGCGTTCTTAAGGGAATATTCGGTCGGTGAACTAAAAGATGATTTTAATTATTTATCCATCTGCCCCGGATGATTTTCTACTTTCATAGCAGCTTTAACATGCACTTTAGGGCATGCATCCCAAATAAAAGGAACCCTTAACGGAACTATTCTCCTGGAAGATGTTTCTTACTACCCATGTAATATAACATAACTAGTTCGGCACTTGTCTAATACAACACTAATGACCCTACGCCTTGTCTCCATGCATACCACGGTTCTTATATAACCACGAAGGTATTCGGACACACCTGCACTATTGGGTCCTCGAGGTCGAGCGGAAAGGTCCGCTATGACAAACGATCTACAATCCGCTAGTAGGCATTCTACATGTCACCTTACATTATATAGTCAACTTTACCCAAGTCACTTGGGGGCTCTTATGTTTATTTGAGCCATTTCATACTAAGTGTTTTTCTTCTTAGTCGTTGCAAAGTTTTTATTATTTATCACTCCTTTTCTCGACATGAGTGTGCGGTCACTAGCCGAGGAGCCTAATTTCTCTCTCAAAATCGCTAGAGTTTAGTTTTCTAAACTTGCCTAATCCGTAGGCTGACCCGCTTGAAGTCTTGAGATAGGATGTGTCATGTTAAAGCACGGCAGAAGCACTTTTTTTTTTCTAAAGTCCAATTTTCGGATTGGCACCGAACACTTGATCTTGTTCGGACGTCATAGTTTTTACTGACGTTTTTTGGGTTTCCAAGCTTTTGGCACTTTTAAACTATTTGTGTGTTTTCAGCACAAGTCTCGCAGTGCAACGCCGGACTGCTTTAGGGATTTGGCAAAAACATTCTCGGATATTGCTATATATGCATCAGTTTCGAATTGTGTCTTCGGTCAATAGTTGGGTTGCCCAGCTCCCGCGCTTGCCTCCTATGTTCCGCTTTGTTCGGCTAGGTGCGCAAAGGGAGAGCCACTGCGATTGTGCTTCCAGCTCGCATGGTCAAGCACCTCGATGAGAAAGCCAAACAGATCGTCACAATAGGTGTAAACTGGTCAGCGATCCGATGACTATATTAAATGACGGGCCATTCATAACATTGGTCAAGTGTTTACGGCTTGACCTCAACTCGCCAACACTACCGGGGTTATTAATCGCCTCCCAAACTAAATCCTCGATCTTTTGCTCTTACATTGGAGTTGAGGTTTCATGATCATGCTTAGCATGACAACCCAAAGAAAGGAACTGATAGCGGGACTATTTTCTTTGGAAGACATTTCTTTTGTTAAACAGTAATATAACATATCTCTCTGCGTACCTTTGTTTATAAAACCGAATGGCCATATTGCCTTGTTGGTTGTAAATCTTTGCCCTTATAAAGGCTTTATAAAGTAGGACAAACACTCCTCGGCTACTGGCCGAGGAGGTTGAAGCCGATGGTCGGTCAACAAAGTTTTGTACAATGCGGATCCGAGCATTAATGACGTAAAGTACTTGGATACATAGAGTCATTACACATAATTTGTGATTTTATTATGGATATCGATCCTTAATTCGGCCACCCGTGCCCGCATTAAGGCTCGGTGGCTACGGGGCTTCGGGCTTATTATTTACAAATATTAAAGGGGCACATTGATCCCCTGATCTGGTGTTGCCACCCGACCAGTGTCTCGGTGGCTACTGCATTGCTTGTTCTATGCAGAAAATCTTAAGTGCAATACAGTTTCTGAGGAGATTTTGATCCTCAGGTTGGTCGGTCGCACCCAACCTGAGTCTTGAGGACTGAGCACGCCGCTTTTTGTGTCCCAAGTATTCTGCGAGCTAGGACTTGATCCTCGGACCGATTTTGCAAATCAACTTTGAGTCTCGGCGCCACGGGATCAGCGGTCTTATGTCATCCTTCATGTCCATCTCGGGTTTTAGACCGATACACACCTTGAGGGCTACTGGCTATATATCTCGTCAGAGAATAAATTGCATCAATAAAAAATATTGACAAAAAATCAGCCCACATTCGGGGTGGTGCACCACCTCGGAAGCAATTCGGCATATAGTTCGGATGCAAGTGGCTGGCTCCTTAGAGGGAATTTTCGGCATTATGCTCGGCTAAACTCCTTCAAACTTCTTTGAACCAAGGTGATTTACGACACCTCGGATACATAGTCCGGCGTTGGAGCTCGGACATAGTCCAGCGTTGGAGCTCGGATACATAGTCCGGCGTTGGAGCTCGGACACATAGTCCGGCGTTGGAGCTCGGATACATAGTCGGGCGTTGGAGCTCCGACACATAGTCCGGCGTTGGAGCTCGGAAACAGTCCGGCGTTGGAGCTCGAACACATAGTCCGACGTTAGAGCTGGGAAGCAGTCCGGCATTGGTGCTCGGCTGCAAAAGATACCTCGAATGCAGTCCGGCGTTGGAGCTCGGACGCAAGAGGACACTGCCGCCCGGGAACAACTTCAAACCCGAGGTGTAGCATAAAAATAACAAGGCACTGATAAAGGGCGTAAACTTAAAGGGGCTCCTCGGATACCCGACGTGTAAACTCGTCGAATGCATTTCGGCTACCCTCAAGATCGAAGATGAGAAGATTTGTTGAACCAGTTTTCAAGAACGGCAACCGAAGATGAAGGAAAGTTCGGAAGAATCGAGGAGCGTCCCTAACTTGAAGACCGGTTCAGGGGGCTACTGACGGTGTCCTGGACTAGGGGGTACTCACCACGTCGTCCCCCGATCAGTTAGATTGGGCCGAGGACCCCCGCGGCCGCATACTCATGGGCCAGTCTGGACAGTTGTCGTATACTAGGAAGATTCCACAAGACTTGGCGATCAAGACAAGGACTCCTCCCCCACCGGCGTATTCAGCTAGGACTCTTGTTATCCTAGGCCTTTGGTGCATTATATAAACCAGGGCCAGGCTAGTCGACATATATACAATATACAACAATCGTACCATAGGCTAGCTTCTAGGGTTTAGCCTCCTTGATCTCGTGGTAGATCTACTCTTGTGCTACCCATATCATCAATAATAATCAAGCATGAGTAGGGTTTTACCTCCATCGAGAGGGCCCGAACCTGGGTAAACATTGTGTCCCTTGCCTCCTGTTACCATTGATCCTAAAACGCACTGCTTGGGACCCCCTACCCGAGATCCGCCGGTTTTGACACCGACAACATGCTTCTCCATAAGTCTGTATTAACCCAAACACTTTGATCATTTGATCAAAGCGAATGTTCCAACTCCGAGATGCTTGCACCAGCCCATAGATGGAGCGCTGGAGCTTGCATACCTTGTCAGCATTCTTAGGATCGATAAAACCTTCCGGCTACATCATATACAATTCTTCCTTAAGTAAACCGTAAAGGAATGCCGTTTTGACGTCCATTTGCCAGATCTCATAATCTTAGAATGCGACAATTGATAACATGATTCGGACGGACTTCAGCTTCGCTACGGGTGAGAAGGTCTCATCATAGTCAACCCCTTGAACTTGTCGATAACCCTTAGCGACAAGTTGAACCTTATAGATGGTCACATTACCATCCGTGTCAGTCTTCTTCTTGAAGATCCACTTATTCTCTATGGCTTGCCAATCATCGGGCATGTCCGTCAAAGTCCATACTTTGTTTTCATACATGGATCCTATCTCAGATTTCTTGGCTTCTAGCCATTTGTTGGAATCCAGGCCCGCCATCTCTTCTTCATAGTTCGAAGTTCACTGTTGTCTAACAACATGATTTCTACGACAGGGTTGCCGTACCACTTTGGTGCGAAACATGTCCTTGTGGACCTACAAAGTCTAGTAGCAACTTGACCTGAAGTTCAATAATCATCATCATTAACTTCCTCTCTAGTCGGTGCAGGCACCCCAGAAACATCTTCCTGAGCTGCGCTACCCTCCGGCTCAAGAGGGGGTACCTCGTCAAGTTCTACTTTCCTCCCACTTACTTCTTTCGAGAGAAACTATTTCTCCTAAAACGATCCATTATTGGCAACAAAGATCTTGCCTTCGGATCTGATGTAGAAGGTATACCCAATAGTTTCCTTAGGGTATCTATGAAGACGCATATTTCCTATTTGGGTTTGAGCTTTTCAGGTTGAAGTTTCTTGACATAAGAATCGCATCCCAAAACTTTCAGAAACGACATCTTAGGTTTCTTCCCGAACCATAATTCATACGGTGTCGTCTCAATGGATTTAGACGGTGCCCTATTTAAAGTGAATGCGGCTGTCTCTAAAGCATAACCCCAAAATGATAGCGGTAGATCGGTAAGAGACATCATAGATCGCACCATATCCAATAGAGTGCGACTATGATGTTCCGACACACCATTACGCTAAGGTGTTCCAGGCGGTGTGAGTTGTGAAACAATTCCACATTTCCTTAAGTGCATGCCAAACTCGTGACTCTAGTATTCTCCTCCACGATCTGATCGTAAGAACTTTATTTTCCTGTCATGTGGATTCTCTACCTCGCTTTGAAATTCCTTGAACTTTTCCAAGGCCTCAGACCTGTGTTTCATTAAGTAGACATACCCATATCTACTTAGTCATCAGTGAGGGTGAGAACATAAGGATAGCTGAGGTGGTCCTAGATTATGGGGTCCTTAGGGAGCCGGCCTATGTGACATGGGCCGGGCTGACGGGTCGTGAAGATACAAGACAGAAGGCCTTTTCCCATGTCCGGATGGGATTCTCCTTTGCTTGGATGACAAGCTTGGGGTCCGGATGTGTAGTTTCCTTCCTCTGTAAACCGACTTTGTATAGCCCTAGCCCCCTCCGGTGTCTATATAAACTGGAGGGTTTAGCCCGTAGGGGCAATCACAATCATACATGCTAGACATCTAGGGTTTAGCCATTACGATCTCGAGGTAGATCAACTCTTGTAACCCCTATACTCATCAAAGTCAATCAAGCAGGAAGTAGGGTATTACCTCCATTAAGAGGGCCCGTACCTGGGTAAACGACGTGTCCCCTGCCTCCTGTTACCTTTGATCCTTAGACGCATAGTTCAGGACCCCCTACCCGAGATCTACCGGGTTTGACACCCACATTGGTGCTTTCATTTAGAGTTCCTCTGTGCCTCGACAGAAGGGTTGATGGATCGCCTTGTCATCAAGGATAGTATCACTTCCGGAGAAGCCCTAGCTTTGGGGCAAACCCTCTGGCTCGGCAGCTTCACCATGGGCGCTCATTCGGCCATTAAGCCAGAGGCAGCCCAACCTGTCACCAAAAATATTCTTCGCGTCGGCCCTGAATACTCTGACAAGATGGATCCAGCATATGTATCGGCTTTAAACAAACTACTAGATCGCATCGCCGCCCTGGGGGTTGCAACTGACTATGATCGGATTGGGCTTAAACCCGATCAGAGAGAAATCAGATCTCCGCCGATCACCCATCAGGTGGCAATTGTGGAGGAACAAGCCGACAGTAACTCTTCTCCTACATTGAGAACAAAGTATGTTCGGATTTCCTAGTTCGGAGAACCGGACACCCATCTTCCGGAGGACACTTCTTGTCCTCCGAACATAGAATCAGACGTTGAGCGTAAGAACTCATCGGATGCTCCGAAGCCCGAGCTGGTAACCTCGGAAATTTCTTAGGATCCGGACTTCATAGTGGGTCTGGGTTCGGATTTAAGCCCGCCCACCCACCACAAGCAATATTCACCAAGCAATTCTGGTCCTCCGGACATATGCAACATAATGTACGTACGACAGCAGCCTCAAGAAATAGTCCATCACTTTTGGGCCAAATTCCTACTTGTTAAGAACAAGATCAAAGATTGCTTCCACAAGGACGCGATCTCGGTATTTTGCAAAAAATGTACGGATGAGGGAATCCTTAACGCCCTCAACCGCCATCGCGTACTACACTTTGCAGATTTGGCACACATAGTACAGAAGTACTGCGCAACGGAAACCGCCTGGAAAACCCAGACAGCCCGCTGGGAACCATAGGCCTTTAGACCATCTCCCGGACGGGCAAAGAGGATGCATCCTCGTGGAGCACCTAATCATCATCCCGTGGACAAGAAAATCAAGCCCTTTACAAGGCATAGAACTGTCCTCGAGGAATGGCTCGACAAGCCCTGTCAAATTCACATGATGCCGAACAATGAACCAACGCATAGGCTTCGAGCATGTTGGATACTCTGGCAAGTGGCCAAGAGCGGCATGGGTATCCTCACCAACAACACCCTAGAGAACTACTCTTCGGAGGACAATGATCTCAAAGTATTCATGGTCTTCAAGACCTTTTCATCAAATAATCAGCGCAAAAGGGCGCTCCGCGACCTCGCCGAAGTGTGCTAGGTGGCAGCAGTAAATCCTTGGGATGATACGGCAATCACTTTCAACGCCGATGATGAACCAAGATCCCACTCAGTCCGGGCACCAGCCACTTTGGTCCTAAACCCAATCGTCAACAGCTTTCGTCTCACTAAAGTGCTCATGGACGGCGGTAGCAGACTGAACCTCATCTACGAGGATACGCTCAATAAAATGCAAATGAACATGATTCGCATTGAGCAAAGTAATACAAACTTTCGCTGAATTATCCCTAGTCGGGAAGCTAGATGCTCAGGGAAAATCAAACTTGATGTGGTATTCGGCATGCCGGAGAACTATAGGTCCGAAGAGTTACTCTTCCATGTGGCACCTTTCAACAACGGGTATCATGCTTTGCTGGGGCGAGACGCATTCACGCGCTTCCAAGCTGTACACCATTACGGGTATATGAAGCTCAAAATGCCCGGGCCCAATGGAGTTACCACTATCACTAGTGATCCAGACATAACACTTTGCGCCGAAAACAAAATCGCCTCTCTGGCCATCGAGGCCTTATTCGAGGCCGTCGCGGCTGAAGAATTAACCACCCTACGTTCCATAGTGGACAGAGACGATGTAATCCTCGATAAGAGACCCAAATCCACTTCCTTCAAGCTAGCAAACGAAATAGTCAAATTTCATGTCCACCCAACAGTCCCCAAGAAAACAATTTCCATTGGGGCACAGCTAGATCCGACGGTCGACGCCGCATTACGCGCATTCCTGCGTGAGAACTGGGATATTTTTGCCTGGCACCCTTCGGATATGCCAGGTATCCCACGAAGACTGGCCGAGCATCGTCTCAATATACTGAAAGGATACAAACCAGTCAAGCAAACTCTGCGCCTATTTTCCGAACCCAAATGACAGGCTATGGGGGAGGAGCTAGCCAAGCTACTCGAAGCCAGGTTTATCAGAGAGATCAATCATCCGGACTGGCTAGCAAACCCGGTCATGGTACCTAAGAAGGTTAAATCCTGGCGCCTGTGTGTCGATTTCAAAGACCTTAATAAGGCTTGCCCTAAGGACCCCTTCCCACTACCTCGAAATGACCAGATTATTCACGCAACCGCATGACATGATTCTCTATGCTTCCTCGACGCATACTCCAGATACCATCAAGTTAAGATGAAATAATCCAACCAAGCCGCAACAGCATTCATCACTCTGTATGCGCACTTCTGCTTCAACACTATGCCTTCCGGGCTCAAAAACGCCGGTGCAACATACCAACGCATGATTCAAACATGCTTGGAAAAGCAAATCGGCAAAACTGTGGAGGCATATGTAGATGACGTAGTCATCAAAACCAAACATGTCAAATCGTTGGTGGATGACTTACGCCTTACATTCGACAACCTCCAAGCATATGACATACGACTCAATCCGGAAAAATGCTTTTCAGCGTTCCAGCCGGAAAACTGCTCGGGTTCATTGTCTCCAATAGAGGAATCGAAGCAAACCCTGCCAAAATCCGAGCCCTGTCACAGTTGGCAACACCAACATACCTCAAGCAGGTCCAAAAACTAGCTGGGTGCGTGGCAGCTTTAAGCCGTTTTATATCCAGACTAGGGGAAAAGGCGTTGCCATTGTATCGCCTGCTCCGCCGCACTTACCACTTCGTGTGGACGGATGCTGCCACAGCCGGACTAGAAGAAATAAAAGCTCTGTTAGCAAGTAACCCAATCCTGGCCACACCAAACGTCAGCGAACCAATGCTGCTCTACATATCTGCAGCTCACCAGGTGGTGAGTGCGGTGCTTTTCATCGAACGAGATGAGGAGGGACATAAATTCCCACTTAAAAAAACTATATACACTACAAGAAAAGACACATCCGTGACATTTTGGTCCGAATGAAAT
Source organism: Aegilops longissima (assembly GCA_021605205.1). Lineage (NCBI taxonomy): Eukaryota > Viridiplantae > Streptophyta > Magnoliopsida > Poales > Poaceae > Aegilops > Aegilops longissima. The sequence goes on along the minus strand of CM038676.1, from coordinate 597,549,123 downwards.
TTTTTCTGTCATACTTATGACACTTCTATGAGGATAATTGTGACAAAACCCGATATCATCATAGATGTGGTGGGCTCCTACTTCTATGACAAAAAATAATGACATAAAAAGGGCTTTTCGTCCTAGGCGGGCCGGAGACGTAGTTGCATGACATTCTTTGGGCCGTCCATGACAGAAAAAACCATGGTAGAAGCAAGGGCGAGGAAAATTTTGGGGAGTTCCCGATTACGGTGGGTGGTCGGGGGCCGAACGATGCGCGTTTCTCTCATACACGATGCTTGCGTGGAGTGCGGCGTTGGGCTCTAATCGAACCCGGCGCGGCGTTCGCCATCAACCCGGCGATTGCCTCAGAGGCTACGCGTTACTGAACCCGATCAAGCGATTCCTTCGTTCGCTACTGCTGCTAACTGACGCCGATTGAACCTGCTGCCTCGCTTCCCTTGATGAACAGTGAGCGTTGTTGGGGGGTTGGATGAACAGTTCCCGGTGGGGGATTGGATGAACAGGACCCCGTGGTGTTGCCGCTGGATGAACAGGACCCCGATCAATCGAGCCAGTTGTGCTTGGATGGACAGGACCCCGTGGAGGGCTGGATGAACAGGACCCCGTGGAGGGAAGGTTGAACAGTAGCCAGTGGAGGGCTGGTTGAACAGTAGCCGGTGGAGGGCTAGATGAATAGTAGCCCGTGGAGGGGTGGTGGAATAGGACCCCGTGGAGAGGGCCGGTTGAACAATAGTTGGTGGAGGAGCGCGCAGTGGAGGATGGATGAACAGGAGCCCGTGGATGAACAGTCGCAGGTGGAGGCTGGAGGAGGTCGACGGTGGATGAACAGTAGCCCGTGGAGGCTGGAGGAGGTCGATGGTGGAGATGAGTAGTATCCCGTGGAGTCCCGTTTTGCGGTACGCCACACCCCTCCCGATGAACAGGTCCCCCGTTTCGACTATAGCGCTCCAACACAAGTTTGTTTCCTCCGTTTTGCGGTACGCCACACCCCTCCCGATCAACAGGACCCCGTTTCGACCATAGGAGGTCCAACAGAAGTCCGTTTCCTCCGTTTTGCGGTACGCCAGACCCCTCCCGATGAGCAGGATCCTGTTTCGACCGTGGTTGGTCGAACACAAGGCCGTTTCCTCTGTTCTGCGGCACGCCAGGCTTCATTTCCGTCGGCTGTTCCATCCAAGCCCTCCCGATGAACACGACGAGGCATTTTGTTCCGACCCAGCCGGTTGGCCCCCCATGAACACGACGACGACGTAGTTTCCCCGTTCCGACCCAGCTATGTACACGAGCCCTGGCCGTACGTATGCGCGAGTAGGCATTAGAGACCCTCCCGTATGTACGTATGTGGCCATATTTTCTTTCTTGCACCCTGGCCACTGTACGTACGTGTACATGATAGGTGTGCGCGTCTACTACGACACGTGCGCGCCTCTACATCGACACGTGCACGCCTCTACATCATCCAGTATGTACGTACACATTCGTGACCAAAGTGACAACGCTACGTACGCTTCGACCAGGTGGGTCCCTGATGACCCACAAGTATAGGGTATCTATCGTAGTCCTTTTGATAAGTAAGAGTGTCGAACCCAACGAGGAGCAGAAGGAAATGACTAGCGGTTTTCAGTAAGGTTTTCTATACAAGCACTGAAATTGTAGGTAACAGATAGTTTTGTGATAAGATAAATTGTAACGAGTAACAAGCAATGAAAGTAAATAAAGTGTAGCAAGGTGGCCCAATCCTTTTTGTAGCAAAGGACAAGCCTGTACAATTTCTTATAATGAGAAAAGCGCTCCCGAGGACACATGGGAAGTCAAGCTAGTTTTCATCACGCTCATATGATTCGCGTTCGGTACTTTGATAATTTGATATTTGGGTGCACCGGTGCTTGGGTACTGCCCTTACTTGGACAAGGATCCCACTTATGATTAACCCCTATTGCAAGCATCCGCAACTACAAAAGAAGTATTAAGGTAAACCTAACCACAACATTAGACATATGAATCCAAATCAGCCCCTTACGAAGCAACGCATAAACTAGGGTTTAAGCTTCTGTCACTCTAGTAACCCATCATCTACTTATTACTTCACAATGCCTTCCTCTAGGCCCAAATAATGGTGAAGTGTCATGTAGTTGACATTCACATAACACCACTAGAGGAGAGAAAACATACATCTCATCAAAATATCGAACGAATACCAAATTCACATGACTACTAATAGCAAGACTTCACCCATGTCCTCAGGAACAAACGCAACTACTCACAAAGCATATTCATGTTCATAATCAGAGGAGTAATAATATGCATTAAGGATCTGAACATATGATCTTCCACCAAGTAAACCAATTAGAATCAACTACTAGGAGTAATCAACACTACTAGCAACCCACAGGTACCAATTTGTGGTTTTGATACAAGATTGGATACAAGAGATGAACTAGGGTTTTGAGAGGAGATGGTGCTGGTGAAGATGTTGATGAAGATTGACCCCCTCCCGATGAGAGGATCATTGGTGATGACGATGGTGATGATTTCCCCATCCCGGAGGGAAGTTTCCCTGGCAGAATAGCTCTGCCGGAGCCCTAGATTGGTTCCGCCAAGGTTCCGCCTCATGGCGGCGGAGTTTCGTCCCGTAAGCTTGCCTCTGATTTTTTTCCAGGGTAAAAGCCTTCATATAGCAGAAGATGGGCACCGGAGGGCCACCAGGGGGCCCAGGAGACAGGGGGCGCGCCTCCCACCCTCCTGGCCAGGGTGTGGGCCCCCTCTGGTGTTTTCTTCGCTCAATAATTCTTATTAATTCCAATAATAACTTCCGTGGAGTTTCAGGATTTTTGGAGCTATGCAGAATAGGTTTCTAATATTTGCTCCTTTTCCAGCCAGAATTCCAGCTGCCGGCATTCCCCCTCTTCATGGTAAACCTTGTAAAATAAGAGAGAATAGCCATAAGTATTGAGATATAATGTGTCATACCAGCCCATAATGCAATAAATATTGATATAAAAGCATGATGCAAAATGGACGTATCAGTCCCGACTGTCAGGAACTTCCTTGTGTGCGAAGATGTAGCTAGTGGGTCCCAGCAGTCAGGGGGCGAATCATTTTTTTTGCCTGTAATATGGACGCACTTCCTGGCGTGCGAAGATGTAGCTAGTAGTTCCCAACAGTCAGGGGGGAAACATTTTTTTTTCGAAATACGGTTGCCCGTCCGGTGGGTCCTTGCTGTCAGGTGGAGGAATCATTATTTTCCGCGTAATAAGGAGGCACTTCCTTGCTGCGGTTGTGGACCCAGCTGTCAGCCTCTCCACATACAATACTCTTCCGATGGAAGTCGGTCGTTGACCACATTGACCACGCCGCGTCGAGAGCACCAAGGCGGTGGACGATAGAGAGGCCTAGGAACGGGACGACGCGGAGCCAGGGAAGACGCGACAGTGGATGCCCACACAGAGAGGAGTACGAGGGTTCGCTGGTTCGGCTGTGGTGTGAGGCTGCCGTCGCTGCAGAATAACAGGGGGTTTGGGTGAGTAGAGGGATGGCCTGGGCAGCGGTGGGAGTAGTAGGGGCGGTGAGGCCTCCGCGACATCACAGCCGACCACGGGAGGAAGGAGCACGCAGCACGACCGACGCTGGTTTGGGCGGCTGGAGCAAGAAGACCAGAGGTTGAAGAAGCACTACGGCCGTTGGATGAACATCGTATGGTAACTGGAGCTAGAATCGTTCATATTGACTAAGTTGACAAAGCCCTCCGTCCTCTTCAACTTAGTAGGCCCACAAGTCAGCTTCCCATTATGCTGGGTTCCATATAGTAGGGGGAGTATTCCTTTTTTTGTGCGTAATAAGGAGGAACTTCCTTGCGTGTGAGGGAGTCCTGGATTATGGGGTATCCGGACAGCCGCACTGTGTACAACGTCCGGACTATTGAAGCGTGAAGATACAAGAGTCAAGACTTCGGCCCGTGTTCAGATGGGACTTTCCTTGGCGTGGAAGGCAAGCTTGGCGATCCGGATATTATATTTCCTTCCTTGTAACCGACTCCATGTAAACCCTAGCCCTCTCCAGTGCCTATATAAACCGGAGAGGTTGGTCCTTAGTAGGCCGATCACAATTACAACCATACCATCATAGGCTAGCTCTTAGGGTTTAGCCTCTACGATCTCGTGGTAGATCTACTCTTATACTACCCATATCATCAATATTAATCAAGCAGGAAGTAAGGTTTTACCTCCATCAAGAGGGCCCGAACCTGGGTAAACATCTATGTCCCTTGCTTCCTGTTACCATCAGCCTTGACGCACAGATCGGAACCCCCTACCCGAGATCCGCCGGTTTTGACACCGACATTGGTTCTTTCATTGAGAGTTCCTCTGTGTCGTCGCCGTCAGGCTCGATGGCTCCTTCGATCATCATCAACGACACCGTCCCGTATGAGACTTCCCCAGACAGATCTTCGTGTTGGGCGGCTTCGCGCGGGCCAACTCGCAGCCATCTGGAGCAGAATCGGCAGCTCGCCCCAGCCACCGTGTCAGGTTGAAACCTGAACTACATGGCGGACATCCGCGGAGACTTTATCTTCGATGGATTTGGGCCTATGCCAGGAGCACCGGACAGTCTCCACGAGCACGGCTTAGACCTGCCATCGGACGAAGCTCGGGTATCGCCCCCGTAGTATCTCCGGACCTAGATCCGGAGCAGGCTGCGCTGCCTAAGGACGGAGGGATGGACCCCGCCCCCAGGTCGTGCCCTCATCGGCGGTGGATCCGAACACGGGTCTTACCTCTGCGGTGGCCCGCGGCTCCGAACCCCTGGATTCGTATCCGGATGTTGGTTCCAGTCCGCACACTCTCGAGCCCGTCGGGCCAGGATGGGCTCCGGTAATGGAGTTCACCATGCGGATATCTTCCAAAGACTCGCCCTTTGGCGACATCTTGACTCATTAAAGTCTCTCTCTTTTTCAGGAGGCTCTTCACCGAACTATGTCCGGCTTGAGTGGGAGGCAGGCGACGAAGGAATTTCTTGCCCACCCACCACCCACTTTATTGCCACGGTCGATGACTTAACCGAAGTACTGAATTTCGACTCCAAAGACATCAACGGTATGGACGACGATGCAGGAGAAGAACATGAACCACCGCTCACTGGGCGGTGGACAGCCACCTCTTCTTATGATATATATGGTGGACACTCCGAAGGAGACAAATGGCGATGAGGGAATGGGGGATAAAACCTCGGGGAAAAAAACCAAAGAATAGGCGTCGTCGGTGCCACTCCAAGCCCCGCCACACTAATACCATCCCAGGAGACGAAAACAATCCGAATGGTGCCCAAGAAGAATACAACCCTGATCAGCCCGCTTTCGAGCAGGCCGAACAGGAGGATGAGCAGGTCAGCCCAGAAGAACAGGCGACGGACGAATACCCGGAGGAGGACAACTACATGCACCCCTCCGAAGACGAGATTAGCCTCGGCGACGACGAGTTAGGTGTGCCTGAGGATCCCGTAGAGCTGGAGCGCTTCAAGCGTCGGCTTATAGCCACTGCGAGGAGCCTGAAAAAGAAACAGAAGCAACTCCAAGCTGATTAAGATCTGCTCACAGATAGATGGACGGAAGTCCTTGCAGCCGAGGAATACGGATTCGAGCACCATACGGCTGACCGGCCACCTCGTGGTCGGGATAAAACGGCATACCAGTCCTCATACCAGCCAACACCCCCACGCCAACATACTACGGCCCGGGGCAACAAAATGTGACAGCCAAGATCGATCTATGGATCGCGGGGGCGCGCCTCGGTACGCGACGAGGACCGTCACGCCAGACACATCTTCAACAAGTCCGGCCGGGCCGAATATAGCCACCCAGAGAAATTCGACCTGCGTATACATAGCCCGACGCAGGCGCCACGCACCCCTACGCTTCAGCGATGAAGTAATGGATCATGAATTCCCGGAAGGGTTTAAACCCGTAAAGATCGAATCATACGAAAGCACAACAGACCCCGCAGTATGGATCGAAGATTTCCTTCTCCACATTCACATGGCCCGCGGAGATGATCTACACGCCATCAAATATCTCCCCCTTAAGCTCAAAGGCCAGCCCGCATCAAACTAACAGCTGCCAAACAAATTCCATTGGCAGTTGGGAAAACACGGAAGACGCATTCCTCACAACTTCCAGGGCACTTATGTGCGACCACGTGACGCTGATGACTTGAGCCACATCACTCAACAGCCCGGAGAGTCAGCCAGGAAATTCTAGACTCAGTTCCTAACTAAAAAGAACCAAATAGTTGACTGTCCGGACGCCGAAGCCCTAGCGGCTTTCAAGCATAATATCCGTGACGAGTGGCTCGCCCGACACCTCGGCCAGGAAAAAACCAAGTCCATGGCAACTCTCACAACACTAATGACCCGCTTTTGGGCGGGAGAGGACAGTTGGTTGGCTCGCAGCAGCACTACGCCACAGTCTGGCAATTCGGATGGCCGCGACAATAACGGCAAGCCACGATGTAACAGACATAAGCAACGGAACAATGGCGACAACACTGACACGGCAGTCAACGCCGGATTCAGTGGATCCAAGTCCGGTCAGCGGAAGAAGCCGTTCAAAAGAAATAATCAGGGACCGTCCAGTCTGGACCGCATACTGGAGCGCTCGTGCCAAATTCATGGCACCCCGGACAAGCCAGCCAACCAAACCAATAGAGATTGCTGGGTATTCAAACAGGCCGACAATATAAACGCCGAAGACAAGCACAAGGGGCTGCACAGCGAAGATGACGAGGAGCCTCGACGTCCGAACTCGGGGGGACAAAAGAAATTTCCCCCCCAGGTGAAAACGGTCAACATGATCTACGCCACGCATATCCCCAAGCGGGAACGGAAGCGGGCACTAAGGGACGTCTATGCGATGGAGCCAGTCGCCCCCAAATTCAACCCATGCTCAGCTTGTCCGATCACCTTCGATCGTAGGGACCACCCTACTAGCATCCGTCACGGCGGCTCGGCCGCATTGGTCCTAGACCCAATCATTGACGGATTCCACCTCACGCACATCCTTATGGACGGTGGCAGCAGCCTGAACCTGCTTTACCAGGACACAGTGCGCAAAATGGGCATTGACCCTTCAAGGATCAAGCCCACTAAAACCACCTTTAAAGCTGTAATTCCGAGAGTAGAGGCCCGCTGTACGGGCTCTAGAACATTGGAAGTGGTCTTCGGATCTTCGGATAACTTCCTAAGTGAAGAGTTAATCTTCGATATCGTCCCCTTCCGCAGTGGTTACCATGCACTTCTCGGACGAACCGCATTCGCCAGATTCAATGCGGTACCACACTACGCATATCTCAAGCTCAAGATGCCAGGACCACGCGGGGTCATAACGGTATACGGAAATATGGACCGCTCCCTATGAACAGAAGAACATACTGCAGCCCTTGCATTCGAAGTACAATGCGGCCTTCTCCAAAAAACCAATCCGGCGACAACAACTTCGAGCATAGTCAAGCGAGTCCGGAGCACCCCGCAACAGGATCGTCAGGCACGCCAAGACCGCGACTAGCAGTCCGGCCTCCGCTTAAGCCCCATCAAAGCAGCATTCGTGCCACGTGCACACAATTACGCACTTAAAATATCATCGGCATAGGCGGAGACGCATCAACGACTCAGTCAATAGTGCGGGTAACCGCCATATACTTTCATACTCTTTCCTGCTTACCTTTCAGGACACCGCATTGGCGCAGCATCGTCAAAAGAGCCGAATTGCCGGACTTATAGGGAAGAGACATCCAAGGAGGCAATAGACGTTGTGTACAGAAGGAAACACCCAGGTGGATTCTATTTATGATCATTATACCTGTTTTATCTATCTGAACACAGCCTGCCCCTGGATAGGACATGTCAAATAGTCCTATTTTATCTCTGCTTAACACATCCATTGTAAATGTACGCTTAAACGTATTTTTTCGTCAATGGGAGATTATATATAGCGTTAGCTTATTATTCTTATTTGAGCATTTTTTCTCTTATAAATGTTTATTTGATATTGCATCCGTACACTTTGGTGCGGCCGGTTTGCCAGGGGCTTCTCATGGCGCCCCGTAATATGGCAAATGAAGTCCGAACACTTTCAACAGTGCGGCACCCCGAACTTATAGCACTATATGCATTAGCTCCGAATCATGTCTTTGGTCTATAGTTGGGATAGCCCGGCTCCCTTGTTTTGGTGCCTTACGTTCCGTTATATCGGCTAAGGTAGCGCAGGGAGAACTACTGCGATTGTGTCCCGGTTCTTCCAGACGAGCACCTCAGTATAGAAAGCCGAAACTGACCGGCATGATGTGGCGAGAGCTGGTCGCTGTTCGAGAGGTTTTAAAATCCTTAAAGATTTTCCGCTTTAGGCGATAAATCGGCTTTGTCCGATCTAGGCGTCTATAGCGCCCCAATTCGGCCTTCCGGATTCTAGGGGCTTCACCAAAATTTAAAATTGTAGACTTCTATGGCTAAGTGAAAGTTATAAAGCCGCATAGTTCGATTGCCTTGTTCGCTGCGCCGGACACCTCCTTAAGGGACCAAACATTTGGGTAAAGAGTGTCCGGGTTTTCCACGAACACCCCGGTGCTAGTCACGTGGGGGCGGAAGCCGACGACTAGCCTACTTTCAGGATTTTATAAACAGCCCCACAGAAGGTAATATTTTAAATAACAAAAGCGCTACATAGCGCAAGTAACTTCGTCCTTAATTACAAACATGACAGAAGTGAATTCATTCCAATATGGCGTCCTTGGTATACTCATTGGCAACGAGACGAGAACCCTTCATCACGCCATCGAAGTACATTTCGGGATGGCGATGCGTTTTACCCTCCGTCGGCCCGTCCTTGACCAGCTTCTCCGCATCCAGCTTGCCCCAATGCACCTTGACGCGGGCAAAAGCTCGGCGGGCACCTTCGATGCAAACAGATCGCTTGATCACTTCAAGCCGCGGGCAGGCATCCACCCTCCGCTTGATCAGGCCAAATTAGTGTCACGCCCAAGATGCGACCCTATCCTAAAGGAACTCGAAGGTCCCAACAAGGATAGAAGCGCATCTTGAAGACGCTTTTGCAAGGTGGATATCATTACATCAACATTACATAATAGATGGGGATACATACAAGGCATACAATGCCACATGAATACAACAATACATCATATACAAGAGATCAACATCCGCCTACGGATGAAACATAAACAGAAACTCAAACAATATCCACCCTGCTAGCCCAGGCTGCCGACCTGGAACCTATCCCCTGATCGAAGATACAGATGAAGGACTCCAACACAAATAAACATCGCTCTCGCGTCATGATCATCGCGTAACCTGTACCTGCAACTGTTGGTGTAGTAATCTGTGAGCCATGAGGACTCAGCAATCCCATTACCATGGGTATCAAGACTTGCAAAGCTTAATGGGAAAGGAAGGGGTGAAGTGGTGAGGTTGCAGCAGCGACTAAGCATGTATGGTGGCTAACTTACGCAAATGAGAGCGAGAAGAGAAACAAAGGCGATTGTCGTCAACTAGTAATGATCAAGAAGTGATCGAACTCCTACTTACGTCGACATAACCCGAAAACCGTGTTCTCCTCTCGATCAACCCCGAAAAGAGACACTCACGGTTACGCACACAGTTGGTGTATTTTAGAAGAGTTTGCTTCAAGTTTACTACAACCGGATATTAACAAATTCCCATCTGCCACATAACCGCGGGCACGGCTTTCGAAAGTTCAAACCCTGCAGGGGTGTCCCAACTTAGCCCATGATAAGCTCTCGTGATCAATGAAGGATATTCCTTCTCCCCGGGAAGACCCGATCAGTCTCGGAATCCCAGCTACAAGACATTTCGACAGTAATAAAACAAGACCAGCAAAGCCGCCAGATGTTCCGACAAATCCCGATAGGAGCTGCACATATCTCGTTCTCAGGGCACACCGGATAGGTCAGCCTACGAGTAAAACCAGCCTTCGAGTTGCCCCGTGGTGGCCCCGCAGTCTGCCCGTTTCGGACCAACACTCGAAGGAGCACCGCCCGGGGGCTAAAATAAAGATGACCCTTGGGCTCCGGAAACCAAAGGGAAAAAGGGCTAGGTGAGGCAAATGGTAAAACCAAGGTTGGGCCTTGCTGGAGGAGTCTTATTCAAAGCGAACTGTCAAGGGGGTCCCATAAATCACCCAATCGCGTTAGGGACGCAAAATCCGGGAACATAATACCGATATGACGGAAACTAGGGTGGCAAGAGTGGAACAAAACACCAGGCATAAGGCCGATCCTTCCACCCTTTACCAAGTATATAGATGCATTAATAATATAAGAGATATTGTGATATCCCAACATAATCCTATTCACCATGGAGCAATGTTCAACTTCACCTGCAACTAGCAACGCTATAAGAGGATTGAGCAAATCGGTAACATAGCCAAACAATGGTTTGCTAGGAAGGGTGTCAAAGGCTAGAGGCTCATGGCAATTTAGGAGGCTTGAGGAGCAAAAGGTAGGTAGCGCAGCATAGCGATAGAACGAAGCAACTAGCATAGCAATGATAGTAGTGAGATCCAAGGTGACGGTCATCTTGCCTGAAATACCACTAGGAAGAAGAACGAGTCCATGAAGAAGATGAAGCCATGAAGTCGAGCAGGCGTGAGCGAGCGAATCCTCACGATCATAGCAAAACGGAACTATCGAGAAGAAGCACACAACATGGTAAACACACGACACATGAACAAGACATGATGCTCAACCAAGTATGATGCATGACAAGGCTACATGAAGCTACTCATTGCAAAAGATGATGCATACAAGACCAACACATCAAAGCAAGTTTAAATGAGGCCGGAAACAACATAGAACAACTCCGGTAAGTCCACATATGCAAATTTCGAAATTGGTCCAGATCTGAATAAACCTTATGTTCAAGTTCATATCCAGCAAGTTAAGATGCACCACGATGATCTACACGAAATTCTAGTCAAGTTACATATAAAGTTCATTTAATTCGGAGCTACGGCCTAGAAGATATGAGCAAAACAAGTTAAACATGGCATTGATGCAAAATGCATACGAACCTCAAGCAAACACTCTCAAAACAAGTATGCAACATGATAATATGAAAATACATGCAAAGTCAAGCAAGTTTCATGTAGAGCACAATCAAAACGGAGCAACGTTTCAACACATACACATGAAACAAATTATAGCAACAATCTGTCCAAAACAGCAACTAGGCATATTGCAAGCATCAAAACAACATGCTACAGAATCCCAACGTGAAAACGAAAGGCATGGTCATGATGTACAGGTAATGCATGACAAAACATGAACAATGAGCTATCTCCATAAACCAATAGAACATGCTCAAAAGGACATGGCAAGATTGCAAATAATAACAGTTTCAGACTTTGCAGAAATAACATCAGGTTGCAATGTTTAGAGCTATTAAACAACATGTTACAGCACGCTATCATGTCAAATTAGAGCATGACATAAACCTACTAATTGCATATAACAAAAGTCCCTTACTGACCATGAGCCAAAATGGATCCGAAGATATGATGGCACCCATGTAAACATGGCAAGTTATATTACAGATTCATACATGGCAGGAACAACAATAAGTAGGCATGTTGGTGAGCTCGAACCACTCACCACAGAGCAATACATGGAATGGCAAGGCAACCAACAGTAAGAAGACATGTTTATGAAGCTAAGCATGGCAAGATCAAGTTCATAGAGTGCATGGATCACTAACAACAATCATGGCAACATTGAACTTAATGTTAACAGGCTGACAGCAACATTATTTAGCAATTTTAGAGCCAGATTACAAAAAGCTACAGCAGGCTATAAATGCAACCAGGCCTATGGATAGATAGAGCAAGACATGTATAACAAAACATCCTTAGTGAACATCTCCAGATTATGCATAGAATGACTTGTAGCAGCAGGTTAACATAGCATCATGATATAGCAGATTCAGACATGCAAAACAGCAACAACAAGTACCCTACTTCACGAGCTCGATGCACTCATTACAAGACCCACAAAAATAAATTGATGACACCACTGTAAAGATGGCATGATGTAGCACAAAAAACATGTAGACATCAACCTCATAGGATGCACACATCAAATTCAACAAAAATGACAAATCATCAAGTTATAACAGTTTCAGCAGGTTAACATCATATAGCACTCTTGCAACGAAGATTCAGGCATCAAGATGGACTAAAATGAACATTATGCAATGGAATGAAATGAAGTACTCGTCGAGGAGAACAATTTGACATATTACACGGCCGAAACGGAGCTACGGATGCAGAGTTATGATGCGATGAACATGGCATGATAATGCTGCAGATCTCAGGGACTTGGGCAAAATTACCTCCGCGAAAAGTCAACGCGGGTCGGGTTCGACCCAGGACGGAGGGATCCGGGCGTGGGGAGGCGCGTTTGGATGGGGAACCCGGTGGATCTCGTCCCACAGGCGGATCTGACCGGACGAAACTCCGCGAGCTCTCCGGCGAGCATGGGAGGATTCGGCGATGAGCGGGGCGGGGGCGGGCGCGGTCGAGGCCATGGAGGCGGATCCGGCGAAGAGTGGCGGACCGGCGCTCGGCGAAAGGTCTTCGGCGGGCGGCTACTGGTCGCCGCGGCGGGACGATGGGGGCAGCCGGGGCAGCCACGGCCTGCGGGCGCGCAGAGAATGGCGGCGAGGCTGCGCCCAGGGCGAAGCGGCGGCGGAGGCCAACCCCGCAGCGGAGGAAGAAGCGCGACAGGGCGGCGGCCGGCGCTGGCGGGCGGCGGCGCAGCATCGGCGGGCGGCGGCCAGCACGCGCCGTGCGCTGGAGGCGGCGGCGGGCGGCGGCCTGGCCGCTCATGAGTCCTGGCGGCGGCGGATCTGGGCCCGCGCAGGCCCCTTATGGGCTCCGGGGGCCGGCGGCGTGGGGAGAGAGAGAGGGACACGCGGCGGCCTCCGATTGGGCAAAGGTGCGGCGGCGGATCTGTCCGGCCAGGGCTGGACATGTCTGGCGGGCAAGAGGAGCGGGGCTAGGGTTTAGACTGCGAAGAATTCGGAGGGGATCACATATTTATAGATAAAGGGAGCTAGGAGACTCCAAATGGGGTGCGGTTTTCGGCCACGCGATCGTGATCGAACGGCGGAGAGCATGGAGGGGAGTTTTCTGGGTTTTGGGCCACTTTGGAGAGGTGTTGGGCTGCAAAGAGAAGGAGGCTTTTACGGTTACCCGATTAACCGTTGGTGTACCAAACGACCTCCAAATGGCATGAAACTTGACAGGCGGTCTACTGGTGGTATACCAAGGCTTCTTGGCAAGACTCGGTCCATTCCGAGAATGTTTAACACCCGCTCACAACAAGAGGCAAAAGGGGAACGCCGGAGGGCATAGGAGTGCCGGATTGCAAAACGGACAACGGGGAAAAATGCTCGGATGCATGAGACGAACACGTATGCAAATGCGATGCACATGACGACATGATATGAAATGCAGATGATGACATGGCAAAGTGCAACACGCAAGCACATGACATGGCAACAACGACGAATAACTGGCAGACACCTGGCGCATCGAATCCGGGGCGTTACAAGTAGCTTATGGGCAGGAGCTCACCAGGCCACATCCGGACTATGAAGTCCTTCATAGCCAGTTCGGCCGCTCTTTGGAGTTCGATCAACTGCTTCAGTTGGTCGCTCAGAGGCATCGGATGATCGGCCCCATCATACTGGGACCAGAACAGCTTCTCCGTTGAGCTCCCCTCCTGGGCACGGTAGAACTCTGCAGCGTCTGAGATGCTACATGGCAGATCTGCAAATGCCCCTGGAGAGCTCCGTATTCGAGTAAGTAAAAGAAACGCTCCTCCACATGTTTGCTTTGCATAAATAATTTCTTACCCGCTGCTATCTTTTTGGCCTCCTTGATCTCTGCTGTGCTTTCTCGGCTTCGGCCTTGGCATCTTTCAAATTCACAAGGGCCTTCGCAAGCTCGGCCTCCTTCATCTTCAGATTATGCTCCACGGACTCGCACTTCTTGCCGAGGTCCTAGATCTCCTGCTGTACCTGCCCACTCTAGCACTTTGCTTTTCGCGCTCCTTACACTCTGAGGCCGCCTTGTCTTCAGCCTCGGACATCGCCTTCTTCAGGGACGCCAATTCGGTGGTGGCCCTATTCTGTGATCCTGACAGTTAGGTGTTAGACTCGTCAATTCTGCCTATCCTTAAGCGCATAAGAGCGGGAATTACTTACCCTTGTTCTCTTGAGCTGCCTCTTCACGAGGGCGAGCTCTCCCTGCGCTGCTCCAGTGCCGCTTGATTCGGCAACCTCGGCGATGCAGGCAGCAGGAAGCAACACAACCTGCTTATTCACAACAGTACTTATTATTAGACTCCTACGGATTATAGTTGACCCTCCATTTGGCTTTTCTTTCAGAACACCAACTAGAGTATCATCGGCTACTACCTATCGGGTGGTAATTTCATATATTTTTTACTTACCTCAAAGCCCGTCAGGAGGCTTGTGCAGGCTTCGGTCAGTCCGCTCCTGGCGGACAGAACCTTCTCAATCACCGCACTCATAAGAGTACGGTGCTCTTCTTCCATGGAGGCGCCTCGGAGCGCTTCCACCAGGCTATCCGGCACCGTTGGTGCGCCGGAAGTCCTCGGCACGGGCGGCTCGCCCTCCCTAACGGGGGGCTGCCCGCCCAAGTCCGGAACCGTTGGGGGTTCCGGAGCAATGTTCGGTCGAGAGTTCGCCCTGTTGCGGCTCTCATCGACGTGATCCGTGGGGATCTTGAACCCCGCATGCCCGACATCTGGAATCCCGCCGTGGGCCGTCTCCAGAGTCACCTCCCCCTGCTCTGAGAGTCTTTGGGACAACACCTCCGTGTCATCCGCGTGTGGAGGGGTAGTGGCCGCCGGGAGCGAATTTATCGCCGAATCGCTCAGTGACCCGGAGGAGGATTCCTCGGGGTGAGCCCTGGCCGGACTGCATATATGTTCGGCATTAGAAGTGTAAAAACTACGAAGTAAAACCATGATAGGATGCGGACACTTACGATCGCACCGGGGGCTTCCCCCGGGGCAGCCACCCCACCTCGCTGTAAGCGGCTATGGCAGAATAGTCCGGAAGGGTTACCTTCCCCTTCTTGGACGCCCCAGCCTCTCCCTCCGGGGTGGCTTTTCTCTTCTTCTCCCCCCTAGTGCGGGGAGGTGGAATTTCTTCTTGATTCCCCCCGCCTCCGCGGGAGGAATGTGCCTCGTTGTCATCGGACGATAGAGGAATAACGTCCTTGCGCGGAGGGCCTTTTCCGCCCCCCTGGCCCGCTTCGCCGGGCCCCTCATCCTTCCCGGATGGGGCGTCTTCTTCTTCTTCCTCCTCCCCTTCGTGGGAGGAGTCCGCCTCGTTGTCTTCGGACGCAACCTTACGCCGGAGACCCTTCCTTGTCCCCGGGGCCTTCTTTTCGGCCTTCTTCTCCGGCACCTTGTATGGTGCCGGGACTAGCATCTCCGTCAGGAGAGCATCCGCTGGATCTTCCGGGAACGGAGCCGGACAGTCAATCTGCTTCGCTGTCTTCACATAATCCTGAGGCAATTATATATAAATACTTAAAACTACCCCCATGAATGTATTAGGAAAAAGCTAAACCCGGTGGTGGTCCCAAAACTCACCGGATTCGGGGGCCGCGCAGCATGAAGTCCGCGGTACTCGGATGTGGGAGGAGGTACTTCGGAGGCCTTGAAGAACACTTTCCATGCACCTTCGTGCGTCATACCGTAGAGCTTCCGGAGCGTCTGGTGTTCAGCCGGGACGAAGTCCCACAGATTTACCGCCCGCCTTTGGCAGGGCAAGATCCGGTGAACGAGCATGACCTGGATCACATTGACAAGCTTGATGTTCTTGTCCTTCATGCTTTTGATGCATGTCTGGAGTCCGGCCAGCTCTGTGGAATCTCCCCAGGACAGGCCCTTCTTTTCCCAGGAGGTGAGCCGCATAGGAATTCCGAACCGGAACTCGGGGGCCGCCGCCCAGTTGGCGCCGCGAGCTCGGTGATGTAGAACCTCCCTGATTGCCATCCTTTTACGGTCTCCGTGAAGGAGCCGTCCAGCCAGGTGACATTAGGCATCTTGCCCACTATGGCCCCTCCGCACTCTGCTTGTTTGCCGCGTACAATCTCCGGCTTCACGTAGAAGATTTGCAGCCACAGGCCGAAGTGAGGCCGGATGCGGAGAAAGCCTATAGCAGCGATGAACGCCGAGATGTTGAGGACGAAATTCGGGGCTAGATCATGGAAATCTGGCCCATAGTAGAACATGATCCCGCGGACGAAGGGATGGAGTGTTAATCCCAGTCCACGGACGAGGTGGGCGACGAACACGACTCTCTCGTGGGGTCCTGGGGTCGGAATGACCTGCCTAGCATCCGGTAGCCGGTGCGCCATGTCTGCGGCCAAGTATCCGGCGGCCCGAAGATTTGTGATGTGCTTCTCCTCGACGGTGGAAGCCACCCACTTGCCTCCTGCTCCGGACATGTCTAGCAGTGCGGAGGAGACTTGGGCTTGGGCGCTGGAGCTCGAGGGGGCAAGAGTGGGCAGAGAAGGAAGAAGGCATGGGTAAAAATGAAGAAATCTTATCCCTTTATAGAGGCGACGAAAGCGGTGCACCTCCCCACTTGCCCGTTGAGAATCGCTTGCTTCCCAAGCGCCACGATTAATGATGTGGTGGGACTACCCGTACCTGTATTGATGAGAATCCCGTGATAAGGGGGCACGATCTCTGCTTTGACAAGACGTGTCAAGGAAACCGCCTCACAATATGCGATGTCGCTGGTTGTGGGAAGACGGTTCGAATAATGACCCGACTGTAATGACACGTCGCGTTACTTGAAAAGTTGTCAGCAGATTGCATTTGCGAAACATCATTCTCTCTACGGTGGCATACGAAAATTATCTTGTGGATCCAGACACGGTTTGAGTGTTCGATAATTACATTGGAGTATTCGGAGGAGGAACCCGCCCTGCAATGCCGAAGACAAGACTGCGCGCCGGACTCATCGTCATTGAAGCCTGGTTCAGGGGCTACTGAGGGAGTCCTAGATTAGGGGTTATCCGGACAGCCGGACTGTGTACAACGTCCGGACTATTGAAGCGTGAAGATACAAGACTGAAGACTTCGGCCCGTGTCCGGATGGGACTTTTCTTGGCGTGGAAGGCAAGCTTGGCGATCTAGATATTATATTTCCTTCCTTGTAACTGACTCCATCTAAACCCTAGCCCTCTCCGGTGCCTATATAAACCGGTGAGGTTGGTCCTAGGGTTTAGCCTCTACGATCTCATGGTAGATCTACTCTTGTACTACCCATATCATCAATATTAATCAAGCAGGAAGTAGGGTTTTACCTCCATCGAGAGGGCCCGAACCTGGGTAAACATCTGTGTCCCTTGCTTCCTGTTACCATCAGCCTTGGCGCACAGATCGGGACCCCCTACCCGAGATCCGCCGGTTTTGACACCGACAGCGTGCAAAGATATAGCTGGTGGGTGCGACCTATCAGCGGGGGCACATTTTTTTCGCGAAATACAGAGGACCTTCTGGTGGGTCCCAGATGTCAGGTGGAGGAATCATTATTTTGCGCGTAATAAGGAGGCATTTCCTTGTGTTCGGCCGTGGACCTAGCTGTCAACCTCTCCACGTTCAGTCCGCGTCCGATGGATGTCGTTCGTGGACCACGTTGACCAGGCCGTGCTGAGAGCACCATGGCGGTGGACAAGGTGAGGCCTAGGAAGGGAACGACACGGGGCCGAGGAAGAATCGGCAGTGGTTACCCACGGGTTGGGGAGTACGAGGGTTTACTCGTTCGGCTGCCGTTGCCGGAAAATAACAGGAGGTGTGGGTGAGTAGAGGAATGGCCTGGAAAGCAATGGAGTAGGGTGGGGTGGTGCGGCATTTGCGGGAGCACAGCCGGTCATGGGAGGCGGGAGCAGGCAGTCCCACCGGCGCTGGTTTGGGCGGCTGGAGCAAGAAGATCCGATATGGAAGAAGCAGCACGGCCGTTGGATTAACATCCAATGGTCACTGCTGCTAGAATTGTTTGTGGACTAAGTTGACAAAGCCTTTCGTACACGTGAACCTAGTAGACCCACAAGTCAGCCTCCAAGTCTGTCCCAAACAACATACAACCCAAAATTTCTAGCGAGATTCAAATTAATTTTAAAACTAAATATACCTTAATTTAAATTCAATGAAATTTTACCCGCACAAAAAAATGAAATTTAAAATATCAAAATCCGAAAAAAATATATTTTTGAACTAATTGCATGTTTGCTGTATTTTTTCATTTTACGTCCCATTTATTATTATTAATAGCCCATTTTCTAGGAAAAATGCATCCCTCCTCGTCTTGAAAGATTTCCGGCCCAGCAGGGCGTAGTAAAGCAAGTAGGCCTAAGTTGGTTATTCTGCAAAAAACTAAATAGCTGGCTAGCCATTTTCAGATAGGAAAAAAACAAACTGGGCTGGTCATGTGCTAAATATATGAAATAAAAGCCTGGGCTAGATGGGCCACAACTCCCGCACAACCCAGTTTATATCCTTCTCCGTCTCGAAAAAACAAAATTACTACCGAGCTGCTGGGTCCCTACTATCATCCTGACCATGTACAGTCATCTCCTTATTCCTCTTGGTTGTTAACCATGTTGACAACACCGAAGGGCGGCACCACGGCGAGTGAACCAAGGCGGAGGACGATGGTGAGGCCTCGGACAGGAACGAACAGGAGCCGGGGAAGATGCGCAGAGTTTTTGGGCGCGATGTGGCCACAATGCGTGCGCGGCAGCACAGCCAGCCGTGGGAGGCGGGAGCAGGTGGTCCCGCCGGCGCTGTTTTGGCTTTGGCGGCTGGAGCAAGAAGAGACTGAAGAAACACGACAGACGTTGAATGTCAATCCAACGGTCAAGGTTGGCACATTCGTTTGTTGACTAAGCCGACACCAAGTAGCATACTTTTTTATATATAGGAAGAAAGAAAAATTGGGCTCGTTCGCCTGATAACATTCCCAAAACTGCGACCGTTTGATCTTGTGTCGAAACTAAAACTTAGAGGAAAATGCGTTCGTCTGCCGTCCTCCTCCCAGGGAATGTTCGCCACATACGTGACTAGCACCCTTAGTTTTCAACCGAGAGGTCTTGGGTTCGAGTACCAGGAACTCTCAATTTTGTCCTCCTTCCTTCCTCGCAAAAAAAAGAAAATCAAAGACTTGAGAAGGCGTACAAAACAAGCTAGGGTACCAGTAAAGAGATGTTGCTGAGTTTTAGAAAAAAGAGAGACGTGCTCCTATAGCTGGTTCGAATCCAAACTTAGACTATGACTATATATGGTGCTATGCTACTCTGCAAGTAATGAAACTGACATATCGAACGTTTGCTTCTCCTCTTCTCTACTTACTCTGCCTAGCATCAGAAGCTCTGGCCGCAGCAACCATGTCCGCTAGCTGCTCATCCACCTGCTCTTTAGCAGGCAACAACCAGATATGCGCCAAGTCGCCACCTGTACCATTGCCTGTGGGTCTCATCACACCCCCGCCGGCACACGCACATCACAACCCGCTGCCGTTGGTGTGGTGCCACTGCTGCAAACCACGCAGAGTCATCCGTCGCGTCTGAACCACAATCCTCAACCCTGGCCGAGTCTTCTACAAATGCCCGATTCATGGGGTAATAATATGTTTAAGTGTTGTTCTACTGCTTTCAGTTCCTGATTTTTTAATAGTTTGGTTGATGATCTTCCAAATTGATTCATGCAGAAAAGGGAAGATTCGTGAGATTTGTATTTGTGGGAAGTTGCTGATATGGGGGAATGCAACTATGCTGATTATTTGGTTAGTCAGGGAATTCCAATACCAGCAGGTTGGGGTGTTGGACAAGTAACTGAAGGAACGACAGAAGAGGAAGATGTAGAGTAGAAGGTTAAAGATGAAGTTCCTCTGATCATGGACAGGCAACAGCTGCTGAACGGCCTTAAGAGCAATGAGGAGATGAAAGAGCTTGTGAAGATAATGGGCAAAATCGATGTGCTCTGTAGGATAATTGTCTCTTTATTTGTAGTGTATGTAGCACTCGTGATGTATTCAGTGGCTATTACATGAGCACTTTGCTGAAACTAGTAATGAATGAAACCTGTGTAGCAGCCTGGGCGTAGTGTTGTGAATATCTAATGATTTCTATTAACGGAAATCAGGGGGTATCCCCTTTTTCTCATAAATAAATAAATAGCAGAGGCCCTTTTGGTAAGAAATAAATAAATTAGCAGAGGCCATGTTGGGCCAGCTTTGTTCCCATTCGAAGAGGTCGAGCAAATTGCAGTCCAACATCGAACTATGTCATCAAATTCAACTTTCACAGCCAAATATGAGTACAACTAAACAACAATGTCATCATGTTTTAGTCGTCATACAATCAGCAAACACAAATCAGCATACATAACAAGTGATGTTCTCACAACAAAATACTAAACAACACGTTCATCAGGTTTCAGGTGTCATAGTAGATAAAAAACGACTTCTGACATGCAAATACGACAAAAGCAATCTAATCATCATCCGCAGCAGCAACGTCAACATCTTCGCCATGTGTCTCAGTCTGAATCGTAATCCCCACGGTGTCATCTTCTTCTTCATCCTCAATGTCCTCGAACGTTGGTTCTTGATCAACTCTTGTATGTCCACAGCAGGATAGTCAATCTTTTCTCCAGCGTCATTGGCGTGATGGTTCTCAAAGATATTAGGAACATCTGTGTTATCTAGTACATCAGGAGCAGTGTAAGCATCATCTTGTTGTGCAACTTCTTTAAACGAATTCCTCTGCTCAAACGTTTGCAATACTCTCCAGTCGTCGCTACATGCACATGTGTCTTCCAAGAAAAATATCTGTGTTTCTTGATTTTCCAAAATAAAAGGCTCGTTGGTCTCGTACACCGCCTTGACATTGATGGATTTTAAATATTCATCAGCTCTGGGTTCCTGGAAAACAGGTTATACCAACGACCGCACAACAGAACCACACACCAATGATTCTCGAAACTGGAGATATACTGCAACTGAACAATGTCTGTTATGTTAGCATGCATTTCAGTTGTCTCTTTGTCGTACGTATCCGTGCTCACGATGGCACTGTTTTGTGTCTTCCTGCCTTCGTCGCGTGCAAGGGTGTTGTAGCGCACATCTCCAACAACGCAAGATACATAATGTCTTACCCGAGTATCAGGACCCATTGCTAGTGAGTAAAGGGCATTATCAACTGCCTTCCCAGCCCCCCGCATCTTCTTAACCTATGGTTAGAAAATAGACAAGCTGATCATCTTATGTACTCAATATATTAAAAAAACTGACAGTGCAATTCAAAAGCTTACATGGCTCTTGAACCATTTTGCAAATCCTGCCATAACCAGTTTGTCAATGTTTCTTGGATTTTGTGGCAGTAACTCCTTTTTGTAGATGCTGCACAACATAGTGATCGTGTCAAACATCTAAATAATAAGAATGTGCTGCAAGTTTAGTAGATTACGATGTATAACCTACAGTACTTAGCACTTACTTTATATAAGGTAGTATCTCAGGACAGTTATTCAACACATACCAAACCATTTTGTCCAAATCTTTAGGTTTGTCCTCTTGTCGACTCTTCCCTTTAGGTCGAACAATAATCGAAAACATTGAGCCCGGGATTGTCTTCACCCACCTCTTTGCTCAGCTGATCAGCTGTTTCAATGTATTTTGAGCAGAATGTCAACGCTTCTGTAGCAATGTAGGCCTCTGCAATGGAACCCTCAGGTCTAGCTCTGTTCCTAACATAGCCCTTGAAAGTGCCTAAACGCCTTTCAATAGGGTACATCCAGCCATACTGTACTGGACCTCTAAGTAGTGCCTCATCAGGTAGATGAACAGCCAAATGCACCATCACATCATAGAAGGCTAGAGGGTATATCTTCTCATGGTCACATAGGATAGTTGGTATCTTGTCTCTAAGACGCTCCAAAGCATCTATCGTGATATGTCTACTGCAGAGTTCCCTGAAGATTATGCCGCAGATCCAAATCTTTCCAATACTCCGTGTCCCACAAAGTGGACCTGCGGGTAAACAATAATCTCTCTTCTGCCCCGCCATGCTTCCTTTTCCCGCTACCATTACCAAGATGGTTTCCTGGTGTAATATGCCTGACCTTCTCTAATTCCACTTGCAACTCATCGGCGGTGAGCCTCTTTGGCGCATCACGGTTTTGATGCTTTGCATTGAACACATGTCTTCGGTATTTTCTAGTATGCAGCTTGTCCTTGGGAAGGAAACGGCGGTGTACAATGTAACAGATCTTGCTAAGTATTGCGTATGACAGCGGATTCCTGTCACAGCAAACACATGCACTGTAACCATGTGCCGTTCGCCCTGACATAGTGCCCAAAGCCGGATAATCATGGATGCACCAAATTATAACAGCACACAGAAAGAAATCAGCCGGTGGGCTGCTATATAGGTCTCGAGTGAGAACACCTCTCCATAGCTGTTGAACTTCCTCCACAAGAGGCTCCATGAATAAACCAAAATCCTTTCCAGGACTTTTTGGACCTGGGATGAGCAAGGCTATCATGTAGTTTGATTCTTTGGTGCAGACATTTGGAGGCATGTTGTAAGGGATAAGAAGCACTGGCCACATGCTATATGTGGCGCTCTGGTGGCCAAATGGGTTAAATCCATCTGAAGCTAAGCCAAGTCAAATGTTTCTCGGGTCAGCAGCAAACTTTTTGTGTTTATGATTGAAGCTTTTCCACTCACTATCATGAGATGGATGGCTCATTACATTCTGATCTCTATACTCCTGGTTCCTAGAATGCCATAATACATCCTCTCTTGTTTCAGCATCATGAAACAATCTCTGCAATCATGGTATAATTGGAAAATGTCTCAGAACATTATGAGGAATCCTCTTCAAAGCATGGCCATCTTTCCATCTTGATGATTTGCATTTCGCGAATTCACTTAAGTTGGCATAATCCTTCCGGAACAGAACACAATTATTCTTACAAACATGGATCATATCATATCCAATTCCAACTGCATGAAGGAAATTCTTCATTTTACTATAGGTGTGTGGCAGCTCAGACGCATCTGGGAAAGATTTGCGGAAAGCAGCCAACATCGCATCAAATGATTTGTTGGTCATCCGCTCAGATGTCTTCACCTGAAGAAAGGTGACCATAGCTGAGAATACTGACAGCTTATTTTCTGGGGTGATAGCCATGTTGCATTGTTCCAACATGCGGGCCCACCGTTTTTCTTCTGCGGGTGAAAGTTCACGAGATGCACGAGCATTTCGTAGCATTGTTTCAATGTTGGTAAAACTCACTGGCTCCGCCACCACCACCTCCTCCTCCTCTTCCACATGAGCATCAGGAAGATCAACATGGTGATGTGCTGCTTCCACGTAGTCAATAAATCGATGTTCACAGCTTCACCATGATGAACCCACCTAGTATATGTGACCGACATCCCATACCAGTGTAGATGATTTTGCATAGTTCACTGGGGTCTTGTAACTGAATTCATACAACTGCTACACGGGCAGAGCACATCAGATTTCGGACCAGCGTACTCAGCTCTGATAAAGCACATGAAGTTTCCAACCCCGTCGACATATGCAGTGGAGAATCTTTGAGCAGAAGTTATCCAAGTCCTCTCCATCTGTTAGACATACAAATTAGTTCTTCCACTAGATATTACAGGAAAAACATATATGCTTTTTTATGAAGCCCAGAAAAAATATTTGGACGAGCTATGGAAAGATATTTGGACGAGCAGATCTAAGTAATGAAATATATGTAAAGCTAATTCAGCAAACAGATCTGAGTGCTAAATTATGGAACGCTGATTCAGCAGTCAACGAGGCCGAGCACACATCCATCAAACTGTCGAAGGCCATCGCAGCAACAAAGATCGAGTATAAAATGGTGTAGAGCTATTTCACCTAACAGATTGGCTACTAGACCATGGCAATCTATGTCACAATAAATATATGGCAGGATATTTTAGCAACTAATCGGCCTTGGCAAGCCATCTCAGCTAAGCAGATTGAGTGTAGAATAGGGCAAGGAAGCTTCTTAAGAAGAGCATATTGACTGTAAACTACTTCGACAAACAGTGAGATTAACAGTGTCTATCAGCTAAAATTCAGTGCTACACCGACATGAACGGGGCCTCAGTCTAGAATGCACGTACCGTGGGAAGCTTACCGCCATGCGTCTCCACACGAACATCGCCAGCGGTGGCGGCGCTGACCACCGTGCGCCTCCACAAGAACGTCGCCAGCGGTGGCGGCGCGGCTAGATGAGGACAGTCTACGAGAGCGTACTGTGGGAGCGAGAGGATCGCCGTGCATCCCCACGATGAACCGCGGCGCCGACGTATTGGTGCAGCGGGGAGGGCGGCTTTGGCGGAGCAAATGGAGTGGCGGGGGCGGGGAGGGAGGGTGTTTGGGGAATATTATTGGCTAGTAGGTCGAAGGGCGGTTGAATTTAGGATTTGGGGGGATTTTTTTTGGGGTGGTGGAGGATTTTCACGCGGTGGGCGGGGGAGTTTGGCGCATGGTCGATTTCTCCAAGTTCAGTCCCACGTGTCAGTGAAGAGGCAAGCCGAAGCACGTTCCGTTTGCATGAGCCGTGTGCAGGACCGAACGTGTGTGGGGTGCAATGCGACCGCGACAGGGGTGCTGTGAGTTTACCTCCTTGTTTCCTTTTAAACTAGGTGCTTCACCCCCTCAAAAAAAACTTGGTGCTTCGCGCAATCCATTGATACTACTACTAGTAATCCGGTAATCCCGAATAAAACGGTGCGGCCGGATATTTTCCCGCGCGATATGCTGGGAGGTTGGCTTAGTTGGGTTTTTTAGGACGAGTAACGTTACACCTACGTAATTCCAGTTACGTAATTAACGTAATGTGAAACATGTGAGCTGTTGATTGTAGATTGGGGGGAGGGAGGGGCCCACCACCATGAAAATCAGGGGAGGAGAGAGAGAGGCAATTTACGTTAACCCTTTCGTAGGTTCCCGTAGTTGTAGAAAGATGTGAAATGTGTGAATGTGTAGTGGACGTACTATTGGAGTGCCTAAGATAAATTGTGTATGTATAGACCCTATGCGTTTATTTACTTCGCATGTTAGCTTTGTCTCGGTTCAATAAAAAGCAGAGTTGGTGATGATGCTGTGCCTGTCATCCTGCAATATAGGCCGTCCGATCTATATCTAACGCATAGGAAGGAAACTATGACAATTTACCCACACTTCTCTCCACATTTGCAGATAAGGCCTTCCCTCGTTTATCCTTTTCTTCCACAAGATCTTGATGTTCCGTGCAATGCACGGGCATCTTGCTAGTACTCCTACAATATACTATATTGTTGTGAAAGTTCATATACACCGGCCGAGATTAATGCAAACACGACAAATTTTCATTACATTTTGAACTTATTCTACGGCGGCGACCGACGTCCTCCATCTGCGATCTCTATGTACGGGGGCGGGGTTCAAGACCCGTGAAGTGAAGGTGCGGTCTCCTGCGAGGAAGAGTAGAACAAGGGATACGGACCGGCCAGTTGGCACACCATGCCCTGCCACCTCCCATGCCCTACTCATCCTCGGAGGAGTCCCTGACCTCGGCGGTGCCGGACGTTGGACGGCGGCAAGTAGGACGCGTTGCTGACGGTGCTCCCTTCGTCGGCCGCCAGCGTGGCCACCGCTTGTGCCGCCGCGTTCGCGTTTGCGTCCGGCTACGCCGCTATTGCGTCGTGAGAGGCGACTTGAGAGAGGGCGGCGACCTCGAGCTTCATCCCCGAAGACAAGCTCTCCCATAGAGCGTTCACGCTCGCGGTCATGGCAGATGTGGTGCCAGGTAGGAGGACAATTCGCTAAGGTGTGGAGGTTAGCTGGGCGTTGCCGCTTTAAGTAGCGCATTCTGGTGAGGCCAAGTGAGGGAGTCCTGGATTAGGGGGTGTCCGGATAGACGAACTATGACCTTTGGCTGGACTCCTGGACTATAAAGATACAAGATTGAAGACTTCGTCCCGTGTCCGGATGGGACTTTCCTTGGTGTGGAAGGCAAGCTTGGCGATACAGATATGTAGATCTCCTCCCATTGTAACCGACTCTGTGTAACCCTAGCCATCTCCGGTGTCTATATAAACCGGAGGGTTTTAGTCCGTAGGACGAACAACAATCATATCATAGGCTAGCTTCTAGGGTTTAGCCTCTTTGATCTCGTGGTAGATCTACTCTTGTACTACCCATATCATAAATATTAATAAAGCAGGAGTAGGGTTTTACCTCCATCGAGAGGGCCCGAACCTGGGTAAAAACATCGTGTCCCTTGTCTCCTGTTACCATGCAGCGTGAGCGCACAGATTCGGGACCCCCTACCGAGATCCGCGGTTTGACACCGACATTGGTGCTTTCATTGAGAGTTCAGATGTGCCGTCGCCATCAGGAAGGATGCCTCATCCCGTCTTTAAAGACGGGACTGTTGCTAAAGGAGCTTTGGCTATCGGCCAAACTCTCAGCTAAGCGGTTTTCTTATGACCGCCTGTTAACCGCCCTTGCACGATGACTTCTCGGGTCGCCGAAAGCAATCTTCCGTCAACTCAGAACTCTCCGAGCAGTTAGATCCGATGGAGCTCTCTTCCTTAAGCGAGCTCTTGGATCGCGCCGCCGCCTCAGGAGTCGCTGCAGACTACGATCAGATTGGGCCTAAACCCGATCCGAGAGATTAACTCTCCTAGGTCACCCATCACGTTGCCTTTGGTGGAGGAACAATTGGCAGGCCTTCATCTATCTTAAGGACTAGTTATGTCCGGATTCCCAATCCTCAAGCTGGATACCAGCGGAGGAGGGGCGTTACTCAAGCCACTGAACCTAAAGTCAGACAGCGGGCTAGATTCACTGGACAACATCCAAGAACCCAAGCTTCCGAGTTCGGAAACTCCTTTGCCCCTGAGTGTCAGATTGGGTGAGGTTCCGGATTTAATTCCACCCGCCCACCCAACATAAGCGATCTATCCCTAATTCGGCAAGAGCCCGCAGAAACAGGACACCATTACTGGGCCAGATTCCACCTGGTCATGAACAGGATAAAGGACTGCCGCGAGGAGGATGCAATTTCATTCTTCTGTAATAATTGCACGGACAACGGAATCCTCAACGCCATAAGTCGCCGTGAAATTACGCTTAGCTGACTTGGCGTCCATAATGCGAAAGTACCGTGCGATGGAAGCGCTGGAAAACGAAATAAAATTTTGGGACAATCCGCCCTGAATACAACCCGATCCGAAATAAAAGGGTGCATTATCGCCGGGCACAGGGTTAAACACCAAAAGCAAAAACCCTCTATAGGGCATGGAACCGTCTTGGAGGGATGGCTCATAGGACCCTATAAAATTCATAGTGCTGAGGCGCCACACCAACTCATAGCCTTGAGCATGTTGGATACTCGGCGGTGGCGGAAGTGGCGAAGATCTTTTAACTCCGAATCCACAGAGCACCAGCCCAAGGATACCATGCGGTATTAACAGTCTTGAGACTTTCGCATCAAATAATATCGCGGAAGCGAACACTCCATAGCCTTGCGAAGTCTACCAAGTAGCAATAACAAACCCATGGGTGACACTGCTATTACCTTTAATGCCAGCGATGAACCTAAATTCGAACAGCCCGAGCACCGGCCGCATTGGTCCTCGATCCGATGGTGGGCGGCTTCGCCTACCAAGGTACTCATGGGCGGTGGCAGCGGATTGAACCTCATTCTGAGAAACTCTTTGAAAAATGGAAATAGTGGAGCTGCATTGGCGAAGCAACAGAACCTTTAGAGGAATAATCCCGATCGAGAAGCGCGCTGTACAGGAAAAATCACACTGGATGTGGTGTTCGGCACGCCAGATAATTACAGGTTCGAGGAGGTCACGTTCCAAGTGGCCCTGTTCAGCAGCGGATACCACGCTCTATTAGGGCGAGAGGCATTTACAATTTTTCAAGCTATACCCCATTACGGGTACATGAAGCTCAAAATTCCTGGGCCCAACGGAATCATCACTCTTGCTAGTGACCCGGAAATAGCACTCCGCGCCGAAAATAAGACAGCCGCATTGGCCCTTGAGGCACTATCCGAAGCACTAGCGGCCGAGGAACTGACTGCGCTGCGCTCCACGGTGAACAGGGACGACGTGATACTCGATAAAAGACCCAAGTCCACCTCCTTTAAACCGGCGGACGAAATAGTCAAATTCCAAGTCCATCCAACGGACCCTACAAAAACGGCCTCCATCGGGGCGCAATTAAACCCTGATGTAGACGCCACACTACGAGAATTCCTACACGAGAATTGGGACATTTTTCCCTGGCACCCTTCAGAAATGCCAGGAATCCCACGCCGGCTGTCCGAGCACAGCCTAAACATCCTAAAAGGATTCAAGCCAGTCAAGCAGGCTCTTTGGCGTTTCTCCGAACCTAAGAGACAAGCCATGGGAGAGGAGCTAGCCAAACTACTGGAGGCCGGATTCATAAGAGATATAAAACATCCGGACTGGCTAGCAAACCTGGTGATGGTACCAAGAAGGACAAATCACTGGCGCCTATCGTCGATTTCAAGGACCTCAACAAGGCTTGCGCAAGGATCCTTCCCCCTCCCCGCATCGATCAAATTATCAACGCTACCGCAGGACACGATTCATTGTGTTTCCTCGACGCATACTCCGGCTACCATCAAATTAAGATGGAAGAGCCAGACCAAGTCGCAACGGCATTCATCACCCCATACGGCCCATTCTGCTTCAACACAATGCCCTTCGGGCTCAAAAACACCGGCGCAACAAATCAGCGCATGATTCAGACATGTCTGGCAAACAAGATCAGCAAAGTAGTGGAGGCATACTTAGATGACGTGGTCGTCAAAACCAAGCATGTCGAAACTCTAGTAGACGACTTGAGGCTCACATTCGACAACCTCTGAACATATGACATCAAGCTTAACCCGGAAAAATGCGTTTTCGGCGTACCAGCCGGAAAGCTCTTGGGCTTCATTGTATCCGGTAGAGGAATTGAAGCAAACCCAGCCAAGTTCCGAGCTCTGTCACAATTGGATATCCCAAAGGACCTCAAACAAATAAAAAAATTGACTGGATGCGTGGCGGCTCTAAGCCGCTTTATCTCCCACTTGGGAGAAAAGGCATTACCCCTTTATCGCCTCCTCCGGTGCACCGAACACTTCGAGTGGACGGATGCCGCCACGGCTGGACTCGAAGAAAAAAAATCCATATTGGCAATAGACCCGGTCCTGGCCGCGCCTAACATCGGCGAATCAATGCTATTATATATCGCGGCAACTCATCAAGTTGTAAGCGCAGTGCTCGTCGTCGAACGAGAAACGGATGGACACAAATTCCCCCTCCAAAAGCCAGTTTACTATGTGTCCACTGTCCTCACTCCATGTAAGTCGCGGAAGCTGCGGCACTACTTTCAAGAGTGTTCGATAACAGTAGCCTCTGAAGTACCTCTTAACGATATTATAAACAACATGACGGACGGGCGGATTGCCAAATGGGCCATTGAGCTCCTCCGTTCGACATAACCTATAAGCCACGGCGAGCTATTAAGTTGCATGTTTTGGCTGACTTAAATGCGCGAATGGATCTGAAGCGAACTCCCTAAAAGTGCGGCACATATTCCAACTGGATCATGCACTTGACGGCTCCAAAATGTTGGCTGGTGCAGGGTGGCGTCGTTCGGCGTCCCCAACAGGAGATACTGTTCAATATGTACTACAAATAATGTATCGGACTCCAACAACGCGGCGAATCTGAGGCCCTTCTACATGGTCTCGGATGGCAGTCTCCATGGGCATTCAACGCCTAGAGGTGCTTGATTGAACCTCGCGATATCCCAAATAAATGGGGACTTTGATGCCAAGGATCCGAAAATGGCAGCTTATCATAGCGCCGTCCTAAAAATATCAGCTCGGTTCGAGGGCTCGAATTTCACCATATAGCTCGGGAAAACAATCAGGAAGCATATGTCTTGGCACGCATTGGCGCAAGCGCGTTGCCGTCCCCAACATCTTCTGGAAGGCTGTTCAAGCCATCCGTATTATGGGAAGGAATCCGAAATAACAGCCGGACCCAACGCCTTGCCCGACACCAAACATTACGACACAGCAGGAGGCTCGCCAGCAGTAACATCTTCAGCCCACATAATAATGGCAGTCATTGCCCCGTGGACAGAACCATTCGTAGCCTACCTAACCAGGCAAGAACTTCTCGAGGACCAAAACGAGGCACGCTGCATAGTGCGGCGATCCAAAGCCTATAAAGTCCATGAGGGAGAGCTTTATAAGAAAAGCACCACCGGAGTCCTTCAAAGGTGTATCTCCGAAGAGGAAGGGCAGAATCTTCTGGCTGAAATTCATGTCGGACTCGGCGGGCACCACGCCGCAGCCTGGGCCCTTGTAAGCAAGGCCTTCCATACAGGATTTTATTGGCCGACAGCCTGGGCAGATGCTCAGGACTTAGTCCAACGATGCATCGGTTGCCAGCTCTTTGCTAACCAAAGCCATATGCCACCCACCGCCCTCCAAACTATACCCATCACCTGGCCCTTCACGGTATGGGGGCTTGACATGGTTGGACCCCTTAAAGGAGGAACCCACAAGCAAAAATACCTACTGGTCATGGTGAATAAATTCACCAAATGGATAGAGGCCAAGCATGTTAAGACGGCCGAATCCGGACCGGTGACAGACTTCATATCAGGGGCCGTACACCGTTACGACGTCCCCCACAGCATCATCACTGATAACGGCACGAACTTTACGACCGACGAGGTCAAACTCTGGTGCAAAAACATGGGCATCAAGCTCGACTATGCTTCAGTCTATCACCCACAAACCAATGGTCAAGTCGAGCGAGCAAATGGTCTAATCATGAGCGGCATCAAACCTAGATTAGTGCGGTCCCTCAAGGAATCTAACATGCACTGGGTAGAGGAGCTCGAGTCCGTACTTTGGGGGCTGCGGACCATGCCGAATCGCACCACCGGATACACACCATTCTTTATGGTGTACGGCACAGAGGCGGTTTTGCCCTGCGACATAATTCATGACTCACCTCGCGTGCGCATGTACGAAGAAATAGAAGCCGAACTCGATCGGTAGGACAGTTTGGACGCCTTGGAGGAGGAGCGTGACGTGGCAAAAGCCCGTTCCGCATTCTATCAACAGCAGGCTCGAAGATACCAAAGCAGAGAAGTACGGGCCAAAATTTACAATGTTGGTGAGTTAGTTCTACGCCTGCCGGACAAGAAAAAGGACAAACTCAAGCACAAATGGGAAGGTCCCTTTATTATTGAACAAGTCCTGACTGGGGGAGCGTACCGTCTGCGAGATGCATCGGATAACCAACTCGAGCCAAACCCATGGAACGCAGCCCGTCTCCGAAGATTCTACGCCTAGCGCTGGACTCTGTGTTCGTCTCCTGCCTCTGTCTATTTTTTACACATTAGCTATCTTATATTTCTCTCCTTCTCCCTACCTTTCGCACACAATTGACGCGCTATACACGCTCATTATACCTGGGGGCTTCTTTAACAGAAGCTTATTTATATGGGCTTCAGGCCCAACACATGTGTAACACTTCCGCATGTACCTTTTATTCACCATTATATGCATCGATATGACTTAAGTTTTGGCCAAGCTGGGTTGCCTGGCTCCTGTGCTTACCCCTACATTCCCGATTGTTCAGCTAGGCGGTAAAGGGAGCACCTCTGCGATTATTAATGCCGGGTCAGCCGGATGTGTACCTCAGACTGGGTGAAGCCGAAAGCTAGCGTTCTTAAGGGAATATTCGGTCAGTCAACTAAAGATGATTTCTCACTCGTTTATTTATCCGCCCCCAGATGGTTTTCTGCTTTTTTCGCAGTCCGGACATGCACTTTAGGGCATGCCTCCTAGGGAAAGGAACCCTTAACGGAACTATTCTCCCTGGAAGATGTTTCTTACTAACCTGTAATATAACATAACTAGTTGGGCACTTGTGCATTCAAGCACTAATGACCCCTCGCCTGGTCTCCACATGCCCGGTTCTTAGATAGCAAGAGGTATTCGGACACTCTCCGGACTATCGGGTCCGAGGTTGAAGCGAAAAGGTCCGCCATGACAAGCGATCTACAATCGTCTAGAAGGCATTTACATGTCATCTTAAATTACAGAGTCAATTTGATTGGGTATATTCCTCTTCAATACCATCCAACGAGGCTGTCTAGTTTATAGTCTGTTGGGAATATTCAATGACCAACTCTACGGCGTAAACTAAACTCACGAGGATCTCCTTCCCATCAGGCCCCACAGGTCCGACCTCGGCCATGTGGTTTGGGTCAACTTTTCGTGTACAGCGTCTTCACCATGGCCCGAGCCTCCTGGCGCCTTGACGACGAGCCCGATATCATCGATGTCGGAAGCGCCACGCGCTCCCTTCCAGCTTCTCTGCAAGCTCTCCAAGGCCTTCGGGCATGGAGACGGATGGACACAAGGCCTGGGTGATGCCTTGCATCACCTGCCGAACTCGTTCGTGTAGTTGTGAGAGCTCGGGAAGAAGGTCACCTGTAGAACCGGGCATCTCCTCTGCTGGCCGACCTGTTAGCATACCTACAGACGAAACTCTGTCAATCGACTTCCTCGCCGAACTCTTTTTCAAAGTTCGTTCAAGCACTTACTAAAAATGACGCGTTGAAGCCGCCGATTCTCCTTCACGGAGTCCGACAGCTGGGCACAAACATCCTTTAGTTCCTCGCCCAGCTGGGTGTTGGCATCTTGGAGATTATTCTTCTCCTGCCTCACCTTCGTAAGCACGCTCTCGCCGGCCTTTAACTGGCGCAAGAGTTGTTGCTTGTCCGGATCTACTCCGGCGCCATCTGCAATGTTATTGTCAGATTTGCACACACGCCGCACTTCACAACATACTTATCTTTCGAAGCATATATTACCAGAGGGGGTCTCCTTGGCCTCCCCTGCCGCGGCTAGTGCGGCCTCAAGTTGGGCTTTACTCTTCCAGCTCACAGGGACAGTAGGGTATTCTTTTACGTAAGAACCTGCATAATAAATGATCCTTAAATCAGTTATTCTAACTGTTTCAAGTCACGGGGCTCTGATATACATATAATCATTAAATTTTCTCACCGTATGTCTTTTACATCTTTGCTCAAGTAGCCTCGCTGAACCGTTTTGGCAGCACGGATGTACGCATCTCCCGAGTTGAAGGCATCCAATGCCTCTTGGGAGAAACAAGCGTTCGAAGAACTATCCGCGGCGCTTGTGATTCATGGCACTCTCCACCTCGGGAATTGGTGGCGGACGGTCTGTCGCATCCTCTGCCCTGAGGCGTCCAAGCCTTGCGCCTCGTGTTTGCCTCTGCCTTGGACACGGCTTTGGATCCGGCTGGTGGAGGCGCGATTGGCAACCTCTCCGGATATAGTCCGGCGAGCCCTCTTTTTTCTAAAAAGAGCACGGGCGTTAGAATGCATCACAAGAATAATACCTTGGAATAAGGCGGTGCGCCTTACTGCTGCGCCGGTGCCTCGACCCGGACTGCGTGTCTCTTCAGCCTGCCCGCCCTCGCGGTCCCTTGTTGGCCAATCGCCGCAGGCTCGGCATTCCGCCTCGAGATCCTCCCCTGCGAAACACCATTGGTATATGGTGATAAAAAATAAGCGCGGACGGATCATCTTCGAAATATTGGGACTTCGGTCTCGGTTACCTGTGAGGCGGGGAGCAGTCCGGGATAATCGGCTGTAATAGCCACCAAGGCGTTGTCGATGCTCAGTTGGTAAAATACCCCATCGATCAGCTCAACGGATATGTCCGGATCCTCTTGGGAGGCCGGATCGAGGGACCATTCCGGATCCTCGGGTTGTGGAGGAGGGCTGTTTATATCC
Organism: Aegilops longissima; assembly: GCA_021605205.1. NCBI lineage: Eukaryota > Viridiplantae > Streptophyta > Magnoliopsida > Poales > Poaceae > Aegilops > Aegilops longissima. Next base: position 597,515,077 of record CM038676.1, on the reverse strand, counting down.
TTTACGGCCCGGCGCAGTTCGTGCGTCGAAATCACAAGTTGAGATACTTAACCACGGGAATATGGAACGGATGGGCAAAAAGAAGTGTCCGCTTACCCAATTTGGGGGATTGTACATAGAAAACCCGCCCTATGGATTGACACGGAGAAATTCCTCCTCTTCCCCCTTGTACAATGCGGACAAGATCTTCGTCAGGGCGGCAACCGATTCCGGCCCCTTGCGGCCGCAGCGGGTGGCATCATCCTCCCCGTTGAAGTCCCACATGGGGTGGCCTCTATACTGAAGCGGCTGCACCCCCCGCATAATGCATGTGGCCATGACCTCGATCATGGTCAGTCCGGAATGAGCTAACAACCTTATCCAGCTCATCAGGTAAAGGACGTCCTTGTCATTTTCCTTCTGAGGGCTCCGTGGACGCCATCTCAGGCGCTTCTTCACAGGAACATTATCGAACTCTGGGAGGCCGATCCGAACAGGGTCCGGCAGGGGGACATCTTCTATATAAAACCATTCTGAAGCCAGTCTTCGGACGCCTTCTTTGGGGTTCCGGATAGATATCCGGTCGAAAATGCGCCATAGTTCGGCTCCGCCCACTTGATATCTCGACCCCTCCGAGAGCGGGGCACAAGGCGAGCAGCTTCTTCCACGGCGCGAAATGAGCCTCGATGCCTAAAACAGCTCGCAAAGGGCTCTGAAGCCCGCAATATGCAATATTGAGGCAGGCGTAGGTTGTGCAAGCTGGAGGCCGTGGAACTCAGGAGCCCCGGAGAAAGCGGATGAATTGGAAATCCGAGCCCTCTTATCAAATAAGGGACAAGGCATACCCGCTCTCCTTTGGAGGGATTGGGGCGCTCTCCGCTTGCTCTCCACCATTATAGGTGGCAAGCCCGGCTCGAACCGGGACCATGTAGGCTGGGGAGAAACCCTTGGCACTGGGCGTCACTAGCTTCGCTGTGCGGGCGGAGCATCTCTCCCAATCTCGGGCTGATGGCTGGGAGGCGAGAGGAGGAGCTGCGTCAGCGCCATGATGGAATGGATCTCTGCCGGATCGCTCCGATGAATGCTCATGAAGGGAAGATGGTGTGATTGGATCTAAATCCTCGTCTCTTTGTAGGCAGCTCATTTGGCGCAGCTAGGGGTAAATGAAAAAACACCACAGCTTTTCGCATTCGTTTCACACGTGGAAGATCGCCATTATTAGGCGTGGAAGCCAAGAAGCGCAACATTCACCAGAAGCCGGACACTATTCAACAGGTATATGGAATTTGGAGAAGAACCCGCCTTGCAATGCGAAGACAGATCTGCGCGCGACTCATCGTCATTGAAGCCTGGTTCGAGAGCTCTTGAGGAGTCTGAATTAGGGGGTGTCCGGATAGCCGAACTATAACCTTTGGCCGGACTCCTGGACTATAAAGATACAATATTTAAGACTTCGTCCCATGTCCGGATGGGACTTTCCTTAGCGTGGAAGGCAAGCTTGGCGATACGGATATGTAGATCTCCTCCCATTGTAACCGACTCTGTGTAACCCTAGCCCTCTCCGGTGTCTATATAAACCGGAGAGTTTTATTTCGTAGGACGAACAACAATCATACCATAGGCTAGCTTCTAGGGTTTAGCCTCTTTGATCTCTTGGTAGATCTACTCTTGTACTACCCATATCATCAATATTAATCAAGCAGGAGTAGGGTTTTACCTCCATCGAGAGGGCCCGAACCTAGGTAAAAACATCGTGTCCCTTGTTTCCTGTTACCATCCGCCGAGACGCACATTTTGGGACCCCCTACCCGATATACGCCGGTTTTGACACCGACACCAAGCGTCCGGGTGCGTCATTAAGTCACCGGAGTTGGTTCCTCGGGCACCGAGCCTCTTAACGATGGCATATGGACAGACGACATGAATGCGGTCAGCTGACGGCGGCTGGGGAGCACTTTCATCTTGACGGCGAGAGGATGAGGGTTTTGGTGTCTTTGGGGTCGTCGGTGTGATCGTGGAAACGTTGGAGATGCCCTTTGCTCACATGCAATCCCCGCATGTCATTGAAAAAGCAAGACGACCTGGCATGGTCTCATGTCCTGGGGATGCAGTTGGCCGCGCTAGACCACTCCGCGGACACATCGCGGCACCCCGTGCATCCTCGACGAGCCGGGTGTTGGGGTGTGTTTGGATTGTGGCCAAAGTGCACCTTACCAAAATTTTGGTCATGACACAAAGATTGGTCTTTTTTTGATGGTTGCCATTTTTTTGGCATGCCAATGAACTCTAGCCAAATCTAGGTCATTTTTCTTGCCAATGTCGGCTAAATCATGGGCAACCTAAACCAGAACCAAAATTTTGGCTAGCCAATGCTTTGATGGGGCAACCTTGGGCACAAACCAAACATACCCATGATCTGCTGGTCGTGCCACAGCGCTAACGCCACCCTCGACACACTGAAACCGACTGTGTCCAGCGACGATGAGCGTGTCGCTCACCGCAGTCGTCATGTCCAGAGGCGGTGCTGGAGCTGCACCACGTTGCTGGCCCCCACGACCCACATGAACGGTTGTCGGTGGCGAGGAGGTCGTGGGCCAGCTCCTCCATTGGACTAGTCTGCGCTACGTCATCCCGACAGGTGTGTCCCACATGTCGGTTTCCCTGTTTTCCCGGCCATATTCGAGCATCAGTGCTCCGCGTTGCGCATTAGTCCTTTCACTATGTAGGCCAAGCGAGACAACTTATTGTTTATTTGAGCCGTTCAAGTATAATCATGTGGCGTTTGTTTATTTCTCATTCCTCTCCAACCCTCTTCCCCATCGATCATGCCGCCCTCCGGTCGAGTCCATCCTCCCGCATGCCTCATTTGAACATTCTGCCGAGTATCATTCGCATGTGGGCCTAGACCATGCTTGTATTTCCTATGTTGTAATTTGTCTGACATGCATACAAACAAACGGTTCGTTTAAAGTTTCATTTGCCTCCACTACGTGTCGCTTCACTTCTTAGTTTTGACATCCCATTCGGTTCATGCCCCGACACATCTTGACGAGATCGATTGATGTTGAGAGATCAATGGCATGTTGTGCAAGGAGATAAAGGTTTGGGCTGTTTCTATGATAGAAATGACCCGCAAGGGGGGGGGGGTCTGTGGGGATTAGAGGGAGTATATTGTACGTTCATAAGCGAAACGAACGTATTGTACCCACCCTAGTCCTCTTTCAATCAATCTCTGGACCCCGAGATGAAATCGAGAGAGAACGAGTGGGGGCATGTGTGATATCAAAGGCGGATTCAAAATTTTGAACCGGTGATCATAGCATCCGCAAATCATATATAAAGGTTATTCAATGTTTGTTTCATTTTTGAACGTACAATATACTCCCTCCGATCCTTTCTAGTTTACATATAAGTTTTATGTGTAGTCAAAGTATCTCAACTTTGATCAAACTTACAGAAAAAAGTATCAACGTTCAACAACGCCCAATCAATATTGTTACATTCGTACGTACTCCTAGATTTGTATTCACACAGAGATGGTTTCCAATTTGTTTTTTCAACCACGTGAATGTGCTTGTTCTCGCGCATGCTCTTCCTACTAGGATTTCGCCACGTATAGCCAGTCCAATAGTAACTCTTTTTAAGCTCCCTGTCCAATAGTACTAGTGGAGTACTGACAACATCTGTACTAGAGTATGCAGTGCTCATAGTAGTACTCACTCCTTCCATTTATATAGGGCCTATGTGGAGGAGAGAGATGTGAAAAATTAAGGGGAGTGAGCTTTCATGCAAGAGCCTAGCTATATACGCATTCCTAGTTAAATACAATAAATATGAAGAAAGAGATAGAGAGGATACGGAAAAAAGTACAAATACAATAGCCAACCTTATATTTTTTTGCGGGAAATATCCAACCTTATAGCCCACACTACTGTATGAGTGCATATAGATGATGGCTATAGATGACATGGCAGTTCCTTAGAGCCATCAGCTGGCTATATTATTAACCATGCTCTAATGCGTTTTTCAAAACCACATTTGACTATTGACAAGATTAATAGTACATAAGATGTATAATGTGAAAATTATATCATTGGAAGCTCCTTTCACATACGAATTTGACCGTATGCTTGTGTAAGTTGCACGTCATATATTATTACTCTAACATTTGGTCAAAGTTATCCTCGAAAAACGCATTAGGCCCTGTATAGTAAATGGAAGGAGGGAGTAGTAGTGGAAGTGGAACCTCTGACATAGGTATCCCTGCCTTACCATCCCTTTCGATCACTTACTGGCGGACCCCATGCTTGCTTGACCCCACATGTCAGTTACTCAATGGGTTCGGCCACGTCAGCGGATCCTCATCCATAGTATACCCCCTATATTTTTATTTACTCCGCATAAAACGGAGGGAGTGGTAGTATAAATGACGCGTGCAGGGAAGGGGGCGGGACGTCGGTTTTCTCTCAACTGCGGTCCCACAAGCGAGCGAAAATGCAAGACGAAGCACGTTCCATTCGGTGAGTGACATGGAGGGTCCAGCGTGCCTTGGTGCAATGTGAACGCGACAAGAGAGATGTACAGTCAGAACCGATTGACCGATCATCAACGGAACCACTATTCACACCAGAACCATCGCTTCTCGGCCTACGCCAGTCACTGCCCCAAAATCACACCTAATCTCCAGCCCATTCCCCCACCTTTCGATCCCCTAGCCTGCATCAAGCGTCCCCTAGTTCGCCGGAAAGCCATGGTGTGCCGCAAGATCACGTACTACAAGATGCTGACGCCGGAGCGCCGCGCAGAAATCACGGCGGCGGTCGGCACCACAGACCTCCGTTCCCAAGCTTGCTTTGCGGCGGGCCAATCCCCGAGTTCTCTGGAGCCAAGCTACGAGGAGGAGGAAGCCGATCCAATGTTCATGGCGGAGGTCGCGGCGCAGAAGGCCCCTGATGGGTATGAGACGATGGACGTCGAATCCGTGCCAGCGTACGAGTCCCCCACGGTGCAGGCAGACCAGCGGTTCAACCTGGCTATACTAAAGGAGGACCGGGAGGCAGAGGCTCAACTCGATGCAAAGCGCGCGCATGCCGCAACCATCGAGGCTCTCCTGCAGGCGGAACCGTATGTCGTGGATGTGAACCGGTCGGCGGAGGCTCAACTTGAGGCAGAGCGCGCGGATGCCGCTGCCATCGAGGCCATCCTGCAGGCGGAACCAGACGTCCTGGACTTGAATCAGTCGGCAGAGGCTCAACTCGACGTGGAGCGTGCGAATGCCTCTATCATCGAGGCCCTCCTACAGGTGGAACTAGATGTCCTGGACTTGAACCGGGCGGCGGAGGGTCAACTCAACGCGGAGTGCATGGATGCCGCTGCCATCGAGGCCCTCCTGGAGGCAGAACCGGACGTCCTCGACTTGAACTGGGCCGTGCTCTCATCCATGCAGAGCGCCCGCACGCTCCGCGTGAACGAGTAGCTGGAGGCCGATGACAACCACGGTGCGGGGACACACGTTGGCAGCTATGGCTGGTTCACGCTGGCAACCAAAGACGACGAGGCCGTCTCATTCCCTGAGCAGTGATAGTTTTTCTTTATGTTGTTGTTTTTATGGATCTTTTGCTGTGTAAAAACATAGATTGTTATGCAAGTCGCATGACTTTCATCATTAGGGTCAGTCTACCATTTCAGGTAGTTGGACGAATATCCAACGTCTCCTAACCCTTCTTCCTCACCTCTTATTCTTCCCCAACAGACCACCGCACGGTCCGTACGGATCCAACATGTGGTTGGATAAACATATTGTATGAATGAAAATTATGTGTCAGCGATAGGATGACCGAGATTGGTTTGTTCACATGTGATAGCACGTGTCAGTTAGGGTGCGTTCCCTTGGTTGGGTTTGCAGCGTGCAGGAGCAACTGTGTGAGGGTGTGGAGCGACCGCGACAGCCGTGCGCAAGTGTACCTCCTTTTCAGTTTGAAAACTTTAGGCAAGCTTGGCAAAAATGTGTGGTGAAGTATGACAATGCAAGGCCTAGACCCAAACAGGATAAGTACGTACGTACTAGGAGTACTAGTGTTAAAAAATAAAGGTGGGATTTTCCTTCGCGGGATTAATCGATACAAATCCTCGTTTCACATGTCAATTATTGTGTATTTTTTCTCCAAATCCCAGAGAGCTAACCATCTCACTCCTCATCGCTTGATTAATGTAGCGCCATGCAAACCAACCTTCTCACTTCCGCATGCATGCAAGGGTGTATTAATGTCCTTGGTTGCTAGTACGAGGCAAACCCCATCAATTTTGCCTCGATAAGTGTTAGTGGCCTTTTGGAAATTGAAATTTTGATATACTGGCCTTGGGTACAAAAATATGGAGGTAGTAACTATATTTGACTTCCTTCCCCATTGCGGTGACGTCGATGATATCTCGACTGTTGTGGTTTGGAGAAGTGCGTTCGACGAAGAACACCATTGAGGGAGACCACGGTAAGTCGTTCGCAAGTGCCGGCTGCAAGCCGAGACAACTGCCTTATTTGCATCCAGGAAGTCCGTTGAACCAAAGGACGCATAAATGTAGTAGTACTACTAGTACACAATAGCGTCGTCCGTCCAGCTTAGTGCGGTGAGGTGGTTTCTCGAAGAAGACGATGGAGAAGCGGAGTCAGCAAAGAGTGAAATGATGGTTGCTTCGTCCATGCTTTGTGATTTGACGCCTCACTGCTTTGTGATTTGTGATAGAAGGGACAGGGGAGTTGTCGGGTGGTAGGTGCGACATATGCGAACGGGTGGCTTATCATTGTGGGAGCCAATAAGAAGTCGTCGTTGCCTAGAAACGGGATGAGGTGAAGACATGCACGCCGGCGAATCTTACCCAGCTTCGGGGCTCTCCGTGGAGATTACACCCCTACTGCTGCTCTGCGGGGTCTCGGCATGATCACTAACTGAACAAGTAGCTACAAGAGGCTCCTTGAGCTGTTCTGGTGAGAGGAAGAAGAAGGGCATGGCTAGCTCTCTTCTCCCCTCTATGTAGTGTCTAAAACTCTAAGAGATCAACCCTTTGCATGGGTGCCCTGGGGGGTTTACATAGGCCTACCCCCCAAGGGTACGATGGTAATCCGGCTGGGCGCGGGCCCTAGCCGTCAGTGTCTATGCTTGCCGGCTTCTTCGCCGGCCGCTAGGGCCCGCCGACTGGTGGGTCCTGCCGGCTGCCGGCTTCCTGGTCGACAAGCTGGCCCCACCGCTGGAGGCCTTGTCGGGGTCTGGTTACTGTTGCTTCACTCCTGATGATGAGGGCTTTGCCGAGGTGAGCATGGCTACAGGGCCGCCGCCTTGGCGGCGATCACTGTAACCTCACCTCATCTTGTCTCCTTAATGAGGCGCCTCCTTGGAGGGAGGGAGCAAGCCAGCTAATGGGAGCCGGCCATATCCCAGGCCGACTGGAGGAGGCCTGGCCGCCTTCGGGTATCTCTCTTACTGGACGGGCCGGCCACCAAGGGCATTCCCGTCAGCTTGTCGTGGGGACGCTATGGTCAACATGGCAACAGTGTTGCCGGATGGGTGATGGCCGCCCAGACGGCGACTTTGGCTATGCGCTGGGCCCGGGATCTGGGGTGGCAGGCTTCATCAGAGCCACGCCTGCCCCATCGCTGCTATGAGGGTGCAAAGTTTGAGGGTGCGGTCTTGGCCACCTGTTGGGGGGCCGGCTTCTTGGAGTCGGCCTTCTCGTGGCCGGCTTCTTGGAGTCGGCCCTCTGGTGGCCTTCGTCCCGTGGGTTTTGGGCCGGGCCGCCTCCCGGTAGCCGGCCTGAGAGACAGCCGGCCAAGGGAAGGCGGCCCCGCGTCTTGGATGCTTGAGGGCTCGATCAGCTCGTAATTTTTTTCAGAAGAGCCACGGGGAGCCGGCTAGGCTACCCGTGGTCATTTACTCCGAAAGTAGTCCCCGAAGCTGGTTGGGCTTCGAGGCTGAAGAGAGGACGAGAAGCTCGATCAGCTTCCTATCCTGAAGAGCCGGCAGCTAGGAGCCGACTTTGAGTAGGTGTGCCGTCTTTGGGAGGCTCTGCAGTATGAAGGCGGGAACCGGAGGGCACGCAAGCCGAGTCGCGCGCTGACCGCCAGCCACTCGCGCGCCACATGGCGGCTGCCGCCAGGAAGGCCTGCCAGCCCACGCCGCGACGGGACGCCGCCAGCAGCCGGGCCCGCCACTCCTATGCCTCGCCCATGTGTAGATCTTCGCGTCTTAACGGACCGCCACCTTCCCGCGACAGCTTCGCACGCCTTTAGGGCGGATAATCGCGGGACGGGGGGAGTGGGCAGCAAATCCTCACGCCCCACGCCGCCTCCTCGGCTCCGCCGCACGAGCCTATAAGTAGGGGAGGAGGGAGGGCGACGCCGCACACTCGCCTCGCTTCCACCTTTCTTCTTCTTCTTCGCCTCATCCGCCGCCACAGCCGCCGCACCGCCATTGCTGTCGCCACAACCTTCTTGGCTCGCCGTAGCTCCGCCGCAGCTGGTTCACGCATCGTTCGTTACTTCTTCGTCCTCATGGCGCTATCCACCTCTTGGGATGGTTCCAACGTCCATGAGGACCACATCGACTGGCTCCGCAGGACGCGGCGGCTGCCGGGCACGGCTTACGGTGGGCCCGCCTCGCGTCGGAGACGGACGTCTCGCCGGCGCCGGAGGAAGACGAGCGGGTAATCTTCCGCTCGCACTGCCTGCGCGGCCTCGGCCTGCCGGCGAGCGGGTTCTTCCGCTCCTTCCTCGAATTCAACCATCTCCAGCCACATCACCTCACCCCCAACACGGTGATGCTGCTGTCGGCCTTATTCACTCTGTGCGAGGGTTTTCTTGGCCTCCTCCCCACCCTCGAGCTCTGGGGGGAGTTTTTCAGTGCAAGCTCGGCACCGTCACCGCGGGCGTGCCCGCCCCCTGTGGCGCCTTCATCGCCATGCAGAGTTCGAGCGACAACAACCCGTTTCCGCTGATCCAGTCGGTGAAGCTCTGGCAGCAGTCCTACTTTTACGTGAAGAACGTCGCCCCGCAAGGCGACTTCGTCAATCTGCCGGCTTACGTAGCAGGCCCGCCGGCTGGGAGGCAGCCTTCGTGGTCCTATCGAGCCAGGACGCTGTCTCCGGCTGGAGCTGCTGCCGTTGCCCGGCTCCGGGTGATGGTCCAGTCGGAGGGCCTGGTCGGGGCCAACCTGGTGGCTGCCTTCGTGGAGCGCTGGGTGGTCCCGCTCCAAGGCCGGCCGCAAATGATCTGCCAGATGAGCGGCCGCTTCGACCCAAGCCGGCTGAGCACCAGGGAGATGCCTCATGATGAGGTATCTTAAATGGTGAACTACATCTCCAACTGCAAGCTCACCGAGGACTGGCACTACATTCAAGGAGCCGCATTCTCGAGCCAATCCCCCGCCTACGGTAAGTTTCCCCTCTTTTCTTCTCTTGTTGCCGGTTTCACAATGGCCGACTCTTGACCAGCAGGCTTATTTTTTGGCAGAGCCCCCTTCTTCGACCAGCGGCCGGAACCGCGGGGCCAGAGCGCCAGTTTATGCCCGACCGCGTGGTGGATGACGTGGACGATCCGGACTTGGGAGCAGCCGCCCTGTACGACGCCGTCGTAGGAGGAGGCGGCGAGTTAGGCGGCCCTGAGCTCGGAGCTGGCTTCTGGGACTTGCCGGATGACGACGGTGCCGAAGTTATTCCGCGTCATCAGCCGGCGTTTGATCGCCAAGGTGCAGGCCCATCTGCCGCGCTGGCTGCCCGAGGCGGGGCGCAGAAACGCCGGGGCGCGCCGACTCTCTTTGGCCGCCGGCCGAAGAAGCCCAAGGGTTCCACGGCGGCGACCAAACGGGATGAGGCAGCCGCGAAGGCGACCCGTTTAAGCAAGGTGGTGAAGCAGCCGCAGGCGGTTTCAGCGTGAGTATCGATTTTCCCACACTTTTCTTCCTTCTCTTTGGTTGAGGCTCTTCTGAGCCTTTTTCTTGATTGGTCAAACAGGGCGCCGCTTTCCCTCGAGCGGGTTCCTGCCGCCTCCGTAGTCGGACCGGCGGGAGGGTCTTCGAGCTCCCGCCGCGTGGATCCCCGCGCCGACCTCCTGGAGGCAACGGAGCGGAACGCGCGGGAGGCGCGGGAGGAGCGGGAAGCAGAGGAGCGGAGGGCAGCCCAGGAGGCGAAGGAGAAGTCGGCCGAGGCACAAGCCGACGCGACGGCCAAGGCTCAGGCGGAGGCCGCGGCTGCGGAGAGGGAGGCGGAGGCCCTGCGTAGCCAGCCTCTGCAGCTCGTCATCCCCCTCCACATTGTGGCTCCCAACATCCCAGTGCCTCCGTCGGAGGAATCCGGCCACGACCGGCCGGCGATGGAGAGGGAGGAGGGCAACGTGATCGTCCTGGAGGGAGAGGCGGTGCCGTCGGCGCCGACCAGAACGGGCCAAGGCGGCCGACCTGTCACGTCGCCCGAGCAGCCGGCTGGAGGTGAGCCGGCTGTGGGGCGGATCTCGTGGTTCAGTTGCCGCCTCGGCGGCGCGCAGGGGAGGCGACTTCAGCGCCGGAGCTGCAGAAGGTCGCGGGAGCCAGCTCGACGGCTCAGGATCTGGAGGCGGCCAGCGCCAGCACGTCTGAGTGGACACCCAGCGGTGCGACGGCTGAGCTGAACGTGGCGGCGCAGGAGGTCCGGAGCCGGCTTTAGGCCCAGGCCGCCTCGTTGAAGCGGTACACCCAAGAGTTCCTCACGACGTGGCGGTCATTCGGGTGAGTCCTCCGGCCTTGGTCGATTGTTTTCTTGATTTCTTCTGTGGCGGCGCGTCAGCGCACCTGTCGGTGTCAAAACCCGCGGATCTCGGGTAGGGGGTCCTGAACTGTGCGTCTAAGCGGATGGTAACAGGAGACAAGGGACACGATGTTTTTACCCAGGTTCGGGCCCTGTCGATGGAGGTAATACCCTACTCCTGCTTGATTAATATTGATGATATGGGTAGTACAAGAGTAGATCTACCACGAGATCAAAGAGGCTAAACCCTAGAAGCTAGCCTATGGTATGATTGTTGTTGTGTCCTACGGACTAAAACCCTTCGGTTTATATAGACATCGAAAAGGGTTAGGGTTACACAGAGTCGGTTACAATGGTAGGAGATCTACATATCCGTATTGCCAAGCTTGCCTTCCACGCCAAGGAAAGTCCCATCTGGACACAGGACGAAGTATTCAATCTTGTATCTTCATAGTCTAGGAGTCCGGCCGAAGACAGTTGGCTATCCGGACACCCCCTAGTCAAGGACTCCCTCAGTAGCCCCTGAACCAGGCTTCAATGACGACGAGTCCGGAGCGCATATTGTCTTCGGCATTGCAAGGTGGGTTCCTCCTCCGAATACTTCATAGAAGGTTTTGAACACAAGGATAGTGTCTGGCTCTGCAAAACAAGTTCCACATACAACCGTAGAGAGAATAACTTTTTGCACAGGTCTGCTGACGTACTCCGGGGCGTGACATCACACCACGGCCAGGCCTTTATACGAATCGTTTTTACTGTTCCACCTCAGCTCGTTTAGCGAGGCGGTTTCCTTGGCACGTCTTATCAAAGCGTAGATCGTGCCCCCTTATTCCGGGATTCTCATCAATACAGACGTGGGTAACCCAACCGCGCCATTGATTGCGGCGCTTGGGAGATAAGCGAGTTTTATCAGGCTGGTGGGGGACGCATAGCTTCGTCCGTCCATATAAGGGGATAAGGATCCACCTTTTCACCTACGCCTTCCTCCTCCCTGGTTCATCCATTTCCGCGCACTCTGAGCTCCAGCGCCCAAGTCTGCACATCCTTTCTCAACCATCTCCAGCCATGTCCGAAGCGGGAGGCAGGTGGATGGTCTCCTCCATCACGGAGGGGTACATCACAAGACTGCGGGAGGCCGGATACTTGTCCGGCGACATCGCGTGTCGGCTACCCGATGAGGGGAAGCTCATCCCCACCCCCAGGCCCCATGAGAGGGTGGTGTTTCTCACCCACTTCCTCCGTGGACTAGGTTTTCCACTTCACCCATTTGTCCGGGGGCTCATGTTCTACTATGGCCTGGATTTCCACGATCTGGCCCCAAACTTCATCCTCAATATCTCGACGTTTATCGTCGTGTGCGAGGCCTTCCTCTGCATTCAACCCCACTTCGGTTTATGGTTGAAGACCTTTAGCGTCAAGCCGAAGATAGTGGGCAGCCGACAGGCGGAGTGCGGAGGCGCTATGGTGGGCAAGATGCCCAATGTCCTTTGGCTCGAGGGCTCCTTCGTGGAGACAATAAAGGGGTGGCAATCGTGGTGGTTCTACATCACCGAGCCGCACGACTCCAAATGGGCGGCGGCCCCCGATTTCAGATATGGCTCCCCCACACGGCTCTCCTCATGGAAAGAGACGGGCGTGAAGTGGGGTGATTCGGAAGAGCTTGTCCACGTAGTCCAGGTCATGCTCATCCGCCGGATTCTCCCATGCTAGCAACGAACCTTTAATTTGTGGCAGTTTGATCCGGCGCAGCACCGAACCTTGAGCCGGCTCTTCGACACTACGCACGAAGATGCCTCGAAGGTGCTGCTCAAGGGCGCCGGTTCCCACATCCGCTAACAAAGATCGCGGATACAGCTCGCAGCGTCAAGCCGGCGAGGTAAGTTATTTTACCCTTTACGGGACTCATTTCTCATAGATTGACTCTATGTGGGATCTAAAACTCCTAATCTTTGACAGATCGGGCTGAAGACGCCCGGACAGATTAACTGTCCGACTCCTTTGCCGAAAACCCAGCGGACGCTTGATTGATTTGGGCTGCTGGCTCCAGTACCCATGTGGTGCCGGAGAAGAAGGCCAAGAAGGAAGCCGCGGGAACTCGAAGGAGCTCCCGACGCCAGGTGCTGTCAGATTCTGAAGCAGAATCTTCTCCAGAGGACGAGGAGGTGGAAAAAGAAGCCTCTCCCCCAGCGGGGGAGGTGTAACGCCCCCGATGCGGCTATATCTCCCACGTGTCGAGGCACGACTTAGAGGCATAACCGCATTGAAAGCAATGTCGCAAGTGAGGTAATCTTCACACAACCCATGTAATAAATAAGGGAAAGAGATACATAGTTGGCTTACAGATGCCACTTCACACAATACATAAATAAACATCCATCATTCAGAGTACACTCAAGGTCCGACTACGGAACCAAAATAAAAGAAGATACCCCAAATGCTACACAGATCCCCGATCGTCCCAACTGGGCACCACTACTGATCATCAGGAAAAGACACATAGTAACGACCACGCCTCGTCGAACTCCCACTTGAGCTCGATTGAGTCACCTGCACCGCATCGTCGGCACCGCAACTGTTTGGTAGAATCTGTGAGTCACGGGACTCAGCAATCTCACACCAGAGATCAAGACTATTTAAGCTAATAGGAAGGACAGGGTTGTAAAGTGGAGCTGCAGCAAGCGACTAGCATATATGGTGGCTACATCGCAAAAGAGAGCGAGAAGAGGAGCAAAGCACGGTCGTGAAGCTAGTAGCGATCAAGAAGTGATCCCAACTACTTACGCCGACATAACTCCAACACTGTGTTCACTTCCGGACTCCGAGAAGAGACCATCACGGTTACCCACGCGTTGATGTGTATTTTAATTGAGGTCAACTTCGGGTTTTCTACAACCGACATTAACAAATTCCCATCTGCCTCATAACCGCTGGCACGGCTTTCGAAGATATTACCCCGCAGGGTGTCCCAACTTAGCCCATTATAAGCTCTCACGGTCAACGAAGGATATTCCTTCTACCGGAAGACCCGATCAATCTCGAATCCCGGACTACAAGACATTTCGACAAAGAATAAAACAAGACCAGCAAAGCCGCCTGATTGTGCCGACAAATCCCGATAGGAGCTGCACATATCTCGTTCTCAGGGCACACCGGATGAGCAGTACGTACGGCAACCGAAGATGCCCCAAGTTGCCTCGGGGTGGCACCGCAAGTGGCTCTAGTATGGACCAACACTCAGAGGAGCATTGGCCCGGGGGGTTAAATAAAGATGACCCTCAGGCTCGCGAAAACCCGGGGGAAAAAGGCTTAGGTGGCAAATGGTAAAACCAATGTTGGGCCTTGCTGGACGAGTCTTATTCAAAGCGAACTGTCAAGGGGTCCAATAAATCACCCAACCGTAAGGAACGCTAAATCAAGGAACATAACACCGGTATGACGGAAACTAGGGTGGCAAGAGGAACAAAACACCAGGGCATAAGGCCGAGCCTTCCACCCTTTACCAAATATATAGATGTATTAAATATAGCAGATATATATTGTGATATCCCCAACAAGTAAACATGTTCCAAAAGGAACAACAACTCCATGTTCCAACAAGGAACAAACTTCAGCTTCACCGCATCTAGCAACGCTTATAAGAGGGCTGAGCAAAGCGGTAACATAGCCAATCAACGGTTTGCTAGGAAAAGGATGGTTAGGGCTGACATGGCAATATGGGTGGCATGATATAACAAGTGGTAGGCATCGCAGCATAGGCATAGCAAAAGAGCGAGCAACTAGCATAGCAAAGATAGAAGTGATTTCGAGGGTATGGTCATCTTGCTCGCAATGTTCTCGAGTTGTCGAAAGCTTGATCCTCCTAAGCGTTCTCAACAGGTTCCTCGCTCACGTACTCGCCTCCGGCTCTACCCAAAGCAACAACACAAACAAAGGAACCACAATAAATCACGGTGCAATGCACAAGCAACATGATGCAAAACATGACATGATATGCGAGATGTGATATGCAATGCGTATAAAGGCCCGAAGGTAAATGATGAACCAGGCATCAACTTGGCAAACCAAGTATGCCACTGGAAATATGAGATGATTTTGGTTGAAATCGATATAAAGATCACCGGAATCGGATGCACGGTTTGCAAATGACAAGCAAAACAAGAATGGCGCAAATCTGCCATTAACAGCAAGATGCCACTTAGCAAGCAACAAATAATTAAGCTACTGCACCCAAACGTATCAACAAAGCACATGGAAGTGATCTACACAAGATGCTCGACAAAAGATGAGCACTGAGCTACGGCTAGTTCACATCATAACAGGTTCAAACAAGCATGGCAAAAGTGCACCAAATATCAGGCTGGACATGGCAAAAACAGCATCAGGTTGCAATGTTCAGAGCAACAAAACTACATGCTACAGGAACTTAAAATAGCAAAACATGGCATGGCATGAATCTACTCAAAGCATAGAACAAAAGTCCCTTACTGACCATAAGCCAAATAGGATCAGAAAATATAATAACACCCATGTCAATATTGAAAGTTTCGTTAACAGATTCAGCAACATGGCATGTCAAAAACTGGTAACAAGTAGGCATGTTTACAAGCTCAATGCACTCACTACAGAGCCTTATATGATAAACTAAGCATACATGCATCAAGAAGACATGACATAGAAGACATACATGGCAAGAACAATAACATAGCCTATACGGATCAACCAAAACATCCTAGGCAAAATTGAATAACATGTAAACAATCTGCCAGGAAACATTTGATAGCAAAAGTAGAGCTCGATTGACTCAAGCTATGGCACTCCATAATTGCAAACAAAGGCATGTATGGATAGAGCAAGACATGTTTAACAAAACATCCTTACTGAAGTGTCCCAAAATATGCATAGATCTCTCGGTATCATCAAGTTAACATGGCATCAAAATATCAGCTAAACAGGGCTGAAAACAGCAACATCAGGACATCACAAAAATACATGGCATACACCCCTGGAAAGATGACATGGCATATTACAAAACACATGTAGGACTCAAATTCATAGGGTGCACACATCAATCATGGCAAAATAACAAAGTGCAAGTTCATTAAGAAATGAAACTAACATCACATAGCCCTCTTCCAACAGCATTTCGGGCATCAAGATGAGCTCAAATGAAAATGATGCAATGATATTAAATGATCTACTCTTCGAGGCGAACACTTTGACATATTATACGCGCAAAGTGGAGCTACGATGACAGAGATATAGCATGAAGAAAATGACACAAAATAACAAAGATATAAAAGACTTAGAAGAAAAAATGAAGGGGAAGAGAAGTCAACGGTCTCGGGCGTGCGAACCGAGGTCCGGATCGGGCTCCTCCCGACCGGATCGGGGCGACGGCGGCTCGGCGGCGCTGCTCGCCGGAGCCCGGGCGAAGAGGAGGAGGCGGCGGGCGGGCGGTGGTGGCGGGCGGGTGGGAGGCGGCGACCATCACGCGGGGCAGGCGGGATCGGTGGTGGCGCCGGCCGGGCGGCGGCGGGCGCGGCGGCGGAGCGGCCGGCGAAGCGCGGCGGGCCGGCGGGCGGCGGCGCGCGGGCGCGCCCGGGCGACGGGACGGAGCGGGCCGGGGCGGCGTGGGGCCAAGGGCTCATGGCGGCGCTTGGCGGCGCGCGTTACGTGGCAGCCCCGATTATGCTGGGCGGCGGCGGACGCGTGTCCGGCGGGCGCGGGGACGGATTTTTAGGGTTTCGGGGGAAGAAGACCCGGATTGGAAAGGGGGGTTTGCTTAAATAGGCATAGAGGGAGCTAGGAGAGTCCAAATGAGGTGTAGTTTTCGCCCACACGATCGTGATCGAACGACGGAGAGCATGGAAGTGACTTAGATGGGTTATTGGGCTGTTTTGAAGGGGTGTTGGGCTGCAATTTAAAAGAGGCCTTTATGAGAGTCACGGTTAACCGTTGGAGTACCAAACGAGCTCCAAATGACCAAACTTGACCGTGGTCTACGGTGGTATACCAAGGCCACTAGACAAACCTCGGTCCATTTCGAGAAGGTTTAGTACCCGCACACGGAAAAACGTAAAAGGACCGCCGGGGAGATAGGAGTGCCGGATTGCAAAACGGACAACGGGAAAATGCTCGAATCATGAGACTAACACGTATGCAAATGCGATGCACATGATAACATAATATAAAATGCATGACATGGACAAAATGCAAAAGAGGAAAACCCAACCACGGAGGGAATATCATATCACAATGCCGAAAATGGCAAGAGTTGGAGTTACAAATATGGAAAGTTACTCCGGGTGTTACAACACTCCACCACTACAAGAGGATCTCGCCCCAGATCTAGGACTGAAAGAACTCCGGATATTGGGAACGGAGGTGATCCTCGCGCCCCGTGTAGCTTCTCGGTCGGAATGGTGTGACCACTTCACTTTCAGAATTTGATTGACTTGTTGCGTAGTCTTGCGCTCGGTTTCTTCAAGAATAGCAACGGGTGCTCATGATAAGAGAGATCTTCTTGAAGGTCCATTTCTTCGTTGATAGTGCGTTCAGAGTCTTGAAGCACTTGCGAAGCTGTGACACGTGGAACACATCGTGCACATTTGCAAAGTTGGATGGAAGCTCGTTGATAGGCTAGATCGCCTCTTTTGCCAATGATCTTGAAAGGACCCACGTATCTAGGGGCAAGCTTCCTTTGATACCGGGTTACGAGTGCCTTTCATTGAGAGACGCGGAGGTAGACATGGTCTCCGATTTCAAAAGCCACATCACGGTGCTTATCATCATAATAGCTCTTCTGGCGCGATTGTGCGGCTTTGAGATTCTCACGAATGACTTTGCACATTTCTTCTGCTTCTGTGATCAAGTCATTGCCAAGAAGTTGGCGTCACCTGCCTCTGCACCAATTGAGAGGAGTACGCACTTTCGCCATAGAGAATTTCAAATGGGGCCTTGCCCGAACTCGCTTGGAAGCTGTTGTTGTAGGAGAACTCGGCATATGGAAGACAATCTTCCCACTTCATACCGAAAGAAATGACACAAGCCCTGAGCATATCTTCAAGGATTTGATTAACTCGCTCGACTTGGCCACTTGTTTGAGGATGGAAAGCTGTGCTGAAACGAATGTTGGTGCCCATGGCCTTCTGAAAAGAATCCCAAAACTTGGAGGTAAAGATGCTGCCACGGTCTGAAGAGATCACTTGTGGAATGCCGTGCAAGGAGACAATCCTGGAGGTGTATAGCTCTGCCAACTGAGCTGTTGTGATAGATTCTTTGATAGGAAGAAAATGAGCCACTTTAGTAAGCTTGTCAATGACAACGAAGATAGCATCATTTTCACGCTTGGACTTTGGAAAGCCAGTCACGAAGTCCATTTCGATATGATCAAACTTCCACTCAGGAATAGCAAGAGGTTGGAGGAGACCAGCTGGTCTTTGGTGTTCTGCTTTCACTCTTCTGCAGACATCACACTCATTCACGAATTGAGCAATTTCTCGCTTCATTCGAGTCCACCAATATGATTGCTTGAGATCCTGGTACATCTTCGTACTTCCAGGATGAATTGATAGAAGCGAATTGTGAGCCTCGTTCATAATGACTTTTCTCAGATCACCCTTAGGAACCACAATCCGGTCCTCGAAGAAAAGAGTGTCTTTGTCATCAACATGGAAGCACTTGTACTTGGAAAAGCCCTTGTCGATACCACGTTTCACCTTTTTCACCATGGCATCCAGAAGTTGAGCCTCACGAATCTGATCTTCCAAAGTAGGAGAGACTATGAGGTTGGCAAGAAATCCTTGAGGAACAACTTGAAGATTCAGCTTGCGGAAAGCTTCACAGAGATTCGGCTGAAAGGGCTTGAGGATTAGACTGTTGCAGTAAGCTTTCCTGCTCAAAGCATCTGCAATGACATTGGCCTTTCCCGGAGTATATTCAATACTTGGGTTGTACTCTTGAATCATTTCGACCCATCGAGTCTGCCTGAGGTTGAGGTTGGGCTGGGTGAAGATGTACTTGAGGCTCTTGTGATCGGTGAAAATGTCCACTTTCCTTTCCAACAAGAGATGTCTCCACGTTATCAATGCATGGACAACTGCCGCCAACTCAAGATCGTGAGTGGGGTAGTTCTTCTCGTTGGGCTTCAACTGGCGAGAGGTATAAGCCACAACTCTCTTCTCTTGCATTAACACAGCACCGAGACCTTGAAGAGAAGCATCACAGAAAACTTCAAATGGCTTGGATTCATCAGGAGGAGTCAAGACAGGAGCTGTGACGAGTTTCTCTTTGAGATTATTGAACGCAACGTCACACTCAGGAGACCAGACATACTTCACATGCTTCTGGAGAAGGTTGGAAAGAGGCTTTGCAATCTTGGAGAAGTTCTCAATGAATCTTCGGCAATAGCTTGCAAGACCAAGAAAATCATGGAGCTGCTTGACATTCCGAGGAGGTTCCCAATTCACAATTGCGGACACCTTCTCGGATTAACAGCGATGCCCTTGGCGGAGATGATATGACCAAGATAAAGCACTTCATCAAGCCAAAATTCACATTTGGAGAACTTAGCATAGAATTGATGCTCTCTGAGCTTGTCTAGCACCAATCGCAAATGTTTGGCATGATCCTTCTTATTCTTGGAGAAGACCAAAATATCATCAAGATAGACCAAGACGAATTCATTGGTGTAGGGGTTGAAGATGAAGTTCATCATCCGAGAGAATGTTGGAGGAGCATTGACAAGGCCGAAAGACATGACAGTATATTCATAAGAACCAAAGCTTGTTCTGAATGTTGTCTTGGGAATATCTTGTTCACGAATGCGAATCTGATGATACCCCATACGAAGGTCAAGCTTGGAGAACACTTTAGCACCTTTGAGTTGCTCGAAAAGCTCATTGATGTTGGGAAGTGGATACTTGTTCTTGATAGTCTTCTTATTCAATGGACGGTAATCGATGCAAAGTCGGTCCGTGCCATCCTTCTTCTGGACAAAAAGAACACCACAACCCCAAGGAGATGAACTCGGTCCGATCAAACCAGACGCTCTTGTTCATCGAGCTGCTTCTTCAATTCCTTCAGCTCTTCAGGTCCAAGCTTGTATGGACGCTTGCAAAGCGGGTTCATGCGTGCTCAAGATCGATAACGAACTCAATCGGCCGATGAGGAGGCATACCGGAAGCTCTTCCGAAAGACATCTTGGTACTCACAAACGACCGAATCGAGAGATAGCATCCAATTCGCCCTTCTCATTGAGAGAAAACAACCGAATGGTTTCATCACGAGCGCATAGATGATCACATCATTAGAAGAGTGAGTCAATTGAATTTCCTGGCAGCACAATCAAGCTGAGCTTTGTGCGATAAAGCCATCCATCCCAAGAATAAGATCAATATCCGAGTCACCGAGAACAATTGGTTTAGCCAGAAATCTATAATCGCCCATCTTGATACCGACATTCAAACCAAAACTCGAGAAGTCATCTGCTTACCCGGGGACACAATCTTCAACGGAATAGGAATCTTTTCTGTCACCAACTCATGCTTGGCAACAAAAGGTCTCGAAATGAAAGAAAGCGATGCACCAGTATCAAATAAGACTTTTGCAGGAATATCATTAACAAGAAGATTACCCATGATCACATCAGAAGAATCCTCTGCTTGAGCTGCATTCATCATATTGACCTTGGCATGCTTTGGATTATGCTTGACCACTGCATTGCTGGAAGATTTCATAGGAGGAGGAGGCGGAAGGCGCCTCTGGTTCAAGCACTTGTTCGCATAATGACCTTTCTGCTGACACTTGTTGCAAGTCACCTCAGAGAGCGGACGGTGGTAAGGAGCACTTGACCTTGGAGCTTGAGAATTAGACTTGTTCTGATAGCTTGGGTTGGGTGGGTGGGAAGATCCACGGCCACCTGAGTTCTTCTGCTGATAAGGCTGACGGAACGGAGGAGGAGGAAGGTAGAACTTCTGCTGCTTGGCTGCCACTTGAGAGGAAGAAGAAGACTGAACTGCATCTCTGATTCTCTTCTTAGAAGCCTCACATTTGAGCTGGGCAGCTTCTTGCTTCAGTGCCATGTTGTAGAAATCATCATACTTATCTGGCTCAAAAAGCACAAGAGCTAATTGCAGATCTTCTCTCGCACCACCTCTGAATTGATAGATCATACTCTTTTCATCGTGCACGCCTTGCTTAGCAAAACGAAGCGAGCTTCGAACTGGATATTGTATTGATAGACAGACATGTTGCCCTGCTTGAGATTGCGGAACTCCTCACGCTTGCTCTCAACAACACTTTTGGAATATGGTGAGCTCAAAATCACGGCGGAACTCATCCTGTAATGACACGACCTCCTCTGGAATCCTTGTATTGCTGGTACCACTCAGCAGCTTGATCCTTGAGTTGAAACGATGCAAACTTGACAAAGTCCTCAGGTCTGACATTGCTACAATTGAAATGCTTGCAGATGTCCACTAACCAATCGTCAGTGTCTGTAGCCTCAACACAGAAACTGAAAGACTTCGGCTGATTAGCGAGGAACTGACTGAGAGTAGCAAAGTGCGGCTGATTGTTGCCTTGACCTTGATTTCCTTGATTGCCTTGCCCCTGAGTACGTTCTTGCAAGAGCTGCAAAATCATCTGAGCATTGGCATTGGTGGCTGCCATGATAGCTTGCCAGGCCTCTGGAGGCGGAGGTGGAGGTGGAGGTGGAGGGTTCGACTGATCCCCATCATTGCGATCCGGATTCAGACGCGTTGGCGGAGCCATCCTGAAGAGGGTGACATCCGTTAGTCCTTGATAGACAAAAAGATTAGTAGAATCAACGGATAGAAATTGCAACATATAGTCTTCACAATAACCATTCGAACAAGAATGAACGAATGAATTCCAAAGTTAATCATCACACGTCCATTAAAGTGAGAAGCCACTAGATAAAGGATATGGAAACAACATCTGTCTTAGAAACAAATCGAATATCACAACTGAAAACAAAAGATTGGCTTCTAGAATGAGCCGAACAAACACATGATAGAGATTTCGCCCAAAGTGTTAGTGGTGGGGCCCACACGGACACGACGATAGCGGACGTCACGAATGACAAACAAGACGCCCCGAATCAGCATAGCCAAGGATTCTTTAAGACGCCTCACGACCATCGTAAATCGACCGTGAATGGGCGGACCACTAGACGTTGAACCCCAATCTCAAATCATACATCCGTCGGAAAGAATATCCCGTAAGCTACTAGAATTCCCACCTATAAACTCCCAAACTTTCGGTTATGCAATCTGGTGTTGGGGATACAGGGACACAAAATATATCACCCAAACTAACAATACCTAGATCCAATTGTATCCATCCGTCAACACATAACCAAGAAATCCTCGAAATCGTGTACCTCGACCTTCAAAAACATCCGTTATACAAGTCATGGCAATACTCCCTTTTCGCCTCGATCGGGCTATCGGGTTATCTCACCAACAACTGCACAAAAGAGATTTCGATGTCGGCAAAACTCGGTATTCCAGAATCTGCAACGATAAAATTGTGACGACAACACCTCGGAGCTCAACTCCCGGGACACCGCCACAACCCCTAAATGTCGAGGCACCAAGAACAATGTTCTCGCCACAAAACCATCGGAACGATTCCAAGATACCCACGTGATCCTAAAATTTTTTAGTGAAATTTGAGAAGAGGAGAGTCAAAACTCTCGCCAAGATACCTCACCAGAGCGATTTAGGGACTGGGAGTAAAAAGAATCCTACTCTCCGATATATATAATCCTAAGACTCAAAACATTTTCCATTCTAGACTCAACAACGCCAAAGAACAATCAAGTAGGGGCTCCTAAGTCGGGAAGGCTCGATTACCAACTTGTAACGCCCGATGCGGCTATATCTCCCACGTGTCGAGGCACGACTTATAGGCATAACCGCATTGAAAGCAATGTCGCAAGTGAGGTAATCTTCACACAACCCATGTACTCCCTCCGTTCCTAGATATAGGGTGTATAGTTTTTGGCACGGAAATTAAAGAACGCACGTGGAGGGAAAATTTCACAAGTTTTGAGTGATATTACACATGACTAATTGACATGAGAAAACAGAGAAGCTTACATGATATAAGGAAATGTAATCAAATCCCTAAAAAGATTATCCAAACGAGTTGTGCAACGCAATACACCTTATATTTCGGACTTTTTCTCAAAAATCTATACACCTTATATCAAGGAACGGAGGGAGTAATAAATAAGGGAAAGAGATACATAGTTGGCTTACAATGCCACTTCACACAAGACATAAATAAACATCCATCATTTAGAGTACACTCAAGGTCCGACTACGGAACCAAAATAAAAGAAGATACCCCAAATGCTACACAGATCCCCGATCGTCCCAACTGGGCACCACTCATGATCATCAGGAAAAGACACATAGTAACGACCACGTTCCTCGTCGAACTCCCACTTGAGCTCGGTTGAGTCACCTGCACTCGCATCGTCGGCACCTGCAACTGTTTGGTAGAATCTGTGAGTCACGGGGACTCAGCAATCTCACACCCGCGAGATCAAGACTATTTAAGCTAATAGGAAGGACAGGGTTGTAAAGTGGAGCTGCAGCAAGCGACTAGCATATATGGTGGCTACATCGCAAAGAGAGAGCGAGAAGAGGAGCAAAGCACGGTCGTGAAGCTAGTAGCGATCAAGAAGTGATCCTGAACTACTTACGCCGACATAACTCCAACACCGTGTTCACTTCCCGGACTCCGAGAAGAGACCATCGCGTTACCCACGCGTTGATGTGTATTTTAATTGAGGTCAACTTCGGGTTTTCTACAACCGAGCATTAACAAATTCCCATCTGCCTCATAACCAAGGGCACGGCTTTGAAAGATATTACCTGCAGGGTGTCCCAACTTAGCCCATTATAAGCTCTCACGGTCAACGAAGGATATTCCTTCTACCGGGAAGACCCGATCAATCTCGAATCCCGGACTATAAGACATTTCGACAGCAATAAAAGAAGACCAGCAAAGCCGCCCGATTGTGCCGACAAATCCCGATAGGAGCTGCACATATCTCGTTCTCAGGGCACACCGGATGAGCAGTACGTACGGCAACCGAAGATGCCCCAAGTTGCCTCGGGGTGGCACCGCAAGTGGATCTAGTATGGACCAACACTCAGAGGAGCATTGGCCCGGGGGGTTAAATAAAGATGACCCTCGGGCTCGCGAAAACCCGGGGGAAAATGGCTTAGGTCGCAAATGGTAAAACCAATGTTGGGCCTTGCTGGACGAGTCTTATTCAAAGCGAACTGTCAAGGGGGTCCCATAAATCACCCAACCGTGTAAGGAACGCGAAATCAAGGAACATAACACCGGTATGACGGAAACTAAGGTGGCAAGAGTGGAACAAAACACCAGGCATAAGGCCGAGCCTTCCACCCTTTACCAAATATATAGATGTATTAAATATAGCAGATATATATTGTGATATCCCCAACAAGTAAACATGTTCCAAAAAGGAACAACAACTCCATGTTCCAACAAGGAACAAACTTCAACTTCACCTGCATCTAGCAACGCTATAAGACGGGCTGAGCAAAGCGGTAACATAGCCAATCAACGGTTTGCTAGGAAAAGGATGGTTAGGGGCTGACATGGCAATATGGGTGGCATGATATAACAAGTGGTAGGCATCGCAGCATAGGCATAGCAAAAGAGCGAGCAACTAGCATAGCAAAGATAGAAGTGATTTCGAGGGTATGGTCATCTTGCCTGCATTGTTCTTAGAGTTGTCGAAAGCTTGATCCTCGTAAGCGTTCTCAACAGGTTCCTCGTTCACGTACTCGTCTCCCGGCTCTACCCAAAGCAACAACACAAACAAAGGAACCACAATAAATCACGGTGCAATGCACAAGCAACATGATGCAAAACATGACATGATATGCGAGATGTGATATGCAATGCGTATAAAAGGCCCGGAAGGTAAATGATGAACCAGGCATCAACTTGGCAAACCAAGTATGCCACTGGAAAGATGAGATGATTTCGGTTGAAATCGATATAAAGATCACCGGAATCGGATGCACGGTTTGCAAATGACAAGCAAAACAAGAATGGCGCAAATCTGCCATTAACAGCAAGATGCCACTTAGCAAGCAACAAATAATTAAGCTACTGCACCCAAACGTATCAAAAAAGCACATGGCAGTGATCTACGGCTAGTTCACATCATAACAGGTTCAAACAAGCATGGCAAAAGTGCACCAAATATCAGGCTGGACATGGCAAAAACAGCATCAGGTTGCAATGTTCAGAGCAACAAAACTACATGCTACAGGAACTTAAAATAGCAAATCATGGCATGGCATGAATCTACTCAAAGCATAGAACAAAAGTCCCTTACTGACCATAAGCCAAAAAGGATCAGAAAATATAGTAACACCCATGTCAATATTGAAAGTTTCGTTAACAGATTCAGCAACATGGCATGTCAAAAACTGATAACAAGTAGGCATGTTTACAAGCTCAATGCACTCACTACAGAGCCTTATATGATAAACTAAGCATACATACATCAAGAAGACATGACATAGAAGACATACATGGCAAGAACAATAACATAGCCTATACGGATCAACCACAACATCCTAGGCAAAATTGAATAACATGTAAACAATCTGCCAGGAAACATTTGATAGCAAAAGTATAGCTCGATTGACTCATTCTATGGCACTCCATAATTGAAAAAAAAGGCATGTATGGATAGAGCAAGACATGTTTAACAAAACATCCTTACTGAAGTATCCCAAAATATGCATAGATCTCTCGGTATCATCAAGTTAACATGGCATCAAAATATCAGCTAAACAGGGCTGAAAACAGCAACATCAGGACACCTACTTTGCATGCTTGTGCTAGTCACCACATAGATCAGAAAAATACATGGCATACACCCCTGGAAATATGGCATGGCATATTACAAAACACATGTAGGGCTCAAATTCATAGGGTGCACACATCAATTATGGCAAAAATAACAAAAGTGCAAGTTCTGTTAAGAAACAGAAACTAACATCACATAGCCCTCTTCCAACAGCATTTCGGGCACCAATATGAGCTCAAAAGAAAATGATGCAATGAGATGAAATGATATACTCTTCGAGGCGAACACTTTGACATATTATACGCGCAAGATGGAGCTACGATGACAGAGATATAGCATGAAGAAAATGACACAAAATAACAAAGATATAAAAGACTTAGAAGAAAAAATGAGGGCGGCTCGGCGGCGCGGGCTCGCCGGAGCCCGGGCGAAGAGGAGGAGGCGGCGCTAAGCGGGCGGTGGTGGCGGCGTGGTGGGGGCGGCGACCACCGCGGGGCCCGCGGGATCCGGTGGTGGCGCCCGCCCGCCGAGGGCGGCGGGGCGGCGGCGGCGGCGGCGGCGGCGGCGCGGCGGCGGCGGAGCGGCGCGCCCGAGCGACGGGACGGAGCGGGCCGGGGCGTGTTGGGGAACGTAGTAATTTCAAAATTTTCCTACGATCACGCAAGATCATGGTGATGCATAGCAACGAGATGAGAGTGTTGTCTACGTGCCCTCGTGACCCAGAAGGAAGCGTTGACGCAGCGTAGAGGAAGTAGTCGTACTTCTTCCCGATCCAACCGATCCAAGTACCGAGCGTCGGCACCTCCGAGTTCTGCACACGTTCAGCTCGATGGCGTCCCTCGAACTCCGATCCAGCCGAGTGTTGAGGAGAGTTTCGTCGACGACGGCGTGGTGACGATGATGATGTTCCACCGTCGCGGGGCTTCGCCTAAGCTCCGCAACGGTATATTCGAGGTGTAGTTTGGTGGAAGGGGGCACCGCACACGGCTAAGGAACGATCCGTAGATCAACTTATGTGTCATGGGGTGCCCCCTGCCCCTGTATTTAAAGGAGCAAGGGAGGGAGGAGGCCGGCCCTATGTTTGGCGCGCCAAGGGGAGTCCTACTCCCACCGGGAGTAGGATTCCCCCTTTCCTAGTCCAACTAGGAATCCTTCCATGTAGGGGGAGGAAGGGAGAAGGAAGTGGAGGAGTAGGAAAGGTGGCCGGCCCCCTTTTCCCTAGTCCAATTCGGACTAGAGG
This sequence comes from Aegilops longissima, assembly GCA_021605205.1. Taxonomy (NCBI): domain Eukaryota; kingdom Viridiplantae; phylum Streptophyta; class Magnoliopsida; order Poales; family Poaceae; genus Aegilops; species Aegilops longissima. The sequence continues at coordinate 597,488,195 of CM038676.1, read as the reverse complement.
GAAGGGGGGGCGCAGCAGCCTTTTTCCTCTTCCCACTAAAGCCCATCAAGGCCCATTACTTCTCCCGTAACTACCCGGTACTCCGAAAAATACCCGAATCACTCGGAACCTTTCCGAACTCCGAATATAGTCGTCCAATATATCGATCTTTACGTCTCGACCATTTCGAGACTCCTCGTCATGTCCCCGATCTCATCCGGGACTCCGAACTCCTTCGGTACATCAAAACTCATAAACTCATAATATAACATCCATCGAAACCTTAAGCGTGCGGACCCTACGGGTTCGAGAACTATGTAGACATGACCTAGAACCATTCTCGGTCAATAACCAATAGCGGAACCTGGATGCCCATATTGGTTCCTACATATTCTCTGAAGATCTTTATCGGTCAGACCGCATAACAACATACGTTGTTCCCTTTGTCATCGGTATGTTACTTGCCCGAGATTCGATCGTCGGTATCCAATACCTAGTTCAATCTCGTTACTGGCAAGTCTCTTTTCTCGTTCCGTAATACATCATCTCACAACTAACACATTTAGTTGCAATGCTTGCAAGGCTTATGTGATGTGTATTACCGAGAGGGCCAGAGATACCTCTCCGACAATCGGAGGACAAATCCTAATCTCGAAATATGCCAACCCAACATGTACCTTCGGAGACACCTGTAATGTACCTTTATAATCACCCGATTACGTTGTGACGTTTGGTAGCACCAAAAGTGTTCCTCGGGCAAACGGGAGTTGCATAATCTCATAGTCATAGGAACATGTATAAGTCATGAAGAAAAGCACTAGCAACAAACTATACGATCAGGTGCCATGCTAATGGAATGGATCATGTCAATCAGATCATTCAACCAATGATGTGATCCCGTTAATAAAATAACAACTCCTTGTTCATGGTTAGGAAACATAACCATCTTTGATTAACGAGCTAGTCAAGTAGAGGCATACTAGTGACACTCTGTAGGTTTATGTATTCACACATGTATTATGTTTCCGGTTAATACAATTCTAGCATGAATAATAAACATTTATCATGATATAAGGAAATAAATAATAACATTAGTATTGCCTCTAGGGCATATTTCCTTCAGTCTCCCACTTGCACTAGAGTCAATAATCTAGATCACATCACCATGTGATTAACATCGATAGTTCACATCATCATGTGATTAACACCCATAATTCACATCGCCATGTGACCAAGACCCAAAGGGTTTACTAGATTCAGTAATCTAGTTCACATCGCTATGTGATTAACACCCAAAGAGTACTAAGGTGTGATCATGTTTTGCTTTGTGAGAGAAGTTTAGTCAGCGGGTCTGCCACATTCAGATCCGTATGTATTTTGCAAATCTATATGTCAACAATGTTCTGCACGGAGCTACTATAGCTAATTGCTCCCACTTTCAATATGTATCTAGACCGAGACTTAGAGTCATCTAGATCAGTGCCAAAACTTGTATCGACGTAACCCTTTACGACGAACCTTTTTTCACTTCCATAATCGAGAAACATATCCTTATTCTACTAAGGATAATTTTGACCGCTGTCCATCGATCTACTCTTAGATCACTATTGTACTCCCTTGCCAAACTCAGTGCAGGGTATACAATAGATCTGGTACACAGCATGGCATACTTTATAGAACCTATGGCCAAGGCATAGGGAATGACTTTCATTCTCTTTCTATCTTCTGCCGTGGCCGGGTTTTGAGTCTTACTCAATTTCACACCTTTGTAACACAGGCAAGAACTCTTTCTTTGACTGTTCCATTTTGAACTACTTCAAAATCTTGTCAAGGTATGTACTCATTGAAAAAAAAACTTATCAAGCGTCTTGATCTATCTCTATAGATCTTAATGCTCAATATTTAAGCAGCTTCACCGAGGTCCTTCTTTGAGAAACTCCTTTCAAATACTCCTTTATGCTTTGCAGAATAATTCTACATTATTTCCGATTAACAATATGTCATTCACATATACTTATCAGAAATGTTGTAGTGCTCCCACTCACTTTCTTGTAAATACAGGCTTCTCCAAAAGTCTCAGATAAAACCATATGCTTTGATCACACTATCAAAGCGTTTATTCCAACTCGAGATGCTTGCACCAGTCCATAGATGGATCGCTGGAGCTTGCACATTTTGTTAGCTCCTTTAGGATTGACAAAACCTTCGGATTGCATCATATACAACTCTTCTTTAATAAATCCATTAAAGAATGTAGTTTTGACATCCATTTGCCAGATTTCATAAAATGTGGCAATTGCTAACATGATTCGGACAGACTTAGGCATCGCTACAGTTGAGAAAATCTCATTGTAGTCAACTCCTTGAACTTGTCGAAAACCTTTTGTGACAAGTCGAGCTTTGTAGATAGTAACACTACTATCAGTGTCCGTCTTCCTCTTGAAGATCCATTTATTTAACATGGCTTGCTGATCATCGAGCAAGTCCATCAAAGTCCACACTTTGTTCTCATATATGGATCCCATCTCAGATTTCATGGTCTCAAACCATTTCGCGGAATCTGGGCTCATCATCGCTTCCTCATAGTTCGTAGGTTCATCATGGTCTAGTAACATGACTTCTAGAATAGGATTACCGTACCACACTGGTGCGGATCTTACTCTGGAAGACCTACGAGGTTTGGTAGCAACTTGATCTGAAGTTTCATGATCATCATCATTAACTTCCTCACTAATTGGTGTAGGAATCACTGGAACTGATTCCTGTGATGAACAACTTTCCAATAAGGGAGAAGGTACTATTACCTCATCAAGTTCTACTTTCCTCCCACTCACTTCTTTCGAGAGAAACTTCTTCTCTAGAAAGGATCCATCTTAACAACAAATATCTTGCTTTCGGATCTGTGATAGAAGGTGTACCCAATAGTTACCATTGGGTATTCTATGAAGACGCATTTCTCCGATTTGGGTTCGAGCTTATCGGTGAAAACTTTTCACATAAGCATCACAACTCAAACTTTAAGAAACGACAGCTTAGGTTTATGCTAAACCATAGTTCATACGGTGTCATCTCAACGGATTTAGATGGTGCCCTATTAAACGTGAATGCAGCTGTCTCTAATGCATAACCCCAAAGCGATAGTGGTAAATCGGTAAGATACATCATAAATCGCACCATATCCAATAAAGTGCGATTCTGACGTTCGGACACACCATTATGTTGTGGTGTTCGGTGGCGTGAGTAGTGAAACTATTTCACATTGTTTTAATGAAGGCCAAACTCAGTAACTCAAATATTTTTCCTCTGCGATCATATCGTAGAAACTTTTATTTTCTTGTTACGATGATTCTTCACTTCACTCTGAAATTCTTTGAACTTTTCAAATGTTTCAGACTTGTGTTTCATCAAGTAGATATACCCATATCTGCTCAAATCATCTGTGAAGGTCGAGAAAATAACGATACTTGCCGTGAGCTTTAATACTCATCGGACCGCATACATCGGTATGTATTATTTCCAATAAGTCATTTGCTCGCTCCATTGTTCCGGAGAACGAGTCTTTAGTCATCTTGCCCATAAGGCATGGTTCGCAAGCATCAAGTGATTCATAATCAAGTGATTCCAAAAGTCCATCGAGCATGGAGTTTTCTTCATGCGCTTTACACCAATATGACCTAAGCGGCGATGCCACAAATAAGTTGCACTATCATTATTAACTTTGCATCTTTTGGTTTCAATATTATGAATATGTGTATCACTATGATCGAGATCCAATGAACCATTTTCATTGAGTGTGTAACCATATAAGGTTTTATTCATGTAAGCAGAACAACAATTTATTCTCTTACTTAAATGAATAACCGTATTGCAATAAACATGATCAAATCATATTTATGCTCAACACCAAATAACACTTATTTAGGTTCCACACTAATCCCGAAAGTATAGGGAGTGTGAGATGATGATCATATCAATCTTGGAACTACTTCCAACACTCATCGTCACTTCCCTTCAACTAGTTTCTGTTCATTCTGAAACTCCGTTTGATTACTACTCTTAGCAACTGAACCAGTATCAAATACTGAGGGGTTGCTATGAACACTAGTAAAATACACATCAATAATCTGTATATCAAATATACCTTTGTTCACTTTGCCATCTTTCTTATCCGCCAAATACTTGGGGTAGTTCCGCTTCCAGTGACCAGTTCCATTGTAGCAAAAGCACTTAGTCTCAGGCTTAGATCCAGACTTGGGCTTCTTCACTCGAGCAGCAACTTGCTTGCCGTTCCTTTTGAAGTTCCCCTTCTTCCCTTTGCCATTTTCCTTGAGACTAATGGTCTTGTCAACCATCAACACTTGATGTTTTTCTTGATTTCTACCTTCGCCGATTTTAGCATCGCGAAGAGCTCGAGAATCTTTTTCGTCATCCCTTGCATACTATAGTTCATCACGAAGTTCTACTAACTTAGTGATGGTGACTAGAGAATTCTGTCAATCACTATCTTATCGGAAGATTAACTCCCACTTGATTCAAGCGATTGAAGTACTCGGACAATCTGAGCACATGCTCACTAGTTGAGCGATTCTCCTCCATCTTTTAGCTATAGAACTTGTTGGAGACTTCATATCTCTCAACTCGGTATTTGCTTGAAATATTAACTTCAATTCCTGGAACATCTCATATGGTCCATGACGTTCAAAACGTCTTTGAAGTCCCGATTCTAAGCCGTTAAGCATGGTGCACTAAACTATCAAGTAGTCATCATATTGAGCTAGCCAAACGTTCATAACGTGCATCTGCTCCTGCAATAGGTCTGTCACCTAGCGGTGCATTAAGGACATAATTCTTCTGCGCAGCAATGAGGATAAACCTCAGATCACGGATCCAATCCGCATCATTGCTACTAACATCTTTCAATACAATTTTCTCTAGGAACACATATGAAAACATAGGGAAGCAACAACGCGAGCTATTGATCTACAACATAATTTGCAAAATACTACCAGGACTAAGTTCATGATAAATTAAAGTTCAATTAATCATATTACTTAAGAACTCCCACTTAGAAAAATATCCTCAATTCTCTAAGTGATTACGTGATCCATATCAACTACACCATGACCGATCATCACGTGTGATGGAGTAGTTTCAATGGTGAACATCAATATGTTGATCATATCTACTATATGATTCACGCTCGACCTTTCGGTCTCCGTGTTCGAGGTCATATCTTATATGCATAGCTCGTCAAGTATAACCTGAGTATTCGCGTGTGCAACTGTTTTGCACCCGTTGTATTTGAGCGTAGAGCCTATCACACCCGATCATCACGTGGTGTCTCAGCACGAAGAACTTTCATAGCGGTGCATACTCAGGAGAACACTTCTTGATAATTTAGTAAGGATCATCTTATAATGCTACCGTCAATCAAAGCAAAATAAGATGCATAAAGGATTAACATCACATGCAATCAATATAAGTGATATGATATGGCCATCATCATCTTGTGCTTGTGATCTCCATCTCAAAAGCACCGTCATGATCACCATCGTCACCGGTAGCGACACCTTGATCTCCATCGTAGCATCGTTGTCGTCTCGCCAACTATTGCTTCTCGACTATCGCTACCGCTTAGTGATAAAGTAAAGCAATTACATGGCGTTGCATTTCATACAATAAGCGACAACCATATGGCTCCTGCCGATTGCCGATAACTCGGTTACAAAACATGATCATCTCATACAATAAAATATAGCATCACGTCTTGACCATATCACATCACAACATGCCCTGCAAAAACAAGTTAGGCGTCCTCTACTTTGTTGTTGCAAGTTTTACGTGGCTGCTACGGGCTGAGCAAGAACCGTTCTTACCTCGCATCAAAACCACAGCGATACTTCGTCAAATAGACTCCGTTTTAACCTTCTCAAGGACCGGGCGTAGCCTTCGATTCAACTAAAGTGAGAGAGCAGACACCCGCCGGTCACCTTTAAGCAACGAGTGCTCGGGCGGTGAAACCAGTCTCGCGTAAGCGTCTGGCGTAATGTCGGTCCGGCGCTTCATCTCACAATACCGCTGAACCAAAGTATGACATGCTGGTAGGCGGTATGACTTGTATCGTCCACAACTCACTTGTGTTCTACTCGTGCACATGACATCAACGCATAAAACCAGGCTCGGATGCCACTGTTGGGGAACGAGTAATTTCAAAAATTTTCCTACGATCACGCAAGATCATGGTGATGCATAGCAACGAGATGAGAGTGTTGTCTCGTACCCTCGTAGACCAGCAGCGGAAGCGTTGGCGCAGCGTAGAGGAAGTAGTCATACTTCTTCCCGATCCAACCGATCCAAGTACCGAGCGTCACGGCACCTCCGAGTTCTGCACACGTTCAGCTCGATGGCGTCCCTCGAACTCCGATCCAGCCGAGTGTTGAGGGAGAGTTTAAATCGACCTGCGGCGTGGTGGCGATGATGATGTTCCACCGTCGCGGGGCTTCGCCTAAGCTCCGCAGCGGTATATTCGAGGTGTAGTTTGGTGGAAGGGGCACCGCACACGGCTAAGGAACGATCCGTAGATCAACTTATGTGTCATGGGGTGCCCCTGCCCTGTATATAAAGGAGCAAGGGAGGAGGAGGCCGGCCCTATGTTTGGCGCGCCAGGGGAGTCCTACTCCCACCGGAGTAGGATTCCCCTTTCCTAGTCCAACTAGGAATCCTTCCATGTAGGGGAGGAAGGGAGAAGGAAGTGGAGGAGTAGGAAGGTGGCGGCCCCTTTCCCTAGTCAATTCGGACTAGAGGGAGGGGGCGCAGCAGCCTTTTCCTCTTCCCACTAAAGCCCATCAAGGCCCATTACTTCTCCCGTAACTACCGGTACTCGAAAAATACCGAATCACTCGGAACCTTTCCGAACTCCGAATATAGTCGTCCAATATATCGATCTTTACGTCTCGACCATTTCGAGACTCCTCGTCATGTCCCGATCTCATCCGGGACTCGAACTCCTTGGTACATCAAAACTCATAAACTCATAATATAAGCATCGCCGAAACCTTAAGCGTGCGGACCCTACGGGTTCGAGAACTATGTAGACATGACCTAGAACCATTCTCGGTCAATAACCAATAGCGGAACCTGGATGCCCATATTGGTTCCTACATATTCTCGAAGATCTTTATCGGTCGAACCGCATAACAACATCGTTGTTCCCTTTGTCATCGGTATGTTACTTGCCCGAGATTCGATCGTCGGTATCAATACCTAGTTCAATCTCGTTCTTGGCAAGTCTCTTTTCTCGTTCCGTAATACATCATCTCACAACTAACACATTTAGTTGCAATGCTTGCAAGGCTTATGTGATGTGCATTACCGAGAGGGCCCAGAGATACCTCTCCGACAATCGGAGTGACAAATCCTAATCTCGAAATATGCCAACCCAACATGTACCTTCGGAGACACCTGTAATGTACCTTTATAATCACCCGATTCGTTGTGGCGTTTGGTAGCACCAAAGTGTTCCTCGGGCAAGCGGGAGTTGCATAATCTCATAGTCATAGGAACATGTATAAGTCATGAAGAAAAGCACTAGCAACAAACTATACGATCAGGTGCTATGCTAATGGAATGGGTCATGTCAATCAGATCATTCAACCAATGATGTGATCCCGTTAATCAAATAACAACTCCTTGTTCATGGTTAGGAAACATAACCATCTTTGATTAACGAGCTAGTCAAGTAGAGGCATACTAGTGACACTCTGTAGGTTTATGTATTCACACATGTATTATGTTTCCGGTTAATACAATTCTAGCATGAATAATAAACATTTATCATGATATAAGGAAATAAATAATAACATTATTATTGCCTCTAGGGCATATTTCCTTCAGGGCGGCCGTGGGCTTGCGGGCCCATGTGGCGGCGGCGGCAGGCGGCGGCCACGTGGCAGCCCGATTGGCGGCGGGCGGCGGCGCTAGTGTCCGGCGGCGGCGCGACGTCCCGTGGTGCGGGGACGGATTTTAGGGTTTCGGGGAAGAAGACCCGGATTGGAAAGGGGTTTGCTTAAATAGGCATAGAGGAGCTAGGAGAGTCCAAATGAGGTGTAGTTTTCGCCCACGATCGTGATCGAACGACGGAGAGCATGGAAGTGACTTAGGTGGGTTATTGGGCTGTTTTGAAGGGGTGTTGGGCTGCAACTTAAAAGAGGCCTTTGCGAGAGTGCGGTTAACCGTTGGAGTACCAAACGAGCTCCAAATGACCCGAAACTTGACCGGTGGTCTACGGTGGTATACCAAGGCCACTAGACAAACCTCGGTCCATTTCAAGAAGGTTTAGTACCCGCACACGGAAAAAACGTAAAAGGGACCGCCGGGGAGATAGGAGTGCGGATTGCAAAAGCGGACAACGGGAAAAATGCTCGGAATCATGAGACGAACACGTATGCAAATGCGATGCACATGATGACATAATATAAAATGCATGACATGGACAAAATGCAAAAAGAGGAAAAACCAAACCACGGAGGGAATATCATATCACAATGCCAAAAATGGCAAGAGTTGGAGTTACAAATATGGAAAGTTACTTCCGGGGTGTTACAGGAGGAGAGGAAAAGGAAGGTCGCCCCAACTGGGGAGGCTGGAGGGTCTAAGAAGGGAAGGACCCTTCCTCCGGACTTCTCCACCAACGTCGACAATGACGAGGAGGGGTGGCCAACAACGGCCAAGCCCCCAGCGAGATCGTAAGTGTCCGGATACCCATGGCTTTTGTATCATTGCATCGTGTTCTCTAATGCCGAACAATCATGCAGCCCGCCCAAAGACGAGTTCGTCGCTTTGTCAAATGGGTCCCTGAGTTCGTCGGAAATGGAGAGTACTTCACTTCCGGCCGCTTCCTCGCGTCACGCTGCGGACGACACCGAGGTGGTGCCCCAAGGGGGGCTGGTCAAGAGGTGGCGGCGCAGGAGGCGCCGCAAGGCAACCTCCCGGACTCCAGGCTCGAGGGGGGCAAGACCCCCAGGGGCTCAAAGCCCGACCCTCGTCCGGACTCCGTGCCGGAACCTTCAGTGGTTCCGGAGTCCGGCAAGCGGTCCCTTCGTAAGAAGGGTAAGACGCCGGTGTCCTCCGTCCAACCGGAGGCACCGGATAACTCTTTGGGCGCTAACAGCGCCTCCATCGAGGAGCACCGCCTTTATTATGAGTCGGTGATCCGGACAGATTCGATCTGCCAAGAGCGGACTGACCAAAACTGTACCAGCCTTCTAACGGGCTTTGAGGTAAGCTTAGAATATGTAAAAATATTACCGCATAGACAGTAGCCCGATGCTTAGTTCGGTGTTGGTAAGAAAAGCCGAACTCAGGATCTAAAAAGATATCTGTGAGGAGTCTAACATAATTATGTCAATATGGGAATGCAGGCTGCCTGCTGACACATGCCCGTCTTGACTGCGGAGGTCAATGCATTGAAGGAGAGCCTCGAGCGGTCCGAGAACGAGCTCGGCCAAGCCAAAAAGCAACTCGAGGAAAAAGAAGGTAAGCAATACCTTATGAAAGAAATACCTTATAGAAAGGTTTTGGTTGCAAAAAATAACAAGAATAACATGGGTACTGCAGGGGCCACGAGCGAGGTGGCGACCCGGAAGGAAGCAGCGTCCGTGGCCGAAAACAAATCGGTCGCGGAGCGCACCGAGCGAGAGAAAGGGGAGGCATAGCTGGCAGTGGTGCGGCAAGAGCTCCAGGCTCTCGTGAAAAAACACGTGTTTGGAGCGTGACTCGAAGACCCGGGAGTCCGAGCTTGCCTCGGCTGTTGAGAGTGCCAAAGCTGCTAAGGCCGAGGCCAAAAAAGCCCTCCAAGAAATTGAATCGTTAATGAAGATAGCGGCGGGTAAGGCATTCTTTATGCAGAGCAAGAATGTGAAAGTCAATTACCTATTACTTACCCGAATTCGGAGCTCTCCAGGAGCATTCGCAGATCTGCCCTGTAGTGCGTCTGGTGCTGCCGCATTCTACCGCGCCCAGGAGGGGAGCTCGACGGAGAAGGTATTCTGGTCTCAGTATGCTGAGGCCGGACATCCGATGCCCCTAAGCGACCAGCTGAAGCAGCTGGTCGAGCTCCACAAGGTCGCCGAAGAGGCCATGAAGGGCCTTATAGTTCGGCTCTGGCCATTGGAGGCCATGCCTGGGAGCTACTTTGGGCTGGTGCGGCAGCTGGTGGACGCCTGTCCATTGATTGAAGTCATCAAGCGTCCGTCTGCATTGAAGGTGCCCGTCGGGCCCTTGCCCGTGCCAAAGTGCACTGGGGCAAGTGGATGCAGAGAAGCTTGTCACGGACGGGCTACCGAAGGGAAAGGAGCATCGCACGCCCGAAATGTACTATGAGGGCCTCCTGAAGGGTGCCCGCCGTATAGCGGATGAGTGCTCCAAAGATGTAATTTTTGAGTAGACTCGCATTTGTCATTTTGTGCGCTGAAAACTTGTTCATATGCGCTAAGCAACGCTTTGTTAATATAAAATATTACCTTATGTGCGGCCGTTTATCAAAATTGAGAGATGGCAAGTCGTTGGCTTCAGCCCCCATGCCACGAGTGCTGGGGTGTTCGGGATAAACTTGAGCACTCTTGTTCCCATTCTTGGGTCCATTGAGGGAGGCTGAGGGAGTCCTGGATTAGGGGGTGTCCGGATAGCCAGACTACCATCATCAGCCGAACTATCATTTGCCGGACTATCATCATGGACCGGACTCCAAGACTATGAAGATACAAGATTGAAGACTTCACCCCGTGTCTGGATGGGACTTTCCTTGGCGTGGAAGGCAAGCTTGGCGATACGGATATCTAGATCTCCTACCATTGTAACCGACTCTGTGTAACCCTAGCCCTCTCCGGTGTCTATATAAACCGGATGGCTCTACTCCGTAGGACAACAATCACAACAACCCTTACAATCATACCATAGGCTAGCTTCTAGGGTTTAGCCTCCTTGATCTCGTGGTAGATCCACTCTTGTAAACATCCACAATATCAATATCAATCAAGCGGGGCGTGGGTTTTACCTCCATCAAGAGGGCCCGAACACAGGTAAACATCGTGTCCCTTGTCTCCTGTTACCATCCGCCTAGACGCCTTACAGTTCAGGACCCCCTACCGAGATCCGCGGTTTTGACACCGACATTGGTGCTTTCATTGAGAGTTCCTATGTGTCGTCACCGATAGGCTTCATGGCCTCTTCAATCCACAATGACGCAGTCTGGGTGAGACCTTTCTCCCGGACAGATCTTCATATTCGGCGGCTTTTCTTGCGGGCAACTCCCTTAGCCATCCGGAGCAGATCGAAGCTTCGCCCCGGCCGTCACGTCAGGTTTGAAGCCTAAACTTCACGGCCGATATCCGCGGGACTTGATCCTCGATGGATCTGAGCCACAGCTGGCGTGCCGCGGCTGTCACGATGGGCATGACCTAACTCGCCACGGACAACCCCTTGGAGGCCGCTGCGAATCGCTCCGACTCATAGTCCGGAGCCGATCACTCGGATCGAGGACGGATGGCTGGACACCGCCTCGGGAGCCGCAATTTCTACGGCGATGGAGCCGGACACTTACCTTGTCCCACACAAAGCCCATGACTCCGAGGTGCCGGACTCCCTGCCGGACTCCGAACCTCCTACGCCTTTGCCAGTCGAATCCGATTGGGCGCCGATCATGGAGTTCACCGCTGCGGACATCTTTCAGCACTCGCCCTTCGGCGATATCATAAATTCATTCTAGCATCTCTCGCTATCCGGAGAGCCCTGGCCAAACTACGGCCAGGACGGTTGGGACGCGGATGATGAAGAAATTCAGATCCCACCCACCACCCACTTCGTAGCCACCGTCGACGATTTAACCGACATACTCGACTACGACTCCGAAGACATCGGCGGTATGGGCGGCGATGCGGAGAGTACCAAGAACCAGTGCCTACGAGGATCTTTGGAAGACCACCTCGTCATACGACATATACATGGTGGACAACCTGAAGGAAGCGATAACGAGGAACAACGGGGCGGCGGCGAGGATAATCTCGCCGATAAAGAACCAAAGCGGCGACATAACGCGCCCTAAGTCCGCCTCGATCATAGCAGCCTTCCTAACGACCAGCGATAGAGCGAGGGCAAGCCAGCGGACGACGAACAGGGCGAGCGGATAACCAACCCCTTCACGGAGCAATCAACAGTCCGGCCACAACACCAGAGCATAAGAACATACGCAAAAAACTAGTCGCCACTGCAAGAAGTTTGAAGAAGGCGAAATGGAAGCTCAAAACAGCAGAAGATACGCTCAGGATGAAGTGGAGCAAAGTATTCAAGACCGTAGACAAATATGGCAATGGCCATCAAACCAAGAGCTACCCGAAGCGCAAGTTGCTGCCAGAACTCGACGAGGAAGCCATCGAGCCTTCACAGTCAAAAAATAAAGAGGCCGCCTGGCCGGATAGACGGCCAGAGGACTGGCCCAAAGCGACAAACGGGGCTACACAGAAGCGGAATTATAATCCTGGTAAAACGGATGGCCCAACTAGGTCCATCTACGGGCCAAAAAAGAGGACCCCAGGAAGTAACACACCACGACAAGTATTCGAAGACAGCGGCACACCCAAATACAGGGGCGCCGCACACCCGCTATGTTTCACCGATGAGGTGCTGGATCATGAATTTCCAGCAGTGTTTAAACCCATAAACATAGAGGCATCTGACGGCACAATGTAGACCCAGTCTGGATAGAAGACTACATACTACACATACACATGGCTAGAGGAGATGATCTCCACGCCATAAAATACCTACCCCTCAAGCTCAAAGGGCCAGCTCGGCATTGGCTCAAAAGTCTCCCGAGAAAACACTGTTGGAAGTTGGGAAGAGCTTGAGGATGCGTTTGAAACAAATTTTCAAGGGACTTATGTCCGCCCTCCGGATCTTGACGATTTGAGTCATATAACCAAACAGCCGGAGAGTCGGTAGCAAATTCAGGAACAGGTTCCTTACCAAAAAGAACCAAATAGTCGATTGTCCGGACGCGGAAGCCTTAGCAGCTTTTAAACACAACATCTGAGGGCGAATGGCTCGCGGCACAACTCGGCCAAGAGAAGCCAAGAACAATGGCCGCGCTAACAAGCCTCATGACGCTTCTGCGAGGAGAAGACAGGTGGCTAGCAAGATGCAGCACCAGCGACCAGTACATCCGAGATCGAGATGGAAGCGGAAAGTCACGGCGCAGAAGGATCAGCGCGGAATAAAGAAAAAAAGCCCACAGGCACAGCGGTCAACGCTGGATTCTAAAGCTCATGGCGGACAATAAAACCACGGCCTCTTAAGGACAACAGAGCGAGCTATCAAATTTAAACAAAATTTTAGATCGGGTATGTCAAATCTGATACCCGGAAGGCACGCAAACCATACCAACCGAATTGTTGAGTTTTTAAACAGTCCGGCGGACTTAATGCGGACACAAGGGGCTCGATCATGGCGAGGACAATGACGAGCCCCACCAGCAGAGCACGGAAGTCAAAGGACTTTCCCTCGAGAAGTCAAAACAGTAAACTTGCTTCACGTGATAAACACGGAAAGCCAACACGGCACTCGCCAAGACAAGCGTCGGACGATCCACCCCAGTGGACCAAGGTTGGATGTCAAAACCAATCGCTTTCTACCATCTGGATTAGTCCAGAAGTATCCGGAGCGCAAGATAGACTGCCCTGATATCGGATCCCATAATAGACGGACTGCAATTAACGCAGGTGTTGATGGACGGCGGCAGTGACTCAAACCTGCTATATCCGGGCACAATCCGCAAGTGGGGATAGACCCTATTACAATTCGGCATAGCCGCACTTCCTTCAAAGGAGTGGCGCCAGGCCCTTAAGCCAGCTATCAAGCACTACTGGGACGGGAAGCTCTCGTCCGCTTAAATAGAATACCATTTTCCGCGTCTCTTACGCTTCAAATGCCCGGTCCACGTGGCATCGTTTCATCAAAGGGTCGCCTGAGACCCCGGACACGGTTGGACGAGTCCGAAATAAATAAGCTAGGGGCTACCTAGCCGCACACCCCTTCACACGGGTTTGCACATACAAGCCATAATGAGCTAGCATAGGCTCAGCTTTCTTAATCTATATTTCAATTTTTATGCACTTTCTCGCACGATTTCTTTTCCAACCAAGTTCCTCTCTTTTCTGAGATGAACAGCATGCACACCCGTCCGAGGATCACGGCTGCGCGGAGACACAGCGCGAGGCGTGCAATAGGGACCCGTTGCAAGGACTCTTTTCGGACTAAGACCTTATGTAAACCTTTCTTCTGTCTCTTGTTGCTATAATCCCCTGGTTTTTAAGTATAACCAGAGTGGAGACTGGCGTTTTGGCATCGGCGCGCCCGAAGAACCTTCCGTACACTGGACACAAGGGGCTTAGGGCTTTGTTTTGCCGCTATTATAAAGACCGAACACCTTCGGGAGTGTTGGCGTCTCGAGTTAGGCCTTATATGCATCAGCTCGAATCATGTCTTTGGTTAAATGTTGGGTTTGCCCGGCTCCTGTGTTTTGCTGCCTTACGTTCCGTATCATCGGCTAACGCGGCTCCGGAGAACTACTGCGATTGTGCCCCAGTTAATTTGGCGAGCACCTCGATGAAAGCCAAAACTGGTGTCATGATACAGCGAGAGACTGGTCAACCACTCGATCGACCTTGGGAATGTTTAGGATTCCTCCGCTTTGTGAAGGGCGTTTCGGCCAGGCACATCTGCTACCAATTGGAGAGCACGGTGCCCACAGGGGCTATGTCGTAGCCCCACCCTCGAACTCCATGGCTAAGTGAAAGTGATAAAGCATTATAGTCCGGTTGCCTCGTTTGCTCGCTACCACCTCCTTTACAGGACCGAGGCGTCGGATTAAGTGTGAAAACGCTATTTTTGCGAACACCCCGCACCTTGTGCGTGGGGGCTGAAGCCGACATTGCCATCTTTCGGGTTATACATACGTATACATGAGCGGCCGCAAAGGAGATATTCTATTACTTGAGCGCACAAGTATAAAAGGCGCTTACATCATAAAAATTGTTTTTACATCATATAAGCGTTCATTGAGCGTAACATTTTCGAGCACTGCGACTCTATTACACGAGCACCGGCGAGCGCCGCCAAGATAGTGCTCGGTGGGTAGCCGGTTATTATCCGAACCGGGGTCGCAACAGCGGTGGCATCCATCTCTGTCAATGTGTCTTCACAGGCGGCGCCATCCATGCACCCTCCATGCAGGCCGACCGCTTCATCGCCTTGATATGCGGCACCGCCCCAAGAAATTGCTGCAATAAGCCAAAGTAACTCTTGGTGGGGCCTATCCGGCGGATATGGGTCACTATATCCGCCATAGCAAGCCGGACAACTTTTTAGCTCAGCCCACTCAGCCAGCGATCGGTCGTGAAGTGAATGCTCCGGACTATGGAATTGAGACCAAAACAGCTCTTCCGTCTGGTGATCCTTACGGCTTCGAAAATGCAGAATGGCATCCGCCGCTTTTCGCTGCTAAGTCCATATAAGGGTCCTCCGGACACCACAGTTAGCCCAGCTGAGCATATTTTGAATCCGTGAACCTTGGCGCAGCGAAAAAGGCTTACCGACTACAATCTCCCGCTGGCGCAGCTCTTCCTTCATAGCCCGCATTGAAGAGCGGGCATTCTCGGCTTCGGCGGTGGCCTTCCGCAGGTCTTCCTGCCCGCTAAGGCGCTCCTTCCCAAGAGCCTCATTGCGGTCGGTAGCCTCTTTAACTTCACAACCATTTGGCTATCTCTTCCTGCTCCGCAGTGTGCGGCCCTTTCGGCCGCTAACTCTTGACCCCTTCGAGGCTGCCGCATTACTCCTCGGCCTGCTCCTTGGCTTGAGCAAGTTCGGCCCGAAGACTCTCCACGGCAGCGGCACTATCTGCATTTCACGCACATATTGTAAGGAGTTGGCTTCGGCTCCCTTACCACGTGACCGCGCAGTAACACTTACCTTGCGACTCATCAAGTAGCCTGTTGATCAGCGCGATGTCTTCATCTGCCACATCGAGTTGCCGCTTTAGTTCAGCAACTCCATCAGTCCGGCTGGCCCCCGGACGACCCGCCACCTGCATCGGCACGACGGGAATTTAAAACCTGCGATTTTGATCCTCGGCACGCTGTCGATATCGACAACCTACTGAGTCTCGGGGGCTACTATCTATACAGGGCGCATTCTATAAGCAAAACTGTTAAAAGGTGTGTCATTTTTACGTACCTCAAACCCCGCGATAAACTCTGGCGGCATCATGCAACCCGCCTTGGCGGACGAAATCCTTTCAATCACCATGCTCATCAATGCATGTTGATCTTACGAGATAAACGCCTTCTCAAGCAGATCCTTGACCGCACACCGATTGGCGCGAACTATCCGGCTTTGCCACACGGGGCTCCCTCGCGACGACACTTCAGGCTCGTCCGCCCTATCCAACAGCGCCCGGACGGGCGTCTCGCTCTCTATCATCTCCGGACGAAGGTCCCCCGAAGACGAGCTCATCTGCGAAGGACGGAGATCCGAACTACAAGGTAAAAACTTTAGTTATCCTCAGAAGCACAAATAGGGATGTCCCTTACTATAAACCTTCTTTCTTTCTACTTACGGCTCGTTGGAGGGTTGGCTCATTAAGGGAGATTGTGCGGCCGGGGCCTCCCCGGACGCAGGACCCTCCGGCGAAGATTTCTTCCCCCGTTTAGGGGCTTTTTTCCCCGGGTCCTCGGAGGCAGTCCTTTTCTCCCCTTGGTAGGAGGATTCTCGATCCCCCTCGTTCAAAAAGCCTCCTTAGGCGAGGCAGTAGCTTTCCTGCTTTCCCCTTCGCTTTCCTCCGAAGGCGCAACCTCCAGCATCCGGACCAGCACGGGATCCGGCGCGGTCTCGGGGAGGGGGGCCGGACACCGTATTAATTTTGCTTCCGCTATCCACTCCTGTGTAGAAGGAGATCGGTCATAAGGCGGATCATTGAAAGGCAAACAAGCGGTATGTCCGGACTTGGAACTACTTACTTGAGTATCCGGGCGGTTGCAGCTTAGTCCAGTATCCTCGGTCAATTCCGGACGCACTTCTTGTGATCCGAAGAATAAGTTATACATATCGGGTGTCATACCCATGAAGTGTTGAAGAATCCGTGGGCCCTCGGTTGAACTCCCATAGCTGGAGAGGCGGCGTTTGCAGGCAGGAGGCGCCTAATTAGCATAACCTGCATCACCACCACCATATCGATCTCCCTCGTTAAGAGATCTGAATCCGGCCTGCAGTGAGGGCACGTCCTTTGACGGCCCCCAATTGAGCCCTTGGTTGACCCACGATATCAATCGTCGTGGAGGTCCCGAGGCGGAATAAAGGCGGCGGCTTTGTCTGCGGCCCCTCGGAGCGGTAATATAGAACCACTCTTGCTGCCACAGGCGAGCTCCTCTTGGAAGGAGCCAGCGGGCCATGGGGCATCGGCCCTCTACTTATGGCCGCCCGCCACACTCCGCTTGCGCCCCGATCATCTTGGCGCCACATTGAAAGTCTTCACCACAAGCGAAATGTGGGGTGGCGGAGGAAGGCTTCGCATGACAATGAATGCAGATATATGGAGGATGGACTCCGGAGCCAAGTCGTGGAATTCCAACCCATAGTAGAACATGAGCCCACTCACAAAAGGATCCATCGGGAAGCCTAAACCCCGACGGAGGTGGGATACAAAGACGACATACTCGCCGGGCTCAGGGGTAGGGATGACCTGCCCTTCGGCAGGCAACCTGTGTGAAATCTCATAAGACAGGTACTTGGCCTCCCGCAGCTTTAGCACGTCCTCCTCCGTGTGGAGGAGGGCATCCACCCACGGAGGTCGGAACCGGACATCGTTGAAGGACCGGCGCTCGAATCTGGAGCTCTAGGTGCTGGAACTTGGAGCGTGGAGAAGATTCGATGGCAGATTAAAGAAAAAGAAACGAGCCTTGGTCCCGTTATAAAGGGGGAGAATACCAAGAGCGTCTCGTGACCGTTTGGGACTACTTCCGATAGAGGCGTGGCGAGCAGGCGGTTGGGTTACCCACCCGTATTGATGAGAATCCCGGATTAAGGGAAACACGATCTCTGCTCGACAAGGCGTGCCAAGGAAACCGCTTCACTAAATGCGCTAAGGTGGTAAAGTAAAAAGCAATTCGAGTAATGGCTTGGTAGTGGTGTGACGTCATGCCACGGAAGACGTCAGCAGATTGAACTTGTGTTTATATTATTATTCTCTCTACGGTGGAATGTGGAATTTATTTTGCAGAGCCGGACACTATCCTGGTGTTCCCAATCTTCTATCATTTGGAGGAGGAACCCGCCTTGCAATGCCAAGCAATATACACGCCGGACTTATCGTCATTGAAGCCTGGTTCAGGGAGCTCTTGTGGGAGTCTGGATTAGGGGTGTCCGGATAGCGGACTACCATCATCAGCCGAACTATCATTTGCGGACTATCATCATCGACCGGACTCCAAGACTATGAAGATACAAGATTGAAGACTTCACCCGTGTCCGGATGGGACTTTCCTTGGCGTGGAAGGCAAGCTTGGCGATCTGGATATGTAGATCTCCTACCATTGTAACCGACTCTATGTAACCCTAGCCCTCTCCGGTGTCTATATAAACGGATGGCTCTGATCCGTGGGACAACAATCACAACAACCCTTACAATCATACCATAGGCTAGCTTCTAGGGTTTAGCCTCCTTGTTCTCGTGGTAGATCCACTCTTGTAAACATCCACAATATCAATATCAATCAAGCGGGGCGTAGGGTTTTACCTCCATCAAGAGGGCCGAACACAGGTAAACATCGTGTCGCTTGTCTCCTGTTACCATCCGCCTAGGCGCACAGTTCGGACCCCTACCGAGATCCGCCTGTTTGACACCGGCAGGCGTAGCGCAAGGAACAAGGCAACGGACTTATAATGCTTGAACACTCTCACTTAGCCATAGAATTCTATAATTTTAAATTTGGTGAAGCTCCTAGTATTCGAAGACCGAGTTGAGGCGCTATCCACGCCTTTGGCGGACAATGCCGACTCCTCGCTCTAAGCGGCATAAGTCTTTAGGGACCGAAAAAACCTCTCGAACAGCGACCGGCTCTCGCCCTATCATGACGGTCAGTTTTAGCTTTACCTTTGAGGTGCTCAACCCAGCTCAACTCGGGCACAATCGCAGTGGTTCTCCCAGCGCTACCTTAGCCGATATAACGGAACGTAAGGTACCAAAACATGGGAGCAGGCAAACCCAACTATTGACCCAAGACATGATTGAGCCGATGCATATAATGCTATAAGTTCGGGGTGCCGCACTTGTGAAAGTGTTCGGACTTCTAACACCATATTCTGGGGAACTTAAGCCCCTGGTATATTGGCCGTACCAAAGTGTACGGGTGCAATATGTCATGAAATGAACATATATATAAATAAAGAAAGGAGTGCAATAATAGGCAAAAGCTATGTATTGTTTATTCAAAAAGGGACTGCAATAGAAGCAGAACGATACAAATAGTGCGATAAGCAAGGGATGGGACTATTTAACATGTCCCCCTCCAGGGGTAAGCTGTGGGATGGTATGTAAAACAGGTATAATGCTCGAAGTAGAGACCACCTGGACACTCGACGCAGTTTGCTGCTTCCCTGGCTGTTGCATCGTGAGTTCGGCGCGAACGCCGGACAGGGCTTTTGGAGAACAGAGTCCTAAAAGTAAGAAGAAAGAAAAAAGAAAAATAATGACACAATCGGGAGCCCGTGGTGCGGTTGAGCCGCATTCTTGGGTGTGCGTGGTGGTGCCCCTCCCTTAGCCCATGGTATCTCCGGGCGTAGTTATATACGGCTAATCTTGGCCGCCAACTTCGCGAGGCTGGGGTTGGGGCGGATTATCTGGCGATGTCCGGATCGTGCGAGCGGTCTTGTTGTAGGTTACTCGGGCGGCAGCGGTGTCCGATTGTTTATTGGCTGGACTGGAGAATTTCCTTAAGAGGCTGTTCTGCACTTCTGCCGCAAGGGCGGCCGTATGCTCCTCCTTTCGGAGATAGCGTTCGGTGTTTCAATTGACCGTGATTATGCCTCGAGGGCCTGGCATCTTGAGCTTGAGGTATGCGTGGTCGGCACCGCATTGAATTTTCGCGAATGCTGTTCGTCCGGCGGTGCGTGATAGCCGTTGCGAGCGGGACTATGTCAAAGATTAACTCTTCGCTTCGGAAGTTATCCGGGGATCCGAAGACCACTTTGAGTGTAACTGAGCCTGTACAATTGGCTCTACACCTGGTATGACGCCTTTAAAGGTTGTCCTTGTGGGTTTAATCCTTGAGCGGTCTATGCCCATTTTGCGCACTGTATCCTGATAAAGCAGGTTCAGGCTGCTGCCGCCGTCTATCAGGATTCTGGTGAGGTGAAATCCGTCGATAATTGGGTCAAGAACCAATGCGGCGAAACCGCCGTGACGGATGCTGGTGGGTGGTCCCTTCGATCGAAGGTGATCGGGCAGGCAGACCATGGGTTGAACTTCAGGGCGACTGGCTCCATCGCGTACACGCCCCTTAGCGCACGCTTCCGCTCCCTTTTGGGTATGTGGGTTGCGTATATCTTGTTCACCGTCCGCACTTGTGTGGGAAAGCCCTTCTGTCCTCTATTGTTCGGCGGCCGGGGCTCTTCCTCGTCATCGCTATGCAGCCCCTTGTCGTTGTTTTCGGTGATTAGCTTGCCTGCTTGCTTGAACACCCAACAATCCCTGTTGGTGTGGTTGGCTGGTTTTTCGAAGTGCCATGTATCGCTGGCGATCGAGTATTCGGTCCAAGTTGGACGGGCCTTGGGTATTTCTTTTGAATGGCTTCTTCCGCTGACCGGGTTTAGAGCCTCTGAATCCAGCATTTACTACCGTATCTTCAGCATTACCACTGTTAATGCGCCGTTTATGCTTGTTGCGACGCGACCTGCCATTGATGTCCTTGGTATCCGAACTATCAGGGTGTTTGGCCAAGTTGTAGCTTCGAGCTAGCCAGCTGTCCTCTCCCGCACAAAAGCGGGTCATGGGTGTGGTAAGGGCTGCCATGGATTTCGGCTTTTCCTGTCCTAGGTGCCGGGCTAGCCACTCATCGCGGATGTTGTGTTTGAAGGCTGCTAGCGCCTCTGCATCCGGACAGTCGATGATCTGATTTTTCTTTGTTAGGAACCGCGTCCAGAATTGTCTGGCCGATTCTTCTGGCTGCTGAATTATATGGCTAAGGTCATCGGCGTCTGGTGGCCTCACATATGTGCCCTGGAAGTTATCAAGAATGAGGCTTCCAGGTCCTCCCAACAACTAATTGACTCTGCTGGAAAGCTGTTGAGCCAATGTCGAGCTGGTCCTTTAAGCTTAAGTGGGAGGTATTTGATGGCATGTAGATCATCATTGCGGGCCATGTGGATATGGAGGAGATTGTCCTCGATCCAGACCGCGGGATCTATGGTACCATCGTATGATTCGATGTTTGCGGGTTTGAAGCCCTCAGGGATTTGATGATTCATTACTTCATCTGTGAAGCATAGTGGGTGTGCAGCGCCTCTGTATTGGGCTATATCACGACGTAGCTCATATGAGCTTTGTCTCTCGTGTTTGGCCCGTGAGTTTATTGTATCCGTGGCGGTTATCATCATAATGTCGGGTGCCCACACGATCCGTAGATCGATCTTGTATATTTTGCCTTATCCTCCAATATATCTCGCAGGTCCGACGCGTTTTCCCTTGCCTTGGAACTTTTTGAGCGGCGTCGTGGCGTGGCTTGAGCGGAGGGCCGAGAGGCTTCTCTGTCGCGGCCACGGGGTGGCCGGTCTGCCATGTCGTGCGCTGGTGACTTGGGTGCTTCTTCCTCTAATCTAGGCAACTGTCTGCATTTCGGGTAGCTTTTGGAGGGGCGTTCGAGTTCATACTCTTCGGCTGCAAGGACTTCAGTACATCTGTCAGCTAGTAGGTCTTGGTCAACTCTAAGCTGTTGCTGCTTTTTCTTGAGGCTGCTTGCCGTGGCCATAAGCCTGCGTCTGAAAGGCTCCTGTTCGGCGGGATCCACGGGCACGACAAATTCGTCGTCATCGTCGAGGCTTGCCTCGTCTTCGGAGGTAGGCGCATAATTATCGTCCTCTACCTCTCTTTCTGCCGCACTGTGGTGCGAACTTGCTTCTCCCTCCTCCTGCGCTGAGTCCTGCTGGAGGGGGTTGTCTTCGGCACTGTCTGGAGTGTTTTTATCTCCCGTGCCGGAATCACCGTTTTTGCTATGGCGGGATTTAGAGCGGCATCGCTGACGTTGGCGCTTGGGATGTTTCTTGGAGGGGTCATCCTCCGCTGTCATCGCCGTTCCCATGTTTTGGGATGTCCACCATGTATATGTCGTATGACGAGGTGGCCTTCCAGTGCCCTGTAGACGCTGGGTCTTGGTAGTCTCCAGCATCGTCGTCCATACCGTCAATGTCTTCGGAGTCGTAGTCGAGCATGTCGGTTAGATCATCGACAGTGGCTACAAAGTGGGTGGTGGGTGGGCGTTGAATTTCTTCATCGTCCGCATCCCAACCTTCCAGACCGTAGTCCGTCCAGGTCTCTCCGGATAAAGAGAGAGACTTTAGTGAACTCAGGATGTCGCCAAAGGGCGAGTGCTGAAAGATGTCCGCAGCAGTAAACTCCATGACCGGCGCCCAATCGGATTCGATAGGCAGGGGCGCGGAGGGTTCGGAGTCCGGAGAGGAGTCCGACACCTTGGAGTCACGGTCTTCGCAAAGGACAGGGATGGAGTTTAGCTCAATCGCCGCTGAGATCGTAGCCCCCGAGGCGGTGTCCAACCACGCGTCCTCGATCGGGGAATCCGGCTCCGGATTAAGGGTCGGAGCGGGCACTGGTGCGGCCTCCAGGGCACTGTTCGGCGGCAGAGCTAGATCGTACCCATCGAGACAGTGCGGCACGCTCGGCTGCGGCTCGAATCCGTCGAAGATCATGTCTCCGTGGACATCGGCCGTATAGTTCAAACTTCCAAATCTGACCTAATGGCCAGGGGCGTAGCTTTCGATCTGCTCTAGATGGCCAAGCGAATTGGCCCGCAGTGCAAAGCCGCCGAATACGAAGATCTGTCCGGGGAGAAAAGTCTCACCCTAGACTGCGTCTATGTTGATGATCGAAGGAGCCGTCGGGCTTATCGGTGACGACATAGAGGAACTCTCAATGAAAGCACCAATGTCGGTGTCAAAACCGGCGGATCTCGGGTAGGGGGTCCCGAACTGTGCGTCTAGGCGGATGGTAACAGGAGACAAGGGACATGATGTTTTTACCCAGGTTCGGGCCCTCTCGATGGAGGTAATACCCTACTCCTTCTTGATTAATATTGATGATATGGGTAGTACAAGAGTAGATCTACCACGAGATCAGAGAGGCTAAACCCTAGAAGCTAGCCTATGGTAAGATTGTTGTTGTGTCCTACGGACTAAAACCCTTCAGTTTATATAGACACCGAATAGGGTTAGGGTTACACAGGGTCGGTTACAATGGTAGGAGATCTACATATCCGTATCGCCAAGCTTGCCTTCCACGCCAAGGAAAGTCCCATCCGGACACGGGACGAAGTCTTCAATCTTGTATCTTCATAGTCTAGGAGTCCGGCCGAAGACAGTTCGGCTATCCGGACACCCACTAGTCGAGACTCCTCGGCTGCTCGGGTGTAGTCCCAGTTCGAGTCGGCTCTTTGCAAGCGGCTTGGAACTTATCTCAAGCTTCGATTTGTTGTCTTGTTCTTATTCGCACCTCCGTCTGTTTCCAGGAATATCATAATCTCCATGGCTGCCTTCAACTCCTGGCCCAGGAGCTGAACGGAAGATCGCTGATCGACCGATAGCGGAGTGAGTGCTTCATTTCTTTTATCTCACGTGGGGGCGCATCAGCGCACCCACTGGGTGTAGTCCCCGAGATTCGGGCCGACTGCTGAGCAGTCGGGTCGGATCTTTTTCTGATGACTTCTTCCTTAATGCTTTTTTCTTTTTCTCCATATTTGCAGGGGCCAACGCCGACTTGAGGGAGCAGCTAGGCGGGATCCAGACCGCCCTTTGTGCCAAGGAAACTGAGTGCAACGCCTTGGCCCAGGAACGTGACCGCCTAGCCAAGAAGCTGGCCGACCAGGAGGAGAGCCATAAGGCGGCCCTAAAGAAGGCGCAGGATAGCGAGGCCGCCCTCAAAGCCGAATACGAGACCGAGGCGACAGGCTGGGCCGAGGCGAAGCAAGCCCTGAGCGAGGGCTATGGACGGGTTGAGGATTTGATCGACGGTAGGCCGCCTTCCTCTTCGTCCCTTTTCTTTCCCCTTGTTCTCTGGTTTATCTTCTGACTTTGTGCTGCTTTTTATTTTTGTGCAGACTACTTTCCTGGTTATTTCGTCACCGCCACCCAAGCCATTGAAGCCCACCGCGAAGCACGCCGGCAGGCCGGGGTCGAGATCGCGCTGGACGCTAGCCGGACACTTGAGGAGCAGCTTCTGGCGATCCAGGCCCGTCTGCAGCCGGCTCACCGCATGCTCCACCGTCTTCAGCGTGCCGGGGCACAAGTGTTGGCCACCCTCTGGCCCGGCGAGGTGATTCCCCGCACCCCCAGTCGGATTGCCGACTGGCTGGAGGTTGCAGTCGGCCGCTTCGAGGCCTGGAAGGCCTCTGCAGCTCGGTCCGGCGCCAGGCAGGCGCTGGAGTTCGTCCGAGCCTGGTATCCTGGCCTGAGCTTGACCCAGCTGAACACCTAGCGGCAGGAGGCCGACGAAGAGCTGGTGGCGGTGCGACCGGCTATCATCCAGCACGCCTCGGCGATCGCTGACTACACTCACACCAGCGTCTTTGCTCCTCAGGTGAATGATGACGGCGTCGCTCAGCCGGAGGAGTGGTTCGGGCTGAACCCGACAGAGGGTGAAGATTCGGCGGAGGAGATCGATTCCAGCGATGATGGTGAAGATGAAGAAGGGGAGGGTGGCGAAGACGTTGTGGCAGATGGTGAAACGACCAGCCAGCTTCAGCCTGATCGTGCCTCCAGCAACGAGGCGCGTGCGAGCGCGCCGTCTGCCAGAGGTGATGATCAAGCCGAGACCCGCCAGCCGGCCACTCCTCCAACCGGCACTGCCGTCTCCACCGACCTGCCCGACTCGCCCGTCTTTCCCTTGGCCAGATCTGCCGTCTTTGCTTTCCTGCTTGTTACCCTTTGAACAACTATTTATTAAATTCGCGCTGTTCCACCCACTGGGGTGTATTCAAGCTATGTTGAATGCTGGCCTTTCGAAGGCCTTTTGTGTAAATATAATCATGCATGTGTTTGGCTTCCATTCATGTTTGCTTTTTATCTTTGGGCTGTTTCCTTTGCCGCGTTCCCTTGGTCACCGCCTTCCCAGCCGGACAGCTGCTCTGCAGTCTGTAGCTAGGGAGGAACTTGGCCGTTTTGGGAAGACAAGTACTCGTGCTTTCTTAGATTGTAGAAAGGTGAATGGGGAGCCGGCCAGCCGGCTGCACTTGCAGCCGGTCGGCGGCGGGGAGAAGCCGGCTTTAGTTATATAAGTTCGTTAGTCCTTAGCCGTTTTTCATGTGGGCATCCTTTCCTGCCTTTAACTCTTGCCAGCCGGACAGCCGATTCTTCGAGCTGCGGCTTTCCGACAAGAGAGGGCTTGGGTGCTGGCACACTACTTGTCTGACTGCAGGTGGAACTTGAAAATAACTCGAGGCGGCAAGTCCCTGGGCCGACTGGTCGAACCCGGTGCCGGACGAAAAAAAAGAATTTAGTAACATAATCATAGGCATGATACTCAACATTCATAGATAAAAGAAGGTAGTCCCCGAGTGTTCCTCGGGGGGCCCGTTGTCTCATACTTAGTACAAAAGGTAGTGTGGTACATATTGCTTTTTAACTGTAAAATCTTCGGAGGAGATTGGCGTTCCATGGTTGTTCCGACTCCTTGCCGGAATCATCTCTCTTGCGTGCCTTCGGCTTCTGAGCGTCGATCAGGTTTTAGGAGTCGTTGCCTAATGCTCTGCTGATGACGAAGGGGCCTTTCCACGGGGCCGAGAGCTTGTGCTGGCCGGCTGTTCGTTGGATCAGCCGGAGCACGAGGTCGCTCTGTTGGAAGGATCTTGGCTTGACCTTCCAGCTGTGGTAGCGGCGCAAACCCTGCTAGTAGATGGCGGACCGGCTGAGGGCTAACAGCCGGCTTTCTTCTAGAAGGTCGACACCGTCTTCTCGTGCTTCCTTGGCCTCCGCCTCCGTGTACATGGTGACCCGAGGTGAGTCGAACTCGATGTCAGTTGGGATGACAGCCTCGGCACCATATACAAGGAAGAAAGGGGTGAAGCCGGTTGACTTGTTCGGGGTGGTGCGCAGACTCCAGAGGACGGCCGGCAGCTCGTCGAGCAAACAGCCGGCCGAACGCTCCAGTGGCACGACTAGTCGGGGCTTGATGCCGGAAAGGATGAGGCCGTTTGCTCGCTCGACTTGGCCCTTTGACTGCGGGTGGGCAACGGACGCTAAGTCCAGTCGGATGCCCCGTGTCACGCAGAAACTTGCGAGTGCCCCCTTGGCAACATTCGTGCCATTGTCGGTGATGATGCTATGTGGTATGCTGTACCGGGTTGTAATGTCCATGATAAATGTCACGGCAGTCAGCCCATTCAGCTTCTTGATCGGCTTCGCTTCAATCCACTTGGTAAATTTGTCAACGGCGACGAGCAGGTGTGTCATGCCGCCGCGCGCTGTCTTGAACAGGCCCATCATATCCAGTCCCCAGACGGCAAAAGGCCAGGTGAGGGGAATGGTCTTGAGTGCGGAAGCCGGCAGGTGCTGCTTGGAGCTGTAGACTTGGCACCCTTTGCAGTATTTGACTAGCTCCTTGGCGTCATCCAAAGCAGCCGGCCAAAAGAATCCATGGCGGAAAGTTTTGGCGACGAGTGATCTTGAGGCTGCGTGGTGGCCGCATTCGCCTTGGTGAATGTCTTTGAGGATTGCTATGACCTTCTCTGGCTCGACGCAGCGCTGGAAGACTCCAGTGACACTGCGCCTAATGAGCTGTCTGTTAACAATTGTGTATGCTCTGGCTCGGTGTTGGACTTCTCTTGCCGCGATCTCGTCAGCCGGCAGCTCTCTGTTTATCAGGAAGTTGAGGATGGGTTGGGCCCATTATGGGGCTGTGACTTCTTCTATTGCCAACACGACTACTGCAACCAGGGTGGGTGAGCTGGGTGGTGAAGAGCTGGAGTTGGCCGCCGCCTGTTTTGTCGATGCAGTCCCCGGGCCGACTGCCGTAATCCCCGGGCCGGGTTCTGAAGTCCCCGGGCCTGGTCGACTATGGCAGTCCCTGAGCCGCCTATTGAAGTCCCGGGGCCGCCTATCGAAGTCCCCGGGCCGCCTGCTTGGTTCCCCAAGCCGGACCCGGCCGCGTCGGGGTTAGGCGGTACAAAGATGGAATCGGATTCTGGAGACGTCTTGATAGACGGCTTGAGGAGGCGTTGGAGAGAGACGCCGGTTGGTATAGCTTGTCGACTGGAGCCTATCCGTGCCAGGGCATCTGCTTGCTCGTTGTCGGACCGTGGCACATCGAGGAACTCGGATCCTTCAAAATACCCGCTAATTTGCTGAACGAGGAAGCGGTAGCTTGCCATGTTTGTGTCCTTGCCAGATGATTGTTGAACCACCAAATCCGAGTCGCCATAGCACAGGATCCGGCGGATGCCGAGTTCTTTGGCTAGCCGGAGCCCGTGTATGAGCGCCTCATACTCGGCCACATTGTTGTAGGCGGCAAAATGAATTTGCAATGTGTATATGAGCTTGTGGCCTTTGGGAGAGGTGAGGATGATGCCGGGTCCCAAGCCGGTGCGCATCTTGGACCCATCGAAGTGCATCCGCCAATGAGTGGAGTCGGGAGCTGGCGGCAGGTACTGGTTCTCGACCCAGTCGACGAGGAAGTCGGCCAATGCTTGGGACTTGATGGCGGTGCGAGGCTGGTAGAAGATCGTGTAAGGGGCCAGCACAATGGCCCATTTTGCCACCCGGCCAAATGCATCCTGGCTGCCTATGATCTCGGCGAGCGGGGCAGTGCACACGACCGTGATGGAGTGCTCTTGAAAGTAGGGCTTGAGCTTCTTGGCGGCGAAGTACACACCATAGCACATCTTCTGGTAGTGCGGGTAGTTCTGCTTCGAGGCAGACAGTACTTCACTTAAATAATACACTGAACTCTGGACTGGCTGGGCTCGGCCTTCTTCCGGGCGCTGAACCACGATGACGGTGCTGACCACCCAGCTGGTAGCGGCAATGTAAAGGAGCATGGGCTCTTTCTCAGTCGGCGCCGCCAAGAAAAGCGGCGTGGCCAGCATCTTCTTCAGCTCGTGGAAAGCTTGGTCGGCTTGGTCGTACCACTCAAAGTGAGTGGTCCTCTTCATGAGTCGGTAGAGGGGGAGAGATTTCTCTCCAAGCCGGCTGATAAAGCGGTTCCGGGAGGCCAGGCATCGGGTAAACTTCTGGAAGTCTCATAGTTTAGTGGGAATCTCCATTCCCTCAATGGCTTTGATCTTCACTGGGTTGCATTCGATGCCGCGCTCGGAGACCAGGAAGCCTAGAAGCTGGCCGGCTGGTACTCCGAACACGCATTTCTCGGGGTTGAGCTTGATCTGAAACGAGCGCAAGTTTTCAAATGTCTCTTTGAGGTCTTCCAGCAGGGTGCCGTGATTCTCCGTCTTCACCACAATATCGTCTACATAGACGTGGTCATTTCTGCCGACCTGCTTGAGGAGGCATTTCTGCATGCAACGCTGAAAAGTGGCACCGACATTTCTCAAACCGAATGTCATAGTCAGGTAGCAGAAAGCTCTGAATGGTGTGATGAAGGCGGTCTTCAGGCGGTCGGCTGGATCCAACTTTATCTGGTCGTAGCCTGAGTAGGCATCGAAGAAACTCAACAGCTCACATCCGGCTGTGGAGTCTATCACTAGATCAATCCTTGCCAGGGGGAAAGGATCTTTGGGGCAAGGTTTGGTGAGGCTAGTGTAGTCTATACACATGCGCCACTTGTTATTCTTCTTCAGCACGAGGACCGGGTTGGAGAGCCATTCCGGAAAGAACACCTCCATTATGAAGCCGGCTGCCAGAAGCCGGGCTATCTCTTCTCCTACAATCCTTCTCTTCTCCTCCGACAGTCGGCGGAGGGGCTGCTTAACAGGTTTTTCATCTGCTCTGACGTGTACCTTGTGCTCGGCGAATTCCTTCGGAACACCCGACATGTCCTTGGGGGACCATGCGAAGATGTCCCTATTCTCACAGAGGAAATCGATGAGCTCGCCTTCCTATTTGTTGTCCAAGTTTGCCCCAATGACGGCAAACCTTTCTGGGTGTTCCGGGTCTAGAGGGATCTTCTTCATTTCTTTGGCCGGCTGGGAAGAACCTTGGGCATCACACTCCTTCGGGTCGGGGGACAGGGCCGGCTGCTTGCCGGCCATGGCCACGACTCGGTCCAGCATCTTCTTCTATTCGGCAATCACGAGGGACTCGGCCAGCCAGCTGCTAGCAGCTGCACATTCGGAGGATTTCTTGTAATCGCCGGCTATGGTGATGATGCCATTGGTATTCGGCATCTTCATCTTGAGGTAGGCGTAGTGGGGCACAGCCATGAAGTTGGCCAGAGCAGGTCGGCCAAGCAGTGCATGATAAGGGCTCTCAAGGTCCACCACCTCAAACCATATCACTTCTCGGCGGAGATGATCCTTGTCCCCAAAGAGAACATCTATCCTTATCTTGCCGATTGGTGAGCAGGACAGGCCGGGTACGATGCCGTGGAACACGGTCCGACTAGGCATGAGCTGCTTCGTCTTGATGTTCAGCTTCTCCATGGTGTCACGGTACAGTATGTTGATGCTGCTCCTGCCATCTATAAGCACGCGGGAGAAATGGGCAGCATGCCTGTCTGTTGCTAGGGTGGCCTCCAAAACCAATGCATAAGACCCGGGAGACGGCATCACCTTTGGATGGTCGGCTCGGCTCCAGCTGATTGGCCTTTCTGACCAGTGCATGTACTCAGGGTTGTTGGAGGAGATCGCGTTGACTTTTTGGTGTTGTCGGCGCCGGCTGGGCCGGTCCTCGGGCTGGCTTGTAAAGACGACATAGGCGGCATGCTCGTCAGGGAACTCGTCTTGAACGACCCCGACTGCTGGTCGAGCGGCCGGCTGTTGAGGAGCCGGAGGCGGCTGACCAGCAGGCTGAGGCGGCATCAGCCCTTCGCCCTTGGAGATTCACGTGAGCCAGTGGCATTTTCGGGTCGTATGGTTGGACGGCTTCGCGCCGCTATGGAACTTGCATGGGGCATCAAGGGCCTACTCGTAGGAGAAAGCCGGTTACCAAGCCGGCCTGCCGCCCTTCTGCTTCTTGGGCGCGGGCTGCCCTTCGGGTTGTTCATCTTCGACTGTGGCCACCTGCCGACTGGTTGAAGGCGGCATGGGGCCCTTGCGCTTGTTGTCGTTCTGGTACGGGTGTCGGCCGGAGTCCCCAACCGGCGTCTTGGGAGCCGGATTGAGTACCTTCCCGGAGGCGTCTACTCGGAGCTCGGTCTTCATTCAGGAGTCGGCGGTGGCGTACTTGTCTGCTATGACCAGCAGCTCATTGAGGGTTGTCGGCTCATCGCAGAGGAGTTTGTGCTTGAGGAGGGTGCGTTCTCGGCACCCGGCAGTGAAGTACTCTATGGCTTGAACCTCGTGCACCCCTTCACAGGAACTGCGGAGCTCGGCACAACGCGTGAGGTAGTCGCGAGTTGATTCAGTGGACCCTTGAACGCACAAGGAGAGCTGTCGGGGCTTGGGAGCCCGCTTGTAGGTGCTGGTGAAGTTGCGGATGAAGGCTTCTGTGAAGTCTAGCCAGCTGTTGATGATGTAAGGCTTGAGGCTGTTGAGCCAGGTACGCGCCGTGCCTTGGAGCATGAGGGGGACATACTTTACGGCAACGCGCCTATTGCCGTTCGCTATGCTGACTGCGGTGGAGTAGTCGATCAACCAATCTTCCGGCTTCACGGAGCCGTTTTACTTGGGCGTGTCTCTTGGGAGAGAGAACCCTTTGGGGAAGGGCTCGTCACGGATGCGGGGGCCAAAGCAAGGCGGGCCGACATCGTCTTCTTCTTCCAGCGCCAAGGATCGCGCTAGGCGGTTGATCCGATGGCGGGCGACGTTTTCGTCGACTCCTTCGCGGCGGCCTAGTCGGCCGCTGAGAGTCGGATGCGTGATAGGCGGCGGGGTGGGATACCTCTCCCCACGAGGCGGAGGGGGAGGCGGGTTGCCTCGTCGCTCCACGGCTCGAGGGCGGCATTCTGCGTCGCGCTCGATGGAGATCCGGGTCCGGCTGCGGCTGGCAGCCGGCTCCTTTTCTTGCCGTGGGTGGGTGTTGCCCGCAGTCGGCGTCCGTAACGTTGCTCCGTGCTCTCGGCGCGGGGGAGGACTTTCTCCACGGACGCCGGCTTCGTGCCGCTGTGCAGCTGCATCGATCCGCTGCTGGATGCGTCTGGTCATGTAGGGGAGCTCTTCGGCCCCCAGTCCATTCAGCTCGTCTACGGCCGCCTGGGCGGCGTGTAGGTTCTCGAGAGGCGTGGCATAGACTGGGCGGTCTGCTCCCAGCATGTCGGTGATGGCTGCGCCGCGCTTCTTGATGACGCCGATTCGGCTCGGCCCGTCAGGAGGCGGTGTGCCAAAGGCGGCGCGGTCGACTTCGCGCTGATGAGCCTCAGTGAGGCGTCTCATGGAGGCTATCTTCTGGCCCTCCGCAATGAGGGCGAGGCGGCGAGCCTCCAGCGTCTCGGCGTCGGCGATGGCCGGGAGGGGGACGGACAAGTCGTGGAGCGCCGCTTGTAGGGCGTCGTGGGCGTTCTCTCCAGAGGCGGCGCCGTGGCTGATGACCAGCACCTCGGTGATGGCACTGCCACAGCTATCGGCTCGAGGGAGCGGGTCGTTGAAGATCACAACGTTGGTGGGGAAGGAGTCAAGTGATGCCGTCTCGGAGTTGACAAGCATCGGGTCGGTGGAGCCAACCGACTCGAAATCCACAGCAGGCTCGCTGGAGACGTGGAGTTGGTCGAGGAGGGTGATGAGGTGGCTCTCGAGGCAGCCTGTGCCCGCGTCAGATGCGGGCTCGTCGGAGATGCGAACCTCGCCAAGAAGATCGGCGAGGCAGCTCGCCGCAGTGAGCGTCTGCCGACGCCTTTGCAGCCTTGTCGGGCAAGCGCCATCGGGCGTGCCGGGCTGGCTACGCTCGCTGGGAAGGAAGAGGGTTCCCGTCCAGAACAAGTCTCCGTACGGTGGTGCACCTGTCCCCATGGTGGCCGCCAAATGTCGGGTGGTAGGTGCGACATATGCCAACGGGTGGCTTATCATTGTGGGAGCCAATAAGACATCGACAGTGCCTGGAAACGGGATGAGGCGAAGACATGCACGCCGGCGAATCTTACCCAGCTTCGGGGCTCTCCGTGGAGATAACACCCCTACTGCTACTCTGTGGGATCTCCGCATGATCACCAAGTGAACAAGTAGCTACAAGAGGCTCCTTGAGCTGTTCTGGTGAGAGGAAGAAGAAGGGCACGGCTAGCTCTCTTCTCCCCTCTATGTGGTGTCTAAAACTCTAAGAGATCAACCGTTTTCATGGGTGCCCTTGGGGGGTTTATATAGGCCTACCCCCCCAGGGGTACAATGGTAATCCGGCTGGCCGCGGGCCCTAGCCGTCAATGTCTACGCTTGCCGGCTTCTCCGCCGGCCGCTGGGGCCCGCCGACTGGTGGGTCCCGCCGGCTGCCGGCTTCCTGGTCGACAAGCTGGCCCCACCGCTGGGGGCCTTGTCGGGGGCTGGTTACTGTTGCTTCACTCCTGATGGTGAGGGCTTTGGCGAGGTGAGCATGGCTACAGGGCCGCCGCCTTGGCGGCGATCACTGTAGCCTCACCTCAACTTGTCTCCTTAATGAGGCGCCTCCTTCGTGGGAGGGAGTAAGCCGGCTACCGGGAGCCGGCCATATCCCAGGCCGACTGGAGGAGGCCTGGCCGCGTTCGGGTATCTCTCTGACTAGAGGGGCCCGCCGCCTGCGGGCCGTCCTGTCAGCTTGTTAGGGGGGACGTCATGGTCAACATGGCAACAGTGCCGCGCCGGACGGGTGATGGCCGCCCCGTACGGTGCACTGTGGCCATGCGCGCTCCGGGATTCGGGGGTGGCAGGCTTCACTGTAGGCACACCCCGTCTCATCGCCATTATGAGGGTGCAAAGTTTGAGGGTGCGGTCTTGGCCGCCTGCTGCGGGGCCGGCTTCTTGGAGTCGGCCTTCTCGTCGCTGGCTTCTTGGAGTCGGCCCTCTGGTGGCCTTCCTCCTGTGGGTTTTGGGCCGGGTCGCCTTCCGGTAGCCGCCCTGAGAGACAGCCGGCCAAGGGAAGGCGGCCCCGCGTCTTGGATGCTTGAGGGCTCGATCGGCTCGTAATTTTTTCAGAAGAGCCAGGGGGAGCCGGCTAGGCTACCCGTGGTCGTTTACTCCGACAGGAGTAGACTCTGTGCTCTATACTGTACATGCGTCCAAGCACGGGAGAAAGAGGAGAGACGTTGCATTTTTCTATTCCTTCAATCAATCAATCAGGGAGCTTCGGTTCTATCTTTTTGGCTTTGGCCGCACCGTCCACAATGGTTCCCACGATGCCAAAAGCTATTTTCACATTTGGTTACACATTATGGATGCCGTTAACCGTACCACTTGGTTTTGCTCCTGTGTGCTATCTACACAAATCTCAATTATATTGATCTAAAAAATTATAGAATCAAGATTAGTAAAAAGGAGGCGATTTTTAGAGGACGTTGTCCTGGCGGTTTGCTAACATGCGGTCCCACGTGTCAGTGCTTTACCAAGCCGATCTGCGTCCCACATGAGGCAGAACAGCGGCAGAAGCAACACGTGGTTAACTTGAAGAAGATGAGGGAGAAGCGGATTCAACAACGAGTGAAATGATGGTTACTTCGTCCCTCCAACTTTTTTAGCATTATTACTTTGTCCCTC
This sequence comes from Aegilops longissima, assembly GCA_021605205.1. Taxonomy (NCBI): domain Eukaryota; kingdom Viridiplantae; phylum Streptophyta; class Magnoliopsida; order Poales; family Poaceae; genus Aegilops; species Aegilops longissima. Next base: position 597,454,128 of record CM038676.1, on the reverse strand, counting down.
CAACTTAACTGCGGGAAAGGTTCCGCTTTGTGATTTGACGCCTCATTGCTCATTACTACGCCGGCGCCATGACTGGGCTGCTTCACCCCGGCTGCTCTGCACTGTATTTTGGTATGGCACGTGGACCTGGTAGCTTGATGTCCCACATGTCGGCAAAAGGGACTAGAAGATTTATGAATGCGAGCGCTCCACTCTTAAGACGGAGGAGTACATGACACGACACCCAAGTGAACTGTCACTTGTACTGTATAGTACTATAGTTTTGTTGTTTCACATGATCCATTGATAAAAACCCGATTAAACACCGCGCAGTAGATGATACTGGCCATACATTTCAAAGGCAATTTTAATGTATGCAAACTGAATAATTAAGTAACAATATGATATCTAGTAAAACTAAAAACACATATGATTTATTGTGTTAGAGTGTAGTAGTAGTGCTGTATTGCATAGTTGTTAGATGTAACATGTGAGAACGTGTAGAGATGTAGTTTTGGACGGCCTATAGAGAGAAAAGCGTAATACGGTCACCGAACATCAGAATAAGCTGATTACGGTCACTATATATGTTTTGCGGTGATTATATGGTCACTTGCTCACGGTTCAACATCGGATTGCACTCCGTTGACCAGCCAAGTAGTCTGCATGGCACCATGTTGACTAGTTAAAATGACCACGTTCCTGGTGGGTCCCACCAGTCAGTTTGCATAGGGAAAAGGTCAGATAAACACAAATTTACGCAGGCGCGACAAGATTCCAACCCGTGCGTGGGAATCAGCTGGTTGTGTATGTGTCTGTCAGGGCCTGATGTGTGCGCATGCACGTGTAGGTTGAGCACTTGAGCATGAGAGTGTGTGTTGGTCGTGTGGTGTACTAGTGTGTGCATGCATGCGTGTCTGTGTGCGTGTGAGTGTTGCGTGCGTGCGTGGCTGTGTGTGTACTTGTGAGTGTTGTGTGCATGCGTGGCTGCATGTGTTCCTGTTTGTGTTGCTTGCATGCATGCAGTTCGTGTACATGCGTGCATGTGTGTACAATCACCACACCAACTCATGTCTGTTAAAACAAATGGCTCAGCATACCAATACAAGGCCACCTTGTCCGCTGTGCCCGCGGTCATGACTTTGAACCACCGTCCAATATTTTTTTGTCGTTTATTTTCATTCTTACTAGCAAGATGCATGTGCGTTGCATGTAACATCAAGATACATTTGTATGACTAGTTTATCTTGTGAGAGAAAAGGATGAACAAGGGAAGGCCTTATTTGCAAATGTGGATAGGTGTCTGGGTAACTTTTTGCAAAATTTCTATGGTTTCCTTCCTATCCATCAGATATAAATCAGACGGCCTATATTGCAGATGGCAGGCACACCATCATCACCAACTCTATTTTTATAAGAGTGTGGAGTAGATACAAGCCGACAGGTGGGCCCAATGGTAGTAAGATAATGTGATGCAACACTACAGGTGCCACGTGGAACGTTTAACTAGTCAACTAGTCGTGTCTTGAGCAAATACAGAGCTGTACGGCGAGCCCGTGACTGTATAATAACCACAAAACATACATGGTAACCGTAATGAGTGGATTCTGAAGTCCAATGTACGTATCGTGCTTTTGCTTCAAATACAATGGTCGTCACTGTATATATCGCGAGAGGAAGATGAAACATGCATGAATGTGGTGGGAGCTTACTTTTAGAGGACCTGGAGATAGTATGTGTGCGTACGTGAAAGGGGCGTAGAGGGGGGGGGGGGGGGTTATGTGATGGAGAGAGAGATGCTCTTCGTTTCTCTTTATTATGACTAACTTTATATATAGTATAAAAATTTACAAATTCACAGTGCGGAATAAATATCATTGTGGGCAGCATGCAATGCAAATTAGCATTCATACTCCTCCATATAACTTTGTAATGTTGTATATATGTAGAAATTCTAAAATAATTTTTTGGCCACAATTTATTCAAAGGGAATGTTGTATGCGAAATAAACATGAAGAGAGGGCTTTTTAGATCAATGGGGTACGTGATGTAACATGTGTGAATGTGTAGTTTATGTATTTGGCAGGGCCTTGAGAGGTACGTGTTTGTATTACGTATTCGAGAGAGGCATGGATAGCGGGGCCGGTGGGGGGGCGTGGGAGAGAGATTCCCTTGAGTGTGTATATGCAAGGGGGGAGGGGATAGAGGCACCAGGAGAATTTTTTTGTCTATGGTGTCTGTGTTGGTATGTGTGGGTGTAAGAAGATAACGAGATGTGGGGGCAGAGGGTGTGTCACCGCGTGAGGTCCGGTGGGTCGAGGTGAGGCCCTTCATTCGGTTCCGTCCTGCGCCACATTGGTTTGCCCGTAATGCATTTAGGGAGACCCATGGATGACTAGTCGTACAAGACAAATATAGCATAATTGTGAAGGACTCTGTGTCCACTGACAAAGCCAGCTAGGATTTGTAACCCTAGGTTCTCGAACTAAGGTAACCCCTTATCTCTGATATTACTATTCATCCAACCTAACTTTAAGGGGCATCCTACAGAATGCTCTGCTAGAATCATACTTGTCGATTAGGAAGAGAGGTGTGAAACAATGCGTGAGAGACAGGCCTAAAGATAATGTGCATATAGGAGACACGTAGGCAGGTCTATGTATATAGAAAGGGTCGATGGGGATTGTTCTTGTGTATCTCTCTGAGAGGAAGAGTGCTTGTGATAAAGGTTAGTGAAAACAGTCGTAAATGGTTACGAGAGGGAGGGAGGGTTAAATCGAGAGCATGTCTGCGAGAAAGACACCTCGGGAGAGAGTGTGTGAGCATGTGTGGGATACCACCGATGGATAGTGAAACTACACGTAATAGACTGATGTACACATTGATTAAAGATATAAATTGTATCCAAATATTAGGATGGGATCATGATATTTGCAATTCGCGTAAGGAACAGTCATTGATCCATCAAACATCTAGATTCTATCAAATTTGAGCATGTCTATTTTATTATTCGACATAATTGATCCACATTGTTATTATTTTGAACTCCATACAATGCATCGCTTTAGCAATCGAATATAAACGTGAGTATATTTCATGTTGTGTGTGTAAAGCACATTATACATATGAAAGTTACACAATGAACATTATAAATAGCTACCTATGAACTTGCATACATTTGAATAATTCAACTTGAGGTTGCTTAAAAAAATCGAATTCAACATGAAGTCCATTCAATTATTTTAATTCGATATCATGGAATTTGTAAATCATACCTAAATTATGGGTGCACCAATCTTTGCTCTGATTTGGTACATAACAGCATATGTAGTCGTGTACAAAATAGATTCAAATTTAGCTCCTCCATTCCAAAATAATCGTAGTTATAGGATTTTCGAGTGTCAAAATTTCAAAAATAAGCGGCTAATTTAATGAGGATTTCAAACATACAAGGTCAAATTTAACGTTGTCTATTTAGGTCAATCCTCAAAGTTCAAGAGCCCTCCCCCATCACGCCGGAGCCGATACCCCGACGTCGTCGTCCACCGCAACCTCAACCGCAACACCCTCCATGGCTAGCAGTTGAAGACGAGGCCGAGCCGCTCGTACCCGAGCCAATTCAACCATGCCGTCCTGCGCCTCACTGCTGCCGCTCCAACTTCGCCACCATCCACCGCACTGGAGCTGTTCCTACTATGCCATCCTTTGTCGCCTCGGATCTGCTTCCCCTCCACCGGCATATGACCACGGCAACACGGTCAACAATTTGGCCATCGGTTCGTCCAAGGATCCATGGTCCTCCAAAACATCTGTTCCCCCGGGAGAAAAAAGAAGATCGCCGCGACATGTGGAGGAGACCACACTGGCAACCGGAAATGGTACTCCTCTTCCCTTAATCGTGCAAATCTTACGTGTCTGCTTGCATGGTATTTATCCCACAGAAGACACTAGTTGACCGCTTCTTCTTGATACTAGATGTTCCTAGTAACTCGCAACGCACAAGGTTTCTCCTCATATACTATTTCACCTTAGCTGGAGGTCCATTGCCCCCTGGATTTAAATTCCTGGTCAGTTGATTCCCAATTAACGGAAGCATCCCCCGGCGTAACAGGCGATAGTCCGCCTATTACACCGGGGAAGAAACGCCTCGGTGTTTATCTTAGGGGCGTGTGGGGCTGCTAGCACCCGATCTGGAGGTCGGCCGAGATTAAAGGGATGGCCGGGGGGCGCTGCCAAGCACGGCGGATGTGTGAGGTCGAGGGGAGAGCGGGGCGGCGGAGGCAGGGGTCTGGGCCGGTGGTTGCTGGCGGTTCGGGAAAGATCGTCAACAGTGACTGGCGGGAGGTAGACGAAGGCCATCTGCCCGTTCCTTATAGATCGGACGGTTCATAAAAAATCGACTGACCTATTTATTTTCAGTCGACTGTTATCTTGATATGACCACATGTGGTGGTGTGCTGGAGGATTACCTGCATTTCCTGTGCTCATATATTACAAAATCATACATAGTAGAATCTAATTTTGTTTGCCATATAATGTTGTAGAACTATCATATGTCTGCTGTCATTTATTTTTTAGCCACCTGTTATCTGCTACTTTTACAGTGCACTAGTCACTACTAGGAAAAGGCCTACTAACGGCGCACCTGTTTTGCCTACTAATGGCACACCATAGGTGCGCCATTAGTATCACGCCACTAGTATTTTTTACTAATGGCGCACCACTGGTGCGCCATTAGTATCACACCACTAGTATTTTTTACTAATGGCGCACCACTGGTGCGCCATTAGTATCTGCTATACTAATGGGGCACCATGCAGTGTGCCATTAGTTTTGCCCACAGTGCGCCACTAGTGTCTGCTATAATAATGGCGCACCACATGGTAGTGCGCCATTAGTAACAAGTTTTTTAATTTTTTTGTTTTTTCATAATCGCAGGTCACTATTTCACATATGAGATATCCAACATATATATATATATATATATATATATATATATATATATATATATATATATATATATATATATATATATATATATACAAGCATCCATATAACAATCATAGCCAACACACAAGTTCCATCATATATACATACATAGCCAACACATAGTTCCATCGTTACATATTACAAAAGTTTCACATTGTTCATCCAACACCGTTATCCATCAATTCACAAAAGTTTCACATTGATACAAAATAAAAACACAAATGGAAAAGAAGCACTCCATCCATGCAAGCTTCCGTGAATTAAATCAAATCTGCAAAATGATAAACAAGAAGTTAGAAGAAGAAGAACAAGACTAGAAGAATACTAGAAGAAGAAGAACACCAGAAGAAGAATAAGAAGAATTTTGGAGCCAACTTAGGTAAAATGAAGCTAACCTACGTCATTTTGGAAAAGAAGAAGAATAAGAAGAAGACTATAAGCTTATTATGTAAACTTGATCATTTTGTGCTAAAATAAGTTACTTTGGAGCTAACCTATAGGAAACTAAGCATATAAGCTCTAAGTTAGCATATTAGAGCCAACTTAGGTAAAATGAAGCTATAACCTATGTCATTTTGGAAAAGAAGAAGAATAAGAAGAAGACTATAAGCTTATTATGTAAACTTGATCATTTTGTGCTAACATAAGTTATTTTGGAGCTAACCTATAGGAAACTAAGCATATAAGTTCTAAGTTAGCATATTAGAGCCAACTTAGGTAAAATGAAGCTAACCTATGTCATTTTGGAAAAGAAGAAGAATAAGAAGAAGACTATAAGCTTATTATGTAAACTTGATCATTTTGTGCTAACATAAGTTATTTTGGAGCTAACCTATAGGAAACTAAGCATATAATAAGCTCTAAGTTAGCATATTAGAGCCAACTTAGGTAAAATGAAGCAAACCTATAGGAAACTGAGCATATTAGAGATAACATAGGTAACTAAGTATATATATATATATCATTTTGGAGATCTGACATACCTGACATAGTTCAGTTATCATTGTTCTTCTTCTCCTTCCTCAGCCTGATGCGCCAAGAGCGGTGAGGCGGTGGAGGGAGTGGAGGCAGTGGGATGTAGTCTTCTACCAGAATTGGCGTGGTCATGTCGCCCAGCTGTGGGATCGCCGGCGCCACCACCGGTGCGTGGTCATTGTCAGGCACCACCACCATCGCGAGGCCACCTTCAGGCAGGACGGGCACGACCATCGCTAGGTCATCCTCAGCCACCTCCATCTCTTGCCCATGGTCAGCCACCACCACCATCTCCTGCCCATGGTCAGCCACCACCATCTCTTGCCCTTGGTCAACCACCACCAGCGCTAGGTCATCCTCAGCCTGATGCCCATCGTCATCCTGCAGCTCCTCATCCCCACTCTACTCCTCTTCTCCCACACTCCAGTCCGGATCATCCTTCTTGTTGTCTATGCTGCTGCCAGAATCATCATTGCTGCTTCGCTTCTGACTAGAATCGTTCTGCTTTCACTGACCATAGTCGCTTGCTGCTTTGGCTGTAGCTGATGTCGCTGCTGCTGCTCCCATTACCTGTCCAAATGCAACAATGACCGTTAACAATCGATGTGAGACAAAGCCAAATGTAGAGGAATTAGAAGAGGCAGAACGTACCGGCATCATCATCGTCAGCGTAGCACATGCGACACATAGTCGCGTCGAACACCTTCACGATGAGCATGGTGGCGTCGTCGTCGTACCTGAAGAGAAGGAAGTACCCCAGCCACAGGTCGTAGGCACGGTAGAAATTCTCCCACCCACGAGACAAGTACATGTGTCCCTCCTTGATCACTAACTCCACATCCCACTGCCTGCGAAGCCCGCTGCCGGCCTGTCGCAGCTTCACATTATTTGGCAGATCTTCACCCATCAGCATGTTCATAAAACTGTCAGGCAGCCTCTGCAGTTTGGGACAATGAGTGATGTAGCAAACAATAGATATCATAATGAGATGGGTGAAGGGGAGATCTCTCATTTTATATACCTATGTCATGGATGATACTGAAGTCCCAAGTATGATATCAAGAACTCGGAAGCATCCAACTCAGATCATGTGTCGCAGAGTGGCGGTGGCTGCTTCCGCCATCTCGATAAGAAGCGAAGAGACCAATTAGTAACCTTACAACAGATCATAAAACATGCATGATAACAGGCTATACTGAAAGGCCAATTGTACTGGACTATAAATTAGGGTAACAATGACACAGAAGATGGGAGCACCTACTACACATTAGCAAAACAAAAAGGTACCACGCTTAAAAGGAAAGACCACTTGGCTCTATTGCCACCTATGGTTTAATGCAGCAAGAATAAAGGGGCAGTTGATCCAACTTAACTAAGTAATAAGATACCCCGACCCATGCATTAGTCTCAAGTACCCCATATGTCCTATTTTTAGCAAAGTCATGCTAAAATTCACGGAAATTTTCAGCATGAGCTTTTCTGAAAATAGGACATATGGAGTACCCGAATTTGCCAGAACGGAAGTTAATCGACATTCCAGCAAACTCAAGGGACTCTCGGGGTACAGCAGCAGCATCACAAGTTGACAAATTAGATATAAAGGCTGCAAAGCTTAGTCCGGATGCCTTAAATCTTAACCACATTTTGCTATTGCTAATTTCTAGAAGCGAGCTTTGACAGCTTTCTATAATAAATTAGTCATGATAAGTTCCTAAGCTCCTGATATGACGAAACTAGCGTACATATACCAATGAATGCAATTTGTAACAAATTGTTGTACAACAATTTATCTTCTAGCCATGAAACCCTACCTTGATTCTCCTTTCTTCCTCTTGCCGAAGAAAAGTTGGCTGCAGAGGATGGTCCAACTCAGATCAGCCTACAGAAGTTCATTGTATAATTCTGTTTAGTTCCAAGTAGTAGTTCAAGAAGTGCAAATTGCAAGAAGTTTGAGAAAGCACTAACTGGAAAGTCTGGTGTTTCCTTGAAAACATGAAAGGGCCTGACTATGCATACAATTTTACAACAAGACAGCCACCATACAATTTTTATTAAAGGAAAAGACTTAAGTTAACTTTAATTAAAGTTTTAGTTAAAGTTTTAGTTGATTTTAAAGTTAAATTATAATTTCACTTAAAGTTTCAGTTAAAGGAGAGCATTTGCTACTGGATTTTAGGGCTATTGTAAGCAGTGCACTACTGCACTATTGTTCATACTCCTGCACTATTGCACTACTAGAATCCTCCTTCATACTATCGCAAAGGTGAATCTTGATGCAAACCACGAACTTGCAAGCAGTAGTAGGAGTACAACAAGACAAGAAGATGAGACAATATGGAGGGCACAAGACTAACTACTGAAAAGGTTTCTTTATGCTGTACACCAAAATTCAACCAAACAAATTAACTGAAACTTAACAGCAGCAGCAGAGCTAATTGGTTCAACCATGGAAGTTCCAGGGGATATATTCTGGGGGCCTCAATTCCGTGCCTACAGAATATTTTTTTCACTCAATGGCCACTCCTCACCAATCATTCATACACATCACCACTACTCTGTCACATTCTATAGAAGCCAACAGCTGGAAACTCCAAAAATAAATATGTAAGCCAACAACTGTTGCCACCAACCTAGCTAAGCTAGAACCCTTCCAACAAAATCTCTAAACTTGCCACTGAACCACAACAAAACGCGCTCTCAACTCAAACTGCAACAAAAATAAAACCACTACTACTATACTTGCCCCATTGATTTTGATTTCGATTTCTAGTATTTGATTAGGTTGGGGACAAGTTTTGTAAGTTTGGACCTTCCATTCCTAGGTAGGGTAGCAACAGCAGCAGGAGCTTACTTAGTTTTGACTACCTGAAGGTCAATCTCTAGGCCTGTAGTTGTATGTAGGCTCTAGAATTCAATTCAGATAACTACACTGTACACCTATCTATCATCATTTTCATTTCTTTCTCATTTATTTTCACCTATATATGTATGCTATCCTCTCCACAAACCTAGATAGCCCATTTCTTACTCTAGATAGGGTACCCAATTCACAGCAGCTTAACTGATTGATTTTAACTATCCACCTGCTTGTATCATGGACTAGGGTTACAGTACCTGGTGAGGAATCAGCAACGGAGAAGAGAGGGGTGCTGCTGGTCGTCGGCCTGCCGCTCGTCTCTGACCTCCACTGTCAAATTTCATTTAGGGCAAAAACTAAATACAGTTTGGACAGTTTAGAGAGCAAAATCTAAAGATTTGTGAACATTTGTTAATTTTGAAAATTTAGAGAGAAGAAAAAGGGGGATACCTCGAGCTTGGATAGCCCGGGCTTCGGGTTGGCATTGGGCGGCGGGGGCGGCGCGTAGTCCGGCGGCGGCGGGGACGGGGACGTCTGGGACTTGGTCGGCCGGTGGTGCGCCTCGTAGGGCGTGGGGGCGGGCCTGAGCTTGGGCGCGGGGGGCGCCGACACGGCCTTCTCGGGCGCCGGCGTCGAGGAGGCGGTGGGCGGTGATCCGGAGGAAGGGGCCGCCTTCTTGACCTTCTGAGCAGAAGAAGGCACGGGCGGTGAGAGGAGGAGGAGGAGAAGCTAGGGGAAGGAGGAGGGATGTCGTGCTGCAAGGGACGGCGAAGGAGCGGCGGGGATGACGACCGGCGGCGGAAGGACGGGGCGGGCGGGGAGGCGTGAGGGTGGGCGATCTTGCGGCGCGCGCTGGGAGCTGCAGGGGGCTCGGGGCTGGGGGTCGAGGGGCGGCGGAGGGCCGATCTGGCGAGGAGAGGGACGAAGGACTGGCGAGGGAGAGTGTGGAATTAGCAAGGGGGGAGATTACTAATGGCGCACCCCGCAGCGGTGCGCCATTAGTATGTTTTTTTATTACAGTTCGAGCCCTCATGTTATATTCCACCTGACCCAGTCTATATCAGAACCCACCCACTAGCCCGACTAGTCAGCACGCAGCACACACACTAGGAGGTCCTGGGTTCGATTCCCAGGCTCCCCAATTTTTTATTTTTATGCATTTAAAATGCTGTTTGATATTTATTTGTGTTTAAATATCTTCAACCTTGTTTAAATCATAACAGTAATTTTTTTTTATAAAATACGTTCAAATTTGTTATTTGAAAATATTTATGAATATGAAAAAGGTGGAGTGGAGGGTGCGGTGGGTAATCGGCGACGGTGGAGTGGGGGACGGTGCGGGCCGGGGGTCGGCGGCGGCGGCCGGTGGAGCGGGGGAGGGTGTGGTTTGTCGTCGGCGGCGGTGGAGTTGGGGAGGGTACGGGGGCATCGTCCGGGACGAAGACGTCGACGCTGTGGATGTTGCCGCCGCGGGAGGCGATGCAGTCGGAGATCCGGGATGGTGAACTGCGCGCGGAGGCCAGGGGAGTCGAGTCAGTCAGGGGGAGGGGGCCGGGAGGAGGATAGGAGGAAGAGAGGAGAAGAAGATTACCTGATCACGAGGTGGTGGCCGGAGCGGAGATGACGGAGGGCGGAGACGGCGAGCTTGGGGGAGGCGGGGAGGTCGCGGGCCTCCTCTCCCTGGTGGACGTGGAGGCGGCGGCGAGGCTCCAAGTCTCCGGCGGCTCCGAGGGTTAAGGAGGAGGCGAGGGAGGCGGCGCATGGGAGGCAGGGCTCGGGGAGGCGGCGCGCGGCGGCGGGGCGCGTGGCGGCTGCGGACGGAGGAAGGGGAGGGAGGCGGCGGGCGCGTGGGCGGTGGCGGCGTCTGTGAATCTGTTATTTGAAAAAATATCATCAATTTTGTTATTTGAAAATATTTATGAATATGAAAAATATCATCAAATTTGTTTTTTTTTGCAATTTTAGTTGCATTTATTTGTGACGGTGGAGCGGGCCGGGAGGTGCAGGGAGAGGGTGCGGTGGTCGTCGGCTCGTTGGAGTGGGGGACGGTCTTGGGGGGGGGTTGGCGGCGGCCGGTGGAGCGGGGGAGGGTGCGGTGGGACGGGGGGTCGGTGGAGGGTGCGGTCGGCGGCGGCGGCCGGTGGAGCGGGGGTCGACCCTGGTACCATTAGAAGTTTTGCAAAGAAAAGTATATATTCTAATGGCGCACTCTGTATCCAGTGCGCCATTACTAGTTAGAACTAGTAATGGCGCACTTCGCTCGGATGCGCCATTAGTATGGATGGAAAAATGGAAAAAAAATTATTACTAGTGGCGCACCGTGTGTCTGGTGCGCCATTAGTGTCTTCCACACTAATGGCGCATCAACAAATGGTGCGCCATTAGTATATAGTAGTGGCGCACTACCTGACAGGTGCGCCATTAGTACCCATCCCATCTATAGCCCTTTTCCTAGTAGTGAGTTCTGCACACATTTCACCCATACTCTCACTATTGTGTTTTTATGCAAGAGTATTTCAGACTCTGCTTCCTTGAGAGAAGCAGAAAAGAAAAGAGAGAAGTCGCTCCAGCCTCGTATGCGGGTAGGCAAGACATGTTACAATGGTATAAAGGGTGCATTGTTAGTAGATGGAGACGGTAAACGTAGCTCTGGAGTTGATGACCTGGCTCGCAATGTACCACCATTCTAGGTGCTTGCTTTTAGCCTGTATTTGAAAGGCCAAGTCGGTCTTTATTAAGATAAGGAAAGATATTTTTTACATGAACCACCATCCCGTGAGCACCAGAAGACAAATAGCTAGTCAGGGCACTGGCCGGGCTGTTGACAAGCCCAAAACAAACAAGCATCACCTGGAAGCCAACTAAAAAGCCATGATGGTGACGAAGCAGCCCGCCTCCCATCAGGCTCTCAGGTCCTAGATGATCATGCTCACCACTCCAGCCGGATGTCTAGCTTGTATTGCTTCCAATTTGGTTAAATTGCATCTTCTTAGCTTACACATTATACCTTTGAATATGACATGCCTTTCTGTTTTTTTGGTACATACTAGTACATCTGTCTATTAACCATGTTCTTACATCAAACTAATGTTCTTGTGTATTCCTCATCAATCACTTATGATGAGGCAGTCAGTCAAGTGGACTACTGTGAGTAAAGATCCTCATTTAAAGAATGCAGCGTCAGCCTCCCGACATGATTCTCAAGAAACAGCAAGGCTAGATGAAGATAGTGAACGTAGCTCTGTAGTTGATTACCGCATTTACCCCTACACTAGCATCGCAGCTGCTTGCTCTAACTTGGCAGCGTGATATGTGGTTGCATGTTGTATATGGTGTCTGGATTGTAATTCTTCCAATCTGGTTAAACTGCATGTGCTATTCTGCTTAGCTCATACATTATACCTGTTAATGTGACATGCCTTCCTGTATTTAGTACATAGTACATCTCTCTATTAAGCATGTCCATACAGAAAATTATTGTTTTTTTGTATCCCGCATCAATCAATATGACGAGACACCTTTAGTATATGAAGTGCGATATTAGTTGCATCTTTCATATGATTTATAGCATGTGCGGCTTCTAATTTGTTGAAATGCCATTTATGATGGGACACTTTTAACTTGGCAGAGTCATATTGGTTGAATCTTTCGTGTGGTGTCTAGCTTGCATTGCTTCTTATTTGTTGGAATGGTTTTTGCTTAGTTTACACAAACTGTTGTGAACATGCCACGTCGTCCTATTTTTCGTACATATTCCATCCTGGTATCATGTGTTTGCCTTACATCAAAGTAGTGATTGTCAGTATCATCCACGAATGAGTTCTGAAGAGAGAATTTTATTGCCTTTTCTTGTCGGTTTACTTGACAATTCAAAATCAATAAAGCGGAAGGTAGTTAGCAAGGCAGCGGATAAAGGTGCTCCTTCCAAATGGAGGGCCTCTACAGATTCTACTCCTCCATCCCCCCAAGATGATTTTCAAGACAACGCATGCATAGACAATCAATGTAGCTGTGTTGATGATGAGCACGTCTCCCCTAGTGCACCATCACAGGTGCTCCCTCTAACTTGCACTGTTATATGCGGTTGCATGTTATGTGTGATGTCTAGCTTGTATTGCTTCTAATTTGGTTGAATTCCATCTGCTTACTTTACACATTATACTTGTGAATAAGACACGTGTTCCTGTTTCTGAAACATACAATATCTATCTATCACACCATGTTCTTACATCAAATTACTACTATTGTGTAACCTGCAACAATCACTTATCATAAGACACGTTTGACTTGGGAGTGTGATATAGGTTACATCTCGCATTCTTTTCTAGCTTGTACTACTAATTTGTTGAAATCACACTTATGACGAGACAATTTTAACTTGGTAGAGTGATATTCGTTGCATCTTTCATATGTTGTCTAGCTTTCATTGCTTCTAATTTGTTGAAATGCCTTCTCCTTAGTTTACACATCATAAGCTGTGAATATGCAATGGCACTAATGACGAGAGACCTCTAACTTGGTAGTGTGATGTTGTTTGCGTCTTGCATATGACTTATTTCATGTACTGCTTCACATTTGTTTAAACGCCATTTATGATGAGACACTGCTAACTTGGCAGAGCGATATTTTTAGAATCTTTCATATGATGTCTACCTTCCATTCTATTGCTTATAATTTAGTGAAATGTCTTCTGCTTAGTTTACACATCATAGTTATGGTTATCTCTTCCGTCCTATTTTTCGTACATATTACATCCTCCTATCATGTGGTTGTCTAACATCAAAGTTCAGTTCGTCTGTATCACACATCAATTTGTTCTAAAGAACTAAATTGTTATTCGTTTTTCTTGTCGGCTTGACTTAACATGGCACAGAGAAAGAGTAAGCGACACAGAATGACAGGGAATGGGAAGCGGAACAATCCTGCAGATTCTTCTAGTACTGATGGTGCAATAGAAGGTCAATGTCCAGCGGAAAATTCTACAAACAGGGTATCCCGTGCTACATGAGCTGCAGAACAAGCCAAACAGAAACAAATAGCTGCCACCAAACAAGCAGAGACAACCCTAGTTGTTGCAACACCTTCCACAAGACTACCAAACTGCACGAGTTATCAAAAGGCCAACCGAGCTAGCAAATGTTCCCAAGCTCCCTTACCACCTGACACTACTTCCCAAGCACTCTTGACAGAAGACGAGTTGGCAAGATAAGATGAACCTTGTGAGCTTCAACAGCAAGAAGGTACTTGCTGGAGTCAAGTTATAGTTGTATGCTTCTTTATATGTAGTCTCACAGTTTGATGTACACTAACACATCCTATGTTCGCTGTTGTACTAGCACCTAGGCACAAGAGGAAACAAACATCAGGGATAATGCTCAATAGGTTAACTAAATCTAGAGGAGGAACAATGGAGATCCGTTTTGAGGCAGGTTTAAAAAGGCCACGTGATGCTATAGAGTCAGCCAAGTTAGTATCAGAGGCAGCGGTTGCCGTTAGGTGTCATGTACGTATCCTCTCAACATGGATTCAGTACTGGAATGACAAAGATGAAACCCAGTTCAACACCTTCCTCGACCATTTATGTATAAGTATGGTTATGTATGGAAACTAGTAATATCGTCTTGCTCTGTCCCATACTTTCTAGGTTGCTGATAATGAGACTCCCATAATTTTCAATAGGTGAGGCTCAAGTTGGATAGCCAAGATGATGCAACCGCACAAGCTTGCACCCATGTTTTCAAGTCTCCTCTGACGGCGTTGTCGGTATAACTTGAGGAAAACTCACTTTGAAGGCAAGGCTAACGGTGAACTTCCCCAAACATCTCCAGCGGAAAATATATCGGATGAAGACTGGAGAGGCCTCATTAAACACTGGTCTGATCTGAAGTATCAGGTACATTATACATATGTGATCAGATCACATGTTGAAGTCCTATTTACGCATGTGCCACACAAATCTATCTTCTTGTAGGTGAACAGTTCAAAGAACAAGGCCAACCGCATTTAAAGTGAAATTCCAACAGCATTTACATGATCTCGTAGCTATATTGCACACTGCAAGGCTCTTGTAATTAGCTGATGTTTCACTCTTTTCGCTGTACCATCACTACAAGAAATATGTCAACTTGTGACCACCACTATTGGTCACTGATTGGTCATTGTTTTCCATTTGTGACCTTTTTGTGACCAAAAATAGAAGGTCAAAAGCTGGCCGTCGTAAACTGAAATTAGCGACCTTTCTTCTGGAATGGTCGTAGACGTTTATGACCCAAAAAAAGTCGTAGATTTAACGACCAATTATTCTGGTCACTAGCAATCCGACCACACCACGTCAGATCTACCGTGGCAAGCTGACATGGTAGAATTACGACCAAATGAAAAGGTCGTAAAATAGAATCAGCCCGGTCCATTTCAGCCGTCTACATGGGCCAAGCCTAATAATTCAGCCCATTTAATGTTTTTTTCTCTTTATTTGTCTTATCTGCATGGGCCTGGCCCAATAAATTGGCCTTTTATTTTCTGGGAATGGAGCCTTTTTCTGATGATTTTTTTATAGTCCACTATTGTTTTGGGCCACAGCCTTTTTAGTCTAGTTCGAATTTGGGCCTTGGCCTTTTTATTTTCTGTTATGCAACCTTTTACAAACTTTTTTCTTACAGTCAACTCTTTTTTAGGCCCAAGCCTTTCTAGTGTAATTCATGTTTGGGCCTCGGCCTTTTTAGAGCCCAGGTTCTTATTTTGCATAACTATAAACAGCAAGGCCCAGGTGCACAAGTGATCCACAAGCCCAGGTTCAAACATCAAGGCCCAGGTGCACAAGTGATCCACAAAACTTCATAGAAAATAAACACAGGTTTGCAAGATCGACATAATAGCTCCCAGGATCACATAACTTCACATCTCCTAGGTTCAAACAGCAAAATGCAACAAACTACACAGGTTCACAGGTTCACAGCCATCAAAGAGATCTAAACTACGACATACTGCATAAGAGGTTCAAAGAGCAACTGCACAGCCATCAAACTACCTTAGCTCCAAAGAGAGCCATCAACTGGGCTAACTTCTCTTCCTGCTCTTGAGACTTCTTGCGTAGCAGCTCAAGTTCCGTCTCGCGTGCAGCTTCAAATTCTTCCACCTTCATCTTGATTGCCTCCGATTCTTCTAGCATCACTTCAGCTTGAAGCTCCGACCTCTCCAGCTTCTGCTCAAGATCACGAACATGAGCATCCACTTCAGCAGTTGCTTTGCCGGAGTTGTTCCTAGATGACTGGAGCCCAACATTCCAGAGGAATGTGCTTTGCT